>VDFB02262295.1:0-18729 GCA_007258455.2 Sequoia sempervirens | reverse complement strand
TTGCCTTGTCATCTTCTTTCTCCGGAGGTTGTTCACCCTGGTCAGTCTCCTCAAATCCCAACTCAGGAAGCACCGGCGATGGAGTTCTAGCGGGGATGCTTTTCTCCGGTTCTGGTGATCCACGGCCCTTCTCACTCTCCGGAGAGTCCTCGTACTGCACCAAGGGAGAAGTGTGCCTTTCTTCTGTCTCTACCTCGAGCTCAGCAGCCTCACTGAATAATGCTCCTTCTTTAAACGGTTCTGCCTCTCCGCTGATTTCCTGCTCATCCGGATTCTCCGGTTCTGTTACACTCTGTGGAGGAGAGACAGGCTTGTCCTGTTCAGTGACTGGCAATATTGGAGAAGAATCCTTTGGCTGTGCAGCATCCTTTGGGGAAGGAGTTCTGGATCTTCTAGTGTATACTTTGGTCTTCTCCCCTCCAGAGCTTTCCACATCCACAATTGGGGGTTCATCCTTTGAAGTCGTCTGGCCTTTCTTTTTTGCCACCCTTGCAGTTCTGGCTTTCTTGGGCGGTGGAGGAACATCTTCTTCTTCAGCTTTCTCCGCCTCCTCCTCGTCCGAGGACTTGCTGATAGTCAGGGTCTTCCACCTGCGTTTGCCGATAGGTTTCCTTTTTGCTGCAGGTTGAGTCCCCTTAGGACTTCTGACCTTGATTTTGAAAGGAGAGGCCTTGGTTGTTTTTCCTTTGGGGTCCTCTTCCCCGGATTCCTCAGAAGTGGACATGGGGTTGAGATTCCCCATCAGGTCGAAAGTGAAGGGTACATTGGCATTTTCCAACACCCAGACCTCATGTTTGATCCAAGCAAAGGTATATTTTAGCACTGGAGCCATTAAGTCCTCCAACTCTGTCACCTCAGGCTCATTCCAATCAATATCTGCTACTGACTTATCCTTAATGGGCTCATATACGTGGTCCTGGACTAGTTTTCCATCATCTTCCAGCTGATTCGGAATCAGCTTCACATTGTATTACCTAATTGCCTCTATTGGCAACCGGGAATACCTTTTCCTTCGTGCATCAAGGTCATCCTTGATGTTGACCCAATAGTCCTCCAAGTCCTCTTTGTGCCTGTATTCCCAGGTAGCCCTTTTCTGTGCCCCTCCGGTGATGTCAAAATTCATTCTCTTTGAATGGAAAGAGAATCCATAGGCGGCCAATTCCTCACCTGCAGTGTGAGCTGATTGAATGGAAGGACACATCACATCCACGCCAATCCCAAGAGGGAAGTCACCTCCAAAACCAGTTTTATGTTTCTCCCTCTTCACCACCGTATCGAACTCACAAATTTGTCTTACGACCTCGAGTAGCACTATGTGATCAGTGGGATACCGGGGCAGTCTGTAGGGAGCAGCGGGGCATCCATCAATCCGGAGATAAGTGAAAGTGGGGAACTGGATGAACCAGGCCCCATAATTCTTAATCAACCCCTTAGCCCCATCGGACAATCTAATGTGCTCCGCATTCTGAAGGGTCCGGGTAATGTGCATAGTGAAGGCATCATTGGCCCTCCTATAATCTCCGTGTCCGAGGTGCAATTCCGGATAGACCTCATAGATAATGTCTTGTCCAACGGTTCCCGCCGGAGTCAGTCCCTTGTAGGGGTAGGAGATGGCCAGTATATATATGACATAGGAGGACATGGTAAACTTCTTTCCTTCCAAAACATTCCTCAGTTGCCTATCTATTTCTGCACTGATAAGTCCTGCCCAGTGGTAATTCGTTCCTTGGCCTATCTTGGTGATCACATGGACCATCCAATTTTCCAATACCCCGGCAGTTTTGAGTCCGGCCACCCTGCTCAACAATGTGATGGCATCATAAATATCTGGCCTGAACTTCACCCTGTGCAACTGTTTGGGCAATTTGGAGTGGTGAGATTTGGGCTTCTCAAGCCATGAGTTGATAAGCTGTTGAGCCTTAACTGGCTCGTTCTCATAATATGTGCGAGCAGTGTCAATGTTTAGGGCGCAGACCGAGGGGAGATCCGGCATGCTGAAAGCTCGGGCAATGGAGGCTGGACTGAAGTTTGCCAACACTCGTCCCTCAGTGCTAACTACCATCTGTGTGTCAAAAGCGTACTGCCTAGCACACTCCAAAATCAGCTCGTAGCACTGGACTGCTGGAGGGAACCCTGCCACGTGTACCAACCCCGAATTCATCATCCCCTGCCTCAATGCCGATTGGTCCCTCTCAGCTGTTCTCTGTTTGAATTCTTCGTAACGCCAGGCACCAACGTTTGTATCGGACACATCTGCCCACACGGAGGATATCTTACTCTCTGGGACCTGACTCTTCATGTCTAATCTCAATCTTTCTGTCTCGGAAACTGCAGATGCCCCTGCACCACCTTTGGACTTCCCAGCAGCAGCCTTGCTTGATTCGGCCTGCACATCCAAGAATCATTATTAGAATTCAATTATTAAGCTCATATCAATCCCAAATGTTAGCACACATCATACAAATCCATTAAAACCAAATGCCAATTGTCAATCTTCCGAGATCCGGAGAAATCAAATAATCCGGGAAAATCCGGTAAACCGGGAAAATACCGTCGGGGCAGAATTTCGGAGAAATCCGACCCAGACGGATTTCTGCTGCCAAAGCACTATTAGCCATGTAAATCATTAATATGTTCGGAAATCAAAGGAAAATCATTAATTTTGCTCATTGGCAATCAAGAAATAGGCACTAACAGTCATTCCATCGATCCTATCACCGAAATATGCAAAAGAACGCGACCAAACAGGAAATCCGGAAAAATCCGAATGGGACGGACTTTCGCGGATAGCATCAAATGCACCGGAAATTAACCCTGTCCGCGGAATAAAAGGAAACCGGGAAAATCCGGGAGACCGGAAATTCCGCGACAGCCTCGGAAACCCGAAAAATGGCAAAACGTGCAGCAAAACCTGAACAATCACAAGATTTCCAATACCTAAGTTCGAACGAACCCAAAACCGACGACAATCACCAGACTCGAATATGCAAAGGGTTCCAACTCTCAGAAGCACTCAAAGGAAGGATCCCATACTAAAACGACGATGCCCCAAATCGAACAACCACATATCCGCCATTAAAACCAGAGCAAGCTTTTAGGGTTAAAATATCAGTTCGGGATTTACCTAAAAGCCCTCTAATCCTCACAGGACGGGGAAGCCGACACGAAACGAGGCGAAAGTCATTCAAACACAAGATCAAATCATCGCGTTAACCGAAACACCAAGGAAACCCTAAATTCGCATGGTAACACATTCCGCACCCAAAACAAACATGCAACACGACCCAGAATTCCGTCGAAAATGTAAATATGCAATTAAATGAACAAACAGAACTTATAGGGCACGAGAGATGGGCCTCAATAAAAAAAATGGATCAACCCGACTAGATAAATACGAAACCCAAAACCAAAACACGGGCCGACCCAAAATTCAACAATGCCCAGTACGAGAAAACCTCAAATTACCATGCAAGCAAACGGAAGGGCAACGAATACATACCATGGACCAAGACGGGCAGAAATCGAGCTCAGAAAATTAATCCACGTGACAACACGTCCAAGCCACGAGATACTGGCAGCAACACTCAAGCAATTCACGCGCAAGCAAACCAAGATCAATCCTCAAAGCTCAAACGCAAGTTCTGAATCGCCAGAGCAGAAAACGAGGAAGCAATCGAAGTTGGAATGAATCAGAAAATGCCCTAAATTCGCCCTTATACCCGTCTGAACCAAGGTACCTCGGCCATTAATGCGCGAAAAGACGTTTCTGACAAGTCCGGGAACCCGAGCCCCAAGTGGAATTTCGGAGAATCCCAGAATGCGCGGAGACACGGATTCCGCGGAAATGCAGAAACCGGGGAAAACAGGAAGATCGGGACTTTGACGGGATCCGGGAAAATCCGACTGGACCGGAAAATCCCGAAGTTAGGCAAAAACCCGGCATCGGAGAATCCGGCAAGAGACGGACAAGGAACCAGGGCCGGAAAAATCCGCCAGAGGCGGAAAATCCCGGATCTAGGTGAAAACCCGGACTTAGCCAAAAACTCAATTTCAATCAACCGCAACCCCAAGGCAAGGGCAAAGCCAGCAAAACCAACATGTCAAGACCCCAAAATGATAAATCCAATAAAATCAAAGGTCAAAGACACAAAAAGAAAGGGGGTCCCCACTCCAAGTGGGGCGTGTGTGCAAAAACTGCACAACAAATGGCGACTCTGCTGGGGAAATGCTCCTGAGCATTTCGATGACAAACTGGAATCAAGAACCCAGAACTCTGGTTTCAACTCAAGTACCTAGCCGTCACCCTAAGTTAAAGCAAAGAAACTCCCAGACATTCAGACATTCCTATACCAGGGTCCAAGTGTGTGCAGGTGCATATATTACCCACCTTCAGTTGCAAAGAACCAGACTTGGTATGAACAGGCTACGTAAAGATTCTGACCCTAAAAGTAACCTGGATAGAGCCTCGCTGCCAGTCAGGCGTTCATAGCCCCGACGAGGTTATCGCTGTGATCCTCCTGAACATAGCTCTACTGCCAGCCAGGCGTCTATAGCCCCGGCAGAGATATTCAGATCCCCCTGATGAGTTGAATTCGAACCTCAAGATTTTCAATATCCATTTCTTTTCTTTTGCTTCTTCTCTTTCTTTTTTTTTTTTTTTTTATACGAATATTTCTTTTTACTCAACTTATTCAACCTGTGAACAGTGAAGTTCACACTCAGGGCTGAGAACCACAGTGGCACTAGAGCAGAAAAAGATTTTTCACCTGTCCAGACCTTATAAGGACCTTTTACGACTTCAGGTATATTTAAAGATTAAAGGTATAAGACCCCAATACATTCCTGTTCAGACTGACCAGAAAATCTTCGCCTTACCACAGGACAAGTGACATAGGCAACGGAATTCATACCATAACATTCTGGAAAAAAGATCAAAGTTTGTAAGGGAAATATCAGAACATTGGACCTGCTTTGCCACCATTATCATACAGATGCACCCACAATCCCACAAGGAGATAAGACCAAAAGCAAGAGCAACGCAAAACACAACAAACAAACCAAAGCAAACCTACGCTAACCAAACACAACCAGCAAAGCGAAAGGGAAACCTACCCTAACCAAAACAAGCAAAACAAGCAAAGAAAGCAACCTAACTAACTATTTACAGGGCAAAGAGCTGAGAACAGCTCAAGACTGGAAATAATGTTTAAGATACTGCCCATTAACAGGCAGTGGCATGTCCTCTCCCGTGAGAGTCCTCAAACGGAAGGCATTATCTCCCAGAATTTCAGCAATCTGGTAAGGACCAAGCCATAATCTATCAAACTTACCATGGCTACCTTTCTGATCATGCGGCTTATCCCAATACAGGACAAGGTCAGAAATCCTAAAGGCTTTGACCTTAGCTCTCCTGTCAAACCATCGCTTGACTACCCCCTGATGTTTGGCGAATCTTTCAAGGGCATTATCCCGTTTGTCCTCAAGATGCAACAATTCAGCTAATCTCGCTTCCCTTCTATCCCCCTCATCATAAAACTGGTTGATAAACTGCAGAGTTGGGATTTTAAGCTGGATAGGGAAAACTGGTTCCAGACCGTACACTAAATGATAAGGAGAGGTACCAATGGAGGACTTAACCCGAGTACGATCTGCCCAAAGAGCAAACCTAAGCTGGGTATGCCAGTCCTTTGGGTTCCTCTCTAACAGTTTTCGGATAACAGTCAACAGGTTCTTATTAGAGGATTCAGCTAGACCATTCCCCTGGGGATAATAATTAGATGCAAACTTAACAACAATGCCATGATCAAAAGCCCAGTTTGAGAATTTCAAAGATGCAAAGGCAGGACCATTATCACACACAACAGCAAAAGGACATCCAAACCGATTGAGAATGGCAGATTCTAAGAAATCGATTACTACCTCTGACGTACACTGCCTACAAGCAAATGCTTCAGTCCACCTTGTAAAGTAATCAGTAATGGTGAGGATATACCTGTGTCCAGCAGAAGATGGTGGATTGATAGGGCCGATGAAATCCATACCCCATTGAGCAAAAGGTTTTACCTCAATAACAGACTGGAGCGGAAGTGCTGCACACCTTTCTCTTGTTGCTGCAGTCTGGCAAATGTGACAGGTCCGTACATGTTGATGAACATCCTTGAACAAAGTAGGCCAGTAGTATCCCGCCCTCAAAATCTGGTTTGCAGTAGCAATGGCGGAACCATGACCTGTGCCATATTTCTCATGAAACTCATTTATTACTCTTTCAGCTTCCTGTTTTCCAAGGCACCTCAAGTAAATACCTTCGTGATTCTTCTTATATAGGATGGCCCCTTTCAGCATGAAACCATCACTTTTCAATCTCAAGGCTCGCCTCTGTACTGCATTAAGATGACCAGGAGCTCGCTGATTCAGCAAATAATAAACTATATCATCATACCAGCCATCTGGGGAAACCGCTCCAACATCATAGTTACAGACAGACAATTCAGGGCCTATCTCTGCCATGGTCTGGGTGAGTCCCTGTCCTCTTACCAGTTTCATGGGCTGGATCTCAATGTCAAACTCCTGAAGCATGGTTACCCATTTAGCTCTGCGCTCCCCTAACTCATTCTGCATCAACAATAACTTAACTGCAGAATCAGGAACAATTGCAAACACCTTGTTTCTGAGGATATAGTGCCTGAATTTCTTTACTGCTCGGACAAGGGCATACGCCTGCTTCTCCACACATGGGTATTTCAACTCAGCATCCTTCAATGGCGTGCTCATGAAAGCGATGGGATGCTCATTCCCCTCATCAGACTTTTGTGTCAGCATTCCAGCACATGAGTGGTCTGAAGCAAAGGAATAGATATAGAACGGTTTACTATAATCTGGACTCACCAACACTGGAGCATCAGCAATGGCTCTCTTAATCTCTGCAAAGGACTCCTTCGCTTCTGCAGTCCACTCTATCTTGGCATCTTGTTTTAACATGGCATTTAGTGGCTTGACAATCTCAGCAAATCCAGTAATGAATTTCCTAACAAAATTAATCTTACCAAAGAAAGATTTCATCTCTTTCTTACTGGCAGGCGGTTGAATTTTTAGGATGGCTTCCACTCTCTCTGGATCTATAGCAATGCCTTTCTCTGATATCACATGGCCCAGCAGTTTGCCTTCTGTAACTCCGAAGATACACTTCTTGGGATTCAAAGAGATGCCGAATTCTCTGCACTTCTGGAACACTTTACGCAGGTCCGAGATATGATTCCCTCTATCTTTGGAGAAAACAGTCAGATCATCCATGTAAATGATAATGCACTTTCCTATGATGTCTTTGAAAGCGATGTCCATAGCTCGTTGAAACGTGGCTCCTGCATTGATAAGCCCGAATGGCATCCTCCTGTAGGCGAAAGTTCCCCACTTGGTTGTAAAGGCCGTCTTGTGTCTGTCCTCATACTGGACCATCACCTGATTATATCCTGAATAGCCGTCCAGAAAGGACATCATCTGAGATCCATTGACCACTTGTAACACTTCATCCAAAGAGGGAACTGGATAATTATCTTTTTCAGAGGACCTGTTCAGATTTCTGAAGTCCACACAGAGCCTAATTTCACCGTTCTTCTTTCTTACTGGAACCAGATTAGCCACCCATGTTGAATGCCTGACAGGAAATATGATCCTAGCGGACAGCAGTTTCTGAACTTCCTTCTGTATGAGTGGCTCCAACAGCGCATTAATAGGCCTCTGCCTCTGTCTAAAAGGCTTAGCACCTGGCTTGAGAGGTATAGTGTGAGTTATGATGGATGTATCATAAGTCTTCAAGTCTTCATAACCCCAGGCCACTATGTCTGGAAAGTCGTATAGGGCTCTGATTATTCCCTGTCTTTCTTCAGGAGTACAAACTTTACCAATGAAAACATTTTTCACAGCATCTTCAGTGCCCACATTGTGAGTGTCACACTGCCCACTGATAGACTCTTTCTTAGATTCCTGTTCCTGGTCTCTGATTTTGTCCATATCGAAAATCCTCTCCAGCTGTACCATTCCCCTCGGAATAGTATTGGACTTCAAATTTAGCACACCTTCCAGATCCAATTCTGCTTCTTGAGGTTCTGTTTCATCAATGATCTGTGAAGCAAAAACATCCGTGTTTGTGATAAAGTCAAGGATATGTTTATCATCCTCAAACACCTGAAAGTTAGTCACATTGTCAGGGACTGACGGGACAGGAGTTAATTCAACAGTAAACTTCTTCAATCCTGATAGGGACAGTGGTTGCAAGGTACTGGCCGCTTGAGCTAGAGAATCAGCAGTTTGATTCTTCTTCCTTGGGATCAATTGGATATTAAAAGCGTCGAACCCCTCGATGAGGTCCCAAACTCTATGCCTATAGCTGGTCATTCTTCTGTCATGACACGCATATTGCTTTCTTACTTGTTTGACCACTAATTCTGAGTCACCAAATACTTGCAAGACCCTGACCTTTTTCTTGAGTGCCATAAGGAGTCCATGAATTAAAGCTTCATATTCAGCCACATTATTTGTACAATGAAATTGGAGTCTATGAGCTGCGAAGAAACTCTTACCTTTTGGACTTATCAACTCAAATCCGGCTCCAGCCCCCTGCTTGGACTTAGATCCATCAAACTTGAGAGTCCAGTATTCCATAGTGGTGGTCTTCTTCATTTTGTCTTTCGTCTTATCAGTGATAGAGGCTTCCTCAGCCACAACAGGTTTCTGACTTTCACACTTTGCTTGCAGATTCTGCTCATCTGTGCTAGCCACCTGAGATGGATTCATGCTTTTGTGCACTTCTTTCACTGCTGTCTGACACAAGCAACACTCCAATTCTGAGTGAGAAGCATTGTGGACTCTGCACCAATTCGGCAAGAGTAACTCCTTGAAACTTGTCTTCCTTCCTAAGTGAGTTTGATTCTCCACGCATTGCTTAATGAAATCCTGGAAATTGTCCAGTAAGCTAATCTGTCTATCCTCAGGTTCTTCTTCTTCCTCAACTGATTCTGTCAGGACCTCCACAGGACCGGACCCTGTTTCAGCATTAACTGGCATCGTATGCAACATCAGCACTTCTTCTGCATCTGATTCTTCATATGGGGCGGATAGCAAGTAGTTTCCCATTCCAGCTTCTGATATGAGAACCTCAGTCGAAATCCTTTGGTATTCTGTTATCATGTACTTCATTCTAGGCTCCCTCTCGATCCTTATCTGATTAGGCACTCCCTTCCAGGGAAGCCACATGTGAGAGTGATCAGTGGACACATACCCATTCAGGGCCTTGGTGAAATCTCTTCCTAAAATTAAACCGTATGCGTCAGGAATGTCAGCCACTTGAATGTTAATAACCTGCTGGATTCTTGGATCAGAGGCTATCTGCATCTGGATCATGTTGAGTTCCCCTACTACACTCACTTCGGTTCTGTCCAACTGAGTGACCTTCTTCTGGGAATCAGCAGGTGTAATTCCTAGAGCCCTACAAACTCCAAGGGGCATGACATTAGTGGAAGCACCAGAATCTAACAGACAATTGTGGAGGTTCTTACCAAAGATTCTGACAGAAATCAGAAATGGAGGAGTCTCCGTCTTTCCTTGAAACAGAGTGGGCTGAGTATCCATCTGGGCCACTTGAGTTTTGTCCTTTTCTTTTCCTCTATCTCCAGGGGGTGGATTAGCCCTATTCTGTGTCTGACTTTGTGTGTTCACAGGCTGAAAACTGGAGGTCTGGCTGACATGCTCACCAGAAGATTTGTCCAATGTCTTTGAATTCGCATCGTAAGTACCCAAGACAGCCTTTCTAATTGCAGGAAACCTCAACAATTCAAAAGCAGAAAGGTTTACCTTTAATTTTTTGAATTCCTCTGCGACGTACGAAGCCATCTGTTCTTCACTCATATCAGTAGAAACCTCTTTAGATGGTTCCTCTACCTTATCCTTACTTACTTGAACAGTCCTTTCCTTCTGTGGTTCTGCTTGAGCCTGTCTATCTTTCGAAAGGTATTGCTTAGAGACCTGTGGATAAGACGGATTATTGCTCGCATTAGGATCTGGAGGGGTACTAAAGTTATTGGGAGGAATGGAAGTGGTGAAGGGCCCTCCAGGCTGTGGGCGTCTGTGAGGCATATCCCTCAATCCCTGTCTCTGAAACATCTGAACTTCTTCAACATAAGCTTCGTCCTGATCCAAGGGACCATTGTCATTTATATTTCCTTCGTCAAACAACCGGGCCACCTCATCCCCATTACAAATCTGATCTGTTTCATCACGGGAATCGGGTTCTTCTGGCATATTTTCCTTGCTGGCTGGAAAAGGAGCATGATTCAATACCAGCACAGGAGAATCATAGGAGTTAGAGGGGACAATCTCCTGTCCATTAGCGTTATTTTCCACCTCATACTGAAAAATGGAGGCTGCAGTTTGAAATTCGGGCATTCCAGTTCTGAATGCTGGCTTGTCTTATGGAGTCTGCACCATCCTGATAGGGCTGCCTCTGCCAAATACACACCAGTGGGAGGTTTATCCTGGCTGACTGGCTGGTTCGCAGATTGATTAACAATCTGATTGGCTGGCTGATCCAATGGAGTAGGAACTCCTCCATTATTAGGCCCCTGTATTCCAAGTTCTGTTCTGTCCCTGTGTTGGCCTTTTGTCAAATCCTGACCCACTTCCTTGGCCTCTATCAAAGTTTTGCCTCCTATCGTTGTTGAAACCTCTTTCCTGATTATACCCCCTGTCATTGTAGAATCCTCTGTCGTTGCGTTGTCCCCTGTCAAAATTCTGCCCCTGTGAGAACTCTCTGTTCTGATTAGATTGCATTCCCTTCTGAGCAGCTTGTAATTGGCTATTCTGGTTTCTCAAATAAGTCACCTCTAGATTTAGCTTCTTTATTTGTTCAGCCATTTCATCAATCCTTTCCTTATTAGGATCTTGGTAAGGGATCTGGTTCGGGTTACTCTGAGGGGGAATAGGCATTGTGGCGGATCCCAAAGACTGGTGCAGCACCTCAGAATTCTGCAGGTAAGCAGGGAAGCTATTCTGCTGTGACTGATACATGGGTTGGTTCACTTGTTGTTGAGGGAAGTTTGTCATAGGAGAGATTTGGTTCATGGGATGACCAGGGTGTGGTACTATGGGTAATTGGGGAACTGGGTTCATAATTGGGGTATGATTGGTGAGAGCTTGATTTACTGCCTGAATCTGGTTGGGATGTGCAACTGGTCCCAGAGAAGGCAATGGCCCCGTCAAGTGCTGTCTCAAGTCTGTGCTAAGCTTGACAGCCTCCGTATAAGCATCTGTCAAGGTGGCTGGAGGGTTAGGTCTCCATTTCAGAAAGGTTGCCGTTAGACTATCCAGAGCTTCATAATATACTCCCAGGGCAGTACCATCATCTAGGACATATGGGTCTTGCAATCTGGTGAACGCACGGTGGAATCTATTATTGAAACTGGCTATGGGTTCGTTAACTTCTCTCTTGACTTTGATAAATTGCAGGTATAGCTCATTAGCACTGATGGGTATTCGGAACTTTTGCAGAAAGGTCTTTTCAAGGTCACTCCAATTCTGAATTGAGCCAGCAGGGAGATGGTTGTACCAATAAAAGGCTTCTTCACCCAGGGAATAAGGAAATAACCTACAAGCAACATCTTCATGGACAATTCCTCTGTCTTTAAGGCAAGTTTGGAAAATCCTTATGTGTTCTTCTGCAGTTCTATTCGGGTCATTTACATGGAATTTCGAGCAGAAATGCTCAGGATTTTTAGGCATTACATTATAAGCCCCGAAGGACAAAGGTGATGGATTATTGGCAAGGAAAGCCATTGGTAAGAGCGGGGGTGGAGGTTGTGGTTGGTTAATGGCAGGTTGAGGCTGTCGAAGGGGAACCTCTTCAGGAACGGGTATTGCTTCAACCTCAGGGTGAGAAGATATGGACGATGTTGGTGAAGGGATAGGTAATGATGATACTCCCCTATATGAGGATGTGGATGATGTTGGTGATGGAGCGGGCGATGATGATTCTCCTCTCCCTCTAGTCCTTCTTGACCTATTGGGAAATTGAAGTTCCTCTAAATCTTCCTCTCTGGTGGTGGATCTGGTATTTCTCCTAAATCTCTCTGGAGAGATGGCATTCAAGAAACGATCCAGTGTGCTCATTCAGGCCCTCCTTCTAGCGCCAATCTGTTGATGGTGTTTTCTGCACAGCAACAACTCAGACAGAATACAAAATCCTATCTCTCTTGAAAGGTAATCTCCAATAATGAATTACTGAAAATCACCCCAAGGTCTCTCGGGTGTTAGGTCATAACAATGCATAAAACAACTCAGATGAAATGTGAAATTGCTGGTAATCACAATCGGACCTTACTACAAGCAAGCTGAACCCTTTCAATTTATCAGATCTGACAATATGATGATCTTGAATCCTAAATCTAACCGAATAATAAAGAAATTGCAAAAGATAGGGATGCAGGGAAGGTAATAAAATCTAAATTACTGAAAGGACAAGCAATGTAAATGACATATATCTGGAATGGACCTATCTCAAATAACCAATTCCTGTTCGACCCACAAAGCAATCTTACAGAAACAGTGCAATCTTCTGAGGAATACAGATTTTCAAATCATAGACTTGCATCTACAACCGAACTTAAGCACATTTGAATATATGGTCCAGGTTGACTTCACCAGCCTACTACAATCAGATAGTTACCGGGAGTATAGACCAAAGATAGCTACCGACATTCCAAATATGAAATCACATACACCATTTATCCAACTAAACTAATTTATTTCTGAATATTAACCCAAGATCTTCAAGCAATGTAAAAGATAGAACAAAAGAACCATGCAAGATGAGATAACACAAAGGATTTCACCAGGAAAACCACAATGCCTTCAATTGTATTAATCATCAAATGCTGCAACAATTCAACTGTTCTAAATATGACATCTACTTCAAGAAATTCTAAAACTCTAACTATTGCTCTTGCTAATCTCTACTATCAAAATCTTCTGAATTGCCCCCCTTACAATAAGGCAAGAATGCCTATTTATCGAATTTTTTCCCCAAAACATGTCGGCCCAGCCAAACATTTTACAAAATAATAAAAACCGCCAAAACAGGTCGGCCAAGGAAACAAACTAAGGCACACATTTAATGCCATCATCCAAGTCGGCCAAGGCACAGTCCCCAAGGAAGTCCGGTCCAATGCATGCCCTATGATAATAGGGAAGCACAAATCTCGAGATAAACATTAACCGCTGCTTCCTTTGTCTTTTCTCCGCGCTGGTGACCCTTGGACCTTCAAGAAAACTCCCTCCAGCTCAGCAATGGGTGGCAATGGCAAAACTTTGAGCCGGCATTTAATCGAATCAATCCCTTCATTGGACCGCTCAATGGTTTTCTTCCAATCCTTTCTGCTGGTCAGGTATCTATCTATCACTGCCAGATATGTGGCTGCATCGTCAAGCATATGGCCAGTGACAACCTCATCAGAATCCGGGGCATAAACCTCATGCCACCATTCCTTTAATTGATCTAAACTTAGGTACTTAGGAGCCATCTTATTCCTCCCTGTCATCACTTCAAAAAATGCAATGCAACCATCATAAATTGCAGTGAGGTCAGCATCAATGGACTTTCTTCGTTTCTGTATCTTTTTCAGGGCTCCCTGCCTGATCTGCAATGCCTCGAACCATTCCCACGGTTCATCCAATCTGGTGGAGGGGAGAATTCCATCCTTGCCCAATTGTTCCTTGCCATGCCCTAGAATAATCTTTGTCTTCTGCAGCAGGGAATCGACATCATTCTTATCCTGAGAAAGGATGCTTTCCATCAGTTCTTTTCCTCGGACTACATCCTTGCCAACAGACAAGATCTCCTTAATAGCTTCATCCCCTTGTGTCCGAACACTCATCAACCAGTCTGTGGCAGCTTGTGTGGAAGCCTTCATCTTCTCTATGCCAGAAATTGTTTCCTTCGGCAGAAATCCGGGAGTAGAAGAGGAGGACGGATGGAGGGACTGTAGAGGTTTCATGACCTCTTCTAAGCTTTTCCTCAACCTTTCATTTTCCCTTTTCAATTCTCGCTTTGTCTGAGTCTCCCTCTTCAATCTGTCTACAATTACAGCACTTGACCCCTCGAATTCCTCAATGTCTTGCTCTAGGGAGGCCGGCCCAAGGTTAATGGTTTGGACACTGTAATCCTGGCCTGCTACCTCATCTCTTGTTTTATCTGCAACAGGGGTAGCGATGTGGACCACACGGTTGTGCACCTCATCCCTTTCTACCCGGGAAATTATCCTGGCAGCCTTCTTCTTCCTCCCCTTACCAATCTGGGATAACATTGCATCCCAGTCAAGAGGAGTGTCCTCCACTATCACCTGTTTCTTCCTTGCTATTTCTTTTTCTAACCAGTCCGGGGCTACAGGGTCTGTCCGGATTCCTTCTGTGTCAGTTTTCCCCGGGTCCTCTGTGGCTTTCTCCTCTTCTGCTACTGTCACCTCGACTTCTTCTTCTTCTGTTGCCTTGTCATCTTCTTTCTCCGGAGGTTGTTCACCCTGGTCAGTCTCCTCAAATCCCAACTCAGGAAGCACCGGCGATGGAGTTCTAGCGGGGATGCTTTTCTCCGGTTCTGGCGATCCACGGCCCTTCTCACTCTCCGGAGAGTCCTCGTACTGCACCAAGGGAGAAGTGTGCCTTTCTTCTGTCTCTACCTCGAGCTCAGCAGCCTCACTGAATAATGCTCCTTCTTTAAACGGTTCTGCCTCTCCGCTGATTTCCTGCTCATCCGGATTCTCCGGTTCTGTTACACTCTGTGGAGGAGAGACAGGCTTGTCCTGTTCAGTGGCTGGCAATATTGGAGAAGAATCCTTTGGCTGTGCAGCATCCTTTGGGGAAGGAGTTCTGGATCTTCTAGTGTATACTTTGGTCTTCTCCCCTCCGGAGCTTTCCACATCCACAATTGGGGGTTCATCCTCTGAAGTCGTCTGGCCTTTCTTTTTCGCCACCCTTGCAGTTCTGGCTTTCTTGGGCGGTGGAGGAACATCTTCTTCTTCAGCTTTCTCCGCCTCCTCCTCGTCCGAGGACTTGCTGATAGTCAGGGTCTTCCACCTGCGTTTGCCGATAGGTTTCCTTTTTGCTGCAGGTTGAGTCCCCTTAGGACTTCTGACCTTGATTTTGAAAGGAGAGGCCTTGGCTGTTTTCCCTTTGGGGTCCTCTTCCCCGGATTCCTTCAGAAGTGGACATGGGGTTGAGATTCCCCATCAGGTCGAAAGTGAAGGGTACATTGGCATTTTCCAACACCCAGACCTCATGTTTGATCCAAGCAAAGGTATATTTTAGCACTGGAGCCATTAAGTCCTCCAACTCTGTCACCTCAGGCTCATTCCAATCAATATCTGCTACTGACTTATCCTTAATGGGCTCATATACGTGGTCCTGGACTAGTTTTCCATCATCTTCCAGCTGATCCGGAATCAGCTTCACATTGTATTGCCTAATTGCCTCTACTGGCAGCCGGGAATACCTTTTCCTTCGTGCATCAAGGTCATCCTTGATGTTGACCCAGTAGTCCTCCAAGTCCTCTTTGTGCCTGTATTCCCGGGTAGCCCTTTTCTGTGCCCCTCCGGTGATGTCAAAATTCATTCTCTTTGAATGGAAAGAGAATCCATAGGCGGCCAATTCCTCACCTGCAGTGTGAGCTGATTGAATGGAAGGGCACATCACATCCACGCCAATCC
The DNA here is from genome assembly GCA_007258455.2 of Sequoia sempervirens. Classification (NCBI taxonomy): domain Eukaryota; kingdom Viridiplantae; phylum Streptophyta; class Pinopsida; order Cupressales; family Cupressaceae; genus Sequoia; species Sequoia sempervirens. Next base: position 2,986 of record VDFB02262295.1, on the reverse strand, counting down.
CAAGAGGGAAGTCACCTCCAAAACCAGTTTTATGTTTCTCCCTCTTCACCACCGTATCGAACTCACAAATTTGTCTTACGACCTCCAGTAGCACTATGTGATCAGTGGGATACCGGGGCAGTCTGTAGGGAGCAACGGGGCATCCATCAATCCGGAGATAAGTGAAAGTGGGGAACTGGATGAACCAGGCCCCGTAATTCTTAATCAACCCCTTAGCCCCATCGGACAATCTAATGTGCTCCGCATTCTGAAGGGTCCGGGTAATGTGCATAGTGAAGGCATCATTGGCCCTCCTATAATCTCCGTGTCCGAGGTGCAATTCCGGATAGACCTCATAGATAACGTCTTGTCCAACGGTTCCCGCAGGAGTCAGTCCCTTGTAGGGGTAGGAGATGGCCAGTATATATATAACATAGGAGGACATGGTAAACTTCTTTCCTTCCAAAACATTCCTCAGTTGCCTATCTATTTCTGCACTGATAAGTCCTGCCCAGTGGTAATTCGTTCCTTGGCCTATCTTGGTGATCACATGGACCATCCAATTTTCCAATACCCCGACAGTTTTAAGTCCGGCCACCCTGCTCAACAGTGTGATGGCGTCATAGATATCCGGCCTGAACTTCACCCTGTGCAACTGTTTGGGCAATTTGGAGTGGTGAGACTTGGGCTTCTCAAGCCATGAGTTGATAAGCTGTTGAGCCTTAACTGGCTCGTTCTCATAATATGTGCGAGCAGTGTCAATGTTTAGGGCGCAGACCGAGGGGAGATCCGGCATGCTGAAAGCTCGGGCAATGGAGGCTGGACTGAAGTTTGCCAACACTCGTCCCTCAGTGCTAACTACCATCTGTGTGTCAAAAGCGTACTGCCTAGCACACTCCAAAATCAGCTCGTAGCACTGGACTGCTGGAGGGAACCCTGCCACGTGTACCAACCCCGAATTCATCATCCCCTGCCTCAATGCCGATTGGTCCCTCTCAGCTGTTCTCTGTTTGAATTCTTCGTAACGCCAGGCACCAACGTTTGTATCAGACACATCTGCCCACACGGAGGATATCTTACTCTCTGGGACCTGACTCTTCATGTCTAATCTCAATCTTTCTGTCTCGGAAACTGCAGATGCCCCTGCACCACCTTTGGACTTCCCAGCAGCAGCTTTGCTTGATTCGGCCTGCACATCCAAGAATCATTATTAGAATTCAATTATTAAGCTCATATCAATCCAAAAGGTTAGCATACATCATATAAATCCATTAAAACCAAATGCCAATTGCCAATCTTCCGAGATCCGGAGAAATCAAATAATCCGAGAAAATCGGTAAACCGGGAAAATACCGTCGGGGCGGAATTTCGGAGAAATCCGACCCAGACGGATTTCTGCTGCCAAAGCACTATTAGCCATGTAAATCATTAATATGTTCGGAAATCAAAGGAAAATCATTAATTTTGCTCATTGGCAATCAAGAAATAGGCACTAACAACATTCCATCAATCCTATCACCGAAATATGCAAAAGAACGCGACCAAACAGGAAATCCGGAAAAATCCGAATGGGACGGACTTTCGCGGACAGCGTCAAATGCACCGGAAATTAACCCTGTCCGCGGAATAAAAGGAAACCGGGAAAATCCGGGAGACCGGAAATTCCGCGACAGCCTCGGAAACCCGAAAAATGGCAAATCGTGCACCAAAACAGGAGCGATCACAAGATCTCCAATACCTAAGCTCGAACGAACCCAAAACCGACGACAATCACCAGACTCGAATATGCAAAGGGTTCCAACTCTCAGAAGCACTCAAAGGAAGGATCCCATACTAAAACGACGATGCCCCAAATCGAACAACCACATATCCGCCATTAAAACCAGAGCAAGCTTTTAGGGTTAAAATATCAGTTCGGGATTTACCTAAAAGCCCTCTAATCCTCACAGGACGGGGAAGCCGACACGAAACGAGGCGAAAGTCATTCAAACACAAGATCAAATCATCGCGTTAACCGAAACACCAAGGAAACCCTAAATTCGCATGGTAACACATTCCGCACCCAAAACAAACATGCAACACGACCCAGAATTCCGTCGAAAATGTAAATATGCAATTAAATGAACAAACAGAACTTATAGGGCACGAGAGATGGGCCTCAATAAAAAAAAATGGATCAACCCGACTAGATAAATACGAAACCCAAAACCAAAACACGGGCCGACCCAAAATTCAACAATGCCCAGTACGAGAAAACCTCAAATTACCATGCAAGCAAACGGAAGGGCAACGAATACATACCATGGACCAAGACGGGCAGAAATCGAGCTCAGAAAATTAATCCACGTGACAACACGTCCAAGCCACGAGATACTGGCAGCAACACTCAAGCAATTCACGCGCAAGCAAACCAAGATCAATCCTCAAAGCTCAAACGCAAGTTCTGAATCGCCAGAGCAGAAAACGAGGAAGCAATCGAAGTTGGAATGAATCAGAAAATGCCCTAAATTCGCCCTTATACCCGTCTGAACCAAGGTACCTCGGCCATTAATGCGCGAAAAGACGTTTCTGACAAGTCCGGGAACCCGAGCCCCAAGTGGAATTTCGGAGAATCCCAGAATGCGCGGAGACACGGATTCCGCGGAAATGCAGAAACCGGGGAAAACAGGAAGATCGGGACTTTGACGGGATCCGGGAAAATCCGACTGGACCGGAAAATCTCGAAGTTAGGCAAAAACCCGGCATCGGAGAATCCGGCAAGAGACGGACAAGGAACCAGGGCCGAAAAAATCCGCCAGAGGCGGAAAATCCCGGATCTAGGTGAAAACCCGGACTTAGCCAAAAACTCAATTTCAATCAACCGCAACCCCAAGGCAAGGGCAAAGCCAGCAAAACCAACATGTCAAGACCCCAAAATGATAAATCCAATAAAATCAAATGTCAAAGACACAAAAAAGAAAGGGGGTCCCCACTCCAAGTGGGGCGTGTGTGCAAAAACTGCACAACA
>VDFB02262294.1:0-44868 GCA_007258455.2 Sequoia sempervirens | reverse complement strand
TTCTAATTTGGACATCTCCCATTCTGTCCAATCCTTGTGTTTGTATATTTATTCTTTCATTGATGGTGTGGAATAGGATTCTAGTACTGATGTTCTTCTTCTTCGAGTGGGATAAAAATAATCCCCTTTATTTTCCTGAGTATCGTTTGTATCTGAGGGTTTTTATTGAAAAATAAAAAGGTTCAGATGAAACCACTAGTTAATTCTATCTAAGTTCTAGTTTTTTCCCTTCTCTCTTGATTAAGTTCTTGCTACCAGGCATAATATCCAGTACAAAAATTAAATGTATAGTTGATCATCATATTCGTAGTTACCTTCCCAATAATATCTACATATCTCTAGATGCTTTTCTAGTGGGATGTCACATTCATAGTGCAGTGTGTCTTCATAGTCCCCTACTTCTGGTAGGAATCTTGGCTTTGCCATGGTTTTAAATGTATCCCATTGATTTATGCTTTGTTTATGAGTATTATACCAGCATGCGATAGTACAGGTAAGAGTATGCGATAGTCTTGCTAGCCTATTTGCTTCCTTAGGGAGGTTTCTCTCAATTTGGGTTATATAGGGTATTAGTGTTGCAAGTATGAGAATATTGTTGTTTTCATTGATGTCAACAAGCTTGTGTTTTCATTGGTGTCAACTATATGAGAAGGATTTTTTTGCAAGGATGTACAGTTGGTATTGAGTTGGTGTTGGTGTTGATTAGTTCATTATGTTGTCATTAGTAAGCTACTGGTGTTAACCTCTAGTGTTGCTTTGATAAGATTTTGTTTATGGATGTATGGTTGAGTTGCTATGTTGTAGTTAGCTTGATGGCAATGAGGAAGTGTTGAAGATGTTGAGGATGTTTCTCTAGTGCTTGGTTTCCAAGTGCTTTTGAGAAAATTGAATAAAACGAGGAAATAGTGTGTTGCAATGTGTTTAGTGTTGCAGAGTAGTGTTTTGGTTTTTCTCCATAGTTCTTATGGGTTGAAGATCTACTTGTGCAGTTTGGATATGTTAATAAAAGGTGTTTCATTCAAAATTTGGTGTGCTGGATCATTGTGCAAAGGAAGTTGTGTTCACCAGTGTGTGAATTGTATATTGCAAAGGTGTTTGGTAGAAATTTTCTTGCTCTACATTTCTCTGTAGAGTGATTTCAAGTCTTATAGATCTAGAAGGGTTCTAATAGTATGTGTATCTTTCTTTAGATGAAGTTCATGGTTTGGTGCTTTGGAAGTTAGTTTCTTGGGTTGTAGTGTATGGCAAAGTTGTTTGAGTGCACTAGGTGTGTACATTATTCAAGTGAAAGTTGTTGTGAAGGAATTTGTTGGTTTCTAAGGTGTTTGAGGAGTATTCTAGATTGTGTTCAAGTGTTATGTGGTGTCTGTGAAGTTGTATTTGGATTTGAGGAAGTGTGTACTTAAGTGTTAATGGTGTTAACATAGGTTCAATTGACCTTGGGTGTTTACACTACTTGCAAAGTTGCTTTGATGTTTGTGGAAGTGTGGCGTGGCATGTATGAGTGGATTTAGGTCCTAGCTAAGGTGTCTTGTGGTCCTCCTTCATTCCTTTCCACCGCGGGAATGTTTTGGTGCCAACCTAATTTGAATTTGCATGGTTGAGGTGCATAGCCAACCTTGGAGAATGTTTTCAAGGTTGAAGATATAAATATGAGTTGAGTTTTTGAGGGAAGTTAAGATAGACAAGTATCATGTGAGTGGTACAGATTGTAGAGTTGTAGGGTGTAAATTTGTGAAGTGCAGTGCGAGCTTTCATGTGTTAGATTACTGAATGTAGTGAGTAGAAGGTGTCTAAAATTCTTCAGAAAGACTACGAAGGTGTTGGTGATGTTGTGGTGGATTTTTTGTTTCTTTGAGATGGATTTCTCATTTTAACACTCTTCTCTATCTTGTTTTCTATTTTGGTAGTGAGCCTTTCTTTCTTTTGAGTAGTGAGCCCTCCGACAGTGAGACCTATTGTATTCAATGTTGATATTACTTTATATTGTGAGTTAATCCTCACCATGGTTTTCCCATCTTGGGTTTTCCATGTAAATCTAGTGTCTATTTGTGCATGGTGTTGATTTGATTAATTTTTTGTTATTTTCTTTCATGATAAATTATTCTAACAAATTAAGGGTTAATTGGATTAATGTGGATCTAAATTTTTGTGAGGGTTTTGAAGTTTTAAGGTACAACTAATTTACCCCCCCTCAATTGTCTTGTGCATTCAACAATTAGTTCACCTACTTTGGATTATTTGGGCAACTTCTCCCGAAAGCTCTTTTGGAAAATATGACCAATTGTGTGAGAGTCCCTTTTGTAGCCTTTTCCTTCCTAGAAAAACCGTACATGTCCTATGCTACATTTCCTTATTCCAATGGTGTTTTCCTTATCATGAATATTCTCTAGGAACCAAAGAGCTTTCAGGAATACACCTCTTGATTGTCTTGTATCCATGCTTCTAATACTTCTTCACTATTTGTGCTACCTTCAATATCTTTTATTTCTACTTCTTCTGAATTTGGTACTTCTTGAATTTAATTGGTTGGTATGGTTATATTATTTATGGTTTGACCATTATCTTCATCTTCTTCGATATTCACTTCTTCTAAATAGGGTCCTTTGAGTTTCTTCCCTAGGGGAATGTGGACTGCCCTTCTATCATTTTCAAAGGATATTTCTTCCTTCTAGGCATCTATAATTCCCTTGGAATCTACAAACCATCTAAGCCCTAGTACTGCATCGAATGAATCAAATGTTTCCTTCATAGTGACCACCTCAAAACCTATGAATTGTTTCACTCTTTTTACATTAACCTCTACATTCTTCTAGGTACTAATCATTTTCATTTAGATATTGTTTTCCAAGCTAATGTTGTAGGGTGTAGGTTCTAATGTCGGTTTTCCCAAGTATTCCCATATTCTTTTAGGAATTAGATTGACTTATGATCTTAGGTCAAACATTACTTTAATAATTCTTTTCTAGTGTATTTGGAGTTCAATCATTATTGGTCTCATTTTCCAATGTTTTCCTATGGTTCTAATTTATGGTATGTTTTTCTTATTCCAATATTTACCAAGTTGTCTTAGTTTGGTGAGAAGATCCTATTTCCTTGCCAACCTTGCAAATTATTTGAGAACCTTCACTTTCGGTTCCATGAAATAGCTATTCTCCATTCTTTCTCTATTCTACTATTTCTCTAGAATTATTTTGGTTTGCTTTACTACTTGGACATGTTGTTCCTTCGTGGGGTGAAATTCCTGCTCTTCATCAGAGATTTCTTCTTCTGAAGTTGCAACATCCATTCTTCTGGTATCTATTCATCTCCTAGTTACTAGCATAGTCTTGCCTTTTTTTCTACATCTAGTTTTTTCTTGATATTCATTCTCTATGCTATCTTCTTTCGTTATGTACTCTTCCTCTTTTCCTACTTTTTGATATCATTTTATTTCATCTTGGTCCTTGGGTGTTTTGCAGAAGAGTTTGGCCCCTCTTGTATTACTTGAGTCTTGTTGCTTGTCCTTTTGAGGTTATGCATAATGTTGGCATGCTTTCTCATAGTGAAATGTATCATGGTCTTCCTCTCCACAAAATCCACATTATTTCTTCTTTTCTCCCCAACATTCTATGGAAAAGTGTCTCGGTTTTCCACAATTGAAATAAGTAGCATCCACTCTTCTTCCTCTCCCTCGTCCGTGACCTCTTCCTCCCCAGTATGGGTCGTTATCACCATATGTTCTCGATATTTGGATGGCGTTGATAGTTCTTTAGTTGTTCCATGATGGGGCCCTATATCCATGGTCTTGTGTGTACAATGGTCCTTCTGCTAGTCCTTTTACATATGCCATTTCTCCATCATAGTTGGGTTATTCCTTTAACCAAAATTTATGTGATGGGAATTCTGATGTTTCATGGCCATCCCATTCTCCGTACACCCTACAATATACCGAGTTGGGTTTTCTAATAGTGTGGAGGTCTACCCTTAAAGCGTTTTCCTTATTTTCCCCTATTTCCATCGGGCATTTATTCCGGATATGGCCTTCTCTACCACAATAGGAACACCAGATGTTAGGTCTTTATGGACCAATCTCCTGCTTCATGAGTTCTTTCCTCAGTCATAACTAGTCCATTTCCAACTACAATATTTCCATTTTCCTATTTTCTTTTTCCTTTTATGTTTTCCTCTAGGACTGTCCTTCTATCTAGCATGCCAATGCCACTAATTCTGAGTATGAACCAAAAATTCTTTTGTCCAAAGCCATTCTAAGCTTTGAAGTTATAGCTGAAAGGAACCATTCTATTTTTTGTTTATCGTTCAATGGTTCATCCAATCACTTGACCACTTCCTTGAACCCTTTATCAAACTCTAAAATAGACTCATCATCCCTCTGGGATAATTCTCTTAACTTTCTTACTCCCTCTATTGGGGGTTTCGAACTATCAAGATTTTCTAGGAAAGATTTTTTTACTTCATCCTAAGATTTATTGTTTCGAGGGTAGGACTTGTGGTACCATTTTAGTGGTTCTTCTCTTAAGGAGTTGATGAAGTTAAACAACTTTATACTATCTCTTTGTTCATTTTGGTTTTTCCATATAGTTTTTAACAAGACAATATGTTATGTGACATTACTAGTATCCCTTTCAAAGACTAGCATTTTATTCATCATGGCCATATCTTCTTATGATGAACTTCCTTCTGGGCTTGCGGTACTACTTTTCAAACTATTGAATATGGAACCAGTTTCGGTGTCACTCTTTGTTCTTTCGTTGTTGTTTTTTTCTTCCACGATACTCCACTTAATGGATTGGTTGCTTCCTTATAGAATGTCCCAATTTACTGTATATGTTGTCCATAATTCTAGTCTCTCACTTTCTTCCCTTTCTTTGTCCGTCTCTATATGTGTTATGTCCAGCTTAAGGGATGATGTTTGTTCTTCACACCTCTTCATTTGTGACTTTGTCTTTTCATTAGTGATTGAGATTATCTTATGTTTATTTAAAAAATCCTCATGATTAGGTTCCACCGCTTCCCCCTTTCATTCCTTCGTGGTATCTTTGGCTTTTGGTTCTTTTCCTTTTTTCATCTTTCCTTCAGTTGCACCCACATTGACACTCTCAACAACACCCTTCTTGGCGTGCTCCATCCATGTTCTTAATATTTCCTCTATCATTTTTCTTGCTTGTTCTTTCTCTCTTCTTTATATTTCCCTCTTGAAATACCTTTCTTCTCTTTCCTAGGTTTGTTTCATTTTCCTTTCTTCCACACTCATCTCCACTCCTAATTTGATGATCTCAATTATCTCTCTTTCCCTTTTGGTTTTCCATTTTCTTATATGTATTCTTAGTTTGGTCTTTTATCTTTCCTCTATATCATGCTTCTAGAAGGTTCTTTACGGACAATCACATCTTTTCAAGGATCTTTGGGATCCTCCCCCCTTTCCATTTGTCATCCCTTAATGTCCTACCCCCCTCTCATAGAGGTGGCCCTTAGGGTTTGACGAGATTTTAAATTTTTTGCCAACTTCCTATTTCTTTTATGCCTCTAATTGCTTTAATGTTCTCTCCAAGGTCCCGACAATGAAACTAATATTTGCAAGAGAAATGAGGACAATACAGTCTAGAAGGATCTATACCCCGATATTCCCTGAGTAGTGAGTTTTTACCTTGGATGATACAATAAGAGAAACAAGCATGCGTTAGGAATCTATAAGGCATCCATAACATACAAAAGTATACTTAACAAAAGAAATTATTTAGATATCCACAACATACATGTCTTCCTTATAACTCCTTTCATCCCCTAATGGCCTACCCCCCTCTCACAGAGGTGAACCTTAGGGTTTGATGAGATTTCTAATTTTTTTCCAACTTCCTGTTTCTTCTATTCCTCTAATTTCTTTATTGTTCTCTCCAGGGTCCCAACAACGGAACCAATATTTGCAAGAGAAATGGGGACAGTACAGTCCAGAAGAATCTATACCCTGGTATTCCCTGAGTAGTCAATTTATACCCTAGAGGATACAATAAGAGAAACAAGCATGTGGTAGGAATCTATAAGGAATCCATAACATACAACAATATACTTAACAAAAGAAACTATTCAAATATCCACAACACACATGTTTGTGTATCATAACAGATGCGAAAGGGTAGGTCTAGTATCTACTCTATTAGTCCACTATTACTATATTCTATTACATTATATTTTCTCATATATCTCTTTCTTTCTGTCTATTACATATAACATATAAACATTTGTTTCCCTAAGGGGATGTACCTTCTGCCTAGTGGTTGTTGCCTTTATTGGTATCGCAGTCTTTTTCCAGTTTGCTTTGTTTTCACCCTTTGACCTACTAACAATAGCCTTCCACCCATTTATTTGCTATCTTAGCTTTTCCATATTTTTGGGGGATGGTAGCTAGTGTCGAGCATGAGTTTGGTTTCTACCAATCAAAAGATATATCTCTAAAACAAGATCTATATATGACTATCCTTGTCACTCATAATGCTCTTAGAAAATCCATGAATCCTAAATACTTCCTTGAAAAACACTTTAGCAACCTATGACACCTTATAATCTAAGGAAATGGTGAAGAAGTGTGATACTTGATCAGTCATTCCATAACCATGTATATATTGTAATTGCCTTCATCTTGGATTCTAGTATTAAATAAGTCATGTCCTTGTAAAGGATGAGTTTGTTGGATACTAAGCACCTTTCACCCAACAACTTCCCTTCCAAAATATCAACAATAAAGGCATTATTAATGTATTTTTCTATGATATTAGCCCTCCAAATCATGAAAATTGTAGACATTGAGTTTAACGTGGGTCTCCTAGATAAATCATCAACAATATTTTTTCCTTTCCCCTTAACATATTGATATCAAAATTGAATGCTTAAAGTTTTCTCACCTATTTTTGTTGTCACTAATTCAAGTCCATTTGGCTAAGGAAATATTACAAGTTGTTATGATTCATCTTGACCATGAATCTACCCCCAACTAGGTATTACTTGAATTTGTCAAGGCATGCATGATGAACAACATCTCTTTATTGTAGATTGACAATTTCCTTTATGCCTCCTTGAGTCTTTGACTCTCAAAGATAATGGGGTGCTTATTTTACATGAGTATGACTTCAATTCCCTCTCCATACACATAGTGACACCATAAATCTATCTTATGGATATCCTCCTTTCAAATTTATATTTGATGGTAGCCCAACCTAAGGTCTATTTTTTTAGAAATAATCTACTTCATGGAGTTCATTTATTATTTCATTGATCTTAGGAATACAATATCGATTTTTAATAATCTTCATGTTTAGTGCTCTATAGTCAATGCACATTCTCATTATGCTTTCTAAGACCACCAAGGAAGCAAAAAGGTCCCAAGATAGGTTGGATGTGTCCCATTTATAATAGTTCCTTTATTTTCCTTTCAATTTCCTCCTTATATTACTTAGGACATGGTGACAAGGGGTAGTGATAACAATATTAGAGCCTTCCTCTAGGTCAATAACATGATTAAAACCTCTATCAGGTGATCTCCCAAGAGGGATGATATTTAAAACCTTATAGTGTTTATTTGGGATCTTCTACACCTTCTCAAAGTATGACCTCTAGCTTTGGGTAGAGTATGTCATTGATATTAAACACTGAATGAACCAATCTACTTATCCATAGATCTAAAAATTCTACCATATTTTTTTTGATACCATCTTTAGTATTACGTTTATCATTACATAGAGGACCACATCCTTTCCCTTAGATTGGAATTTTAATTCCACGGTCTAGAAATTTTGTATGATTTCTCCAATGAGTGCAACCATTAGATTCCCAAAACCATATTCATGTATCTAATGCTAATGACTTATAAGTCATCCTTCATGTCATTCTCCCCTAGGGTTAGGTTCAATTGGTATATTTTTTGGGTGCATTGGATGGAGAAGCCATCAACGACCATCACATTAAAAACCTTGAATTTTTTCTACTTTGAGACCCCATTTGGCCACTAGTTCCTTGTCTATAACATTATGAGTGGCACCCATGTTAATGAGTACAGTGACCCTCTATCCCTTCATAACTCCTCAAACTCTAAATAGATTGTATCTTGGTGTGCTTAAAGGCTTGGCAAGAGTGCTTTCACAAATCTCATCTAGATCCTTTGTTTTATCTTCTTCTTCAGCCTCCAATTCTAGTTCTTCCTCTTCACTTAATGGTTCAAGTTCCTCAACTCTTATCTCATCTTCATATACTACCTCAATTTAGTGCACTTACCCCTTTCCTAGGCACCTAAGACTTGGTGACCAAAATTTCTTGTAGGAGAAGCATAGTTTCTTTCTTCTCAATTAGTTTCTTGCTTCCAATTCCTATTTCAAAGGGAAACCTTTAAATTGTTGATCTTTTTACAAAAAAAATTCTTAGTAGGGAAGATATTTTTCTGGAACCTATTATTTGGCATGACTATTTGTAGGGATAAGGGCCCCTTTATTGCCTCTTAGAGATAATGTAGTTCAAGATATTTGACCAAATCTTTGAGAGATTCAATTAGTCCTTTGATTAAGAGCATCGTTAACCTTTTCTCTAAAACATTAGGCACATTTATAGCTAGTTTCTTGAATTTTGACACATAGTTCTCCACTGAACCAAAATACTTGAGTTGAGCTAGCCCCTTAAAGTGCACCTCAATATCCATCCTATCAAACCTTTCAATTAACAATCTATATAACTCATTATATGAGTTGATGGAGTTGTGGCCTTAAGTGACCAATCCATGGTACCGCCATTCAAATGTATCACCATCTAATGTAATGTAGTAAAATTTATGATCTCATCCTTAGACATGGGTTTGAGGGATAGGTATATGTCTAACTTTTGAACCCTTGCATGGGACATGCATTTTCTAGATCCATCAAAGGTGGGGAATGCCAACTTTCCTAAAACATGTTGCACATCTTTAGGGGTGACTAACAGTCTTGATTTAGGCCTAAAGCCATTCCTATTTAACTTCTTCAAATCTTTGAAGTTATTAGCAAATATTTTAGCTTGGATTGCATGTGGAAGATATTGGTACTATGCATAACACACTATAATGCCATTTATGATTGGTATTTGAGCTTCAACCTTAGGAAACCTTGTGTGTGTCTCTTCTTCTCTTAGAAGGAATGTAGGCTAGAAATGCGTAGTTGATGAAATCAAGATAGTCTTATGAGTGTTGATGGGGGTGGCATTTTGATTGTTAGCTCTTGAAGTGCTACCTTCGTCATGATATTGCTAGGGCATGTTCATATTATTATCCATTTTGTGGAGCATCTATGCCAACATATCCAACATCAAGTCAAACTTATTTTCTACCCTCACCTCAGGGATCTCATTCTTTTCCCTTTCTACCATACTACTCTATTCTAGGATAGTTTTTGATGGAAGGTTTTCACCCTCTAGAACCCCTAAAAGGGTTTTTTTCTTTCTAAAATTCTCTTAGAAAATACCTACTCACTCTGTTGTACTAGAATGAATAAAAGTTTAGCATGTACACAAATGCTTTCACAAAGAAAATAGGTTGGTAGGAAATCCAACTTTGATAACATTGTAATGTCCCATACTAGATTAAGGGAAAACAAATTAATCAAACTTGAAAGTATGTAATAATAACCATATAAACCATAAATTATTTTAATATAGACCTAACATACCTCAAACTCATTATTAAGATTTTGATTTAATTATTTAACCCTAAAATAAATAACTAATCTATTTTACTCAAAATAAACAAAATAAAAATTCCCCGTTACATTCATAAAATAATAGTAAAACCATAATGAAAAAGAAATGGAAAAAAATTGTTATATTAAGTAGGTCAAAGATGCCTTATAGAATGCCACTCTTGTAGCACATTATAGATAAAAACACAACCATTAAAAAATGGAAAACCCATGGTTGCCACATTGTGACACCCAACTGAGATTACAATATTTCTCAAAGAACCCAAATTACAAATCAAATATTATATTATTTAGGGTTGCAAGTTACCATCAAATCTAGCTACAATGGCCATGAAAAACTGAAACATAGGTGTTTACATGCATAATACTATTTAAGTGTTATGTAGAATCCATATTGATCAACGATTTCAAGCACCATCAAAGCCTAAACATGACCTTTGTGAGATCACTCTTCTAACCAAAGGGGTTTCATTCTTTGATGTGAGATTTATTATGTTTTCATCCCTTGATCTCCACAAATATCTGGGTTTTATCTATAGACCTGAATGCTTGAACACAAGTGCTCATGATGATTTCTAGTTAGGGTTTATGTTGTTTCTTTCAAGATCCCCTCTCCCATCCATCTCTACAATCTTAAGACACCTAGAAAGAGCATCAAAATTTGCACAATGGTCTTCATCTTGGGTTTGGTATGCAAGAATGGATTCTTGTACTAGAGGATCATAGTTTCCTTTTGCATTGAATTTTCCATGGAATCCTCCTATGAAAAAGTGGGTTTGAAGGTGTGGATGAAGGCCCCTTGTAACTTGCAACCATCCTTGAAAAGTATGGTGAGAAGTACCTTTGGGTCAAAAACCCTATCTATCACATTAATGGTAGTTGTTGGCTCCCTTGTAGTGTGCCTTGCTAAACATCCATGGGTGATCCCACAATAGTGGTTTACAATTTTTGGCCAAATTGGACACTGAAATAATTTTTTTTTAACTAAATCTTCACTTTCGGGCACCTATAGCGGCTAAACCGTGAGGAATTTGAAGATGATGCAAACTAGTGATTTGTCACATTTTGTCTATAGATTCTAAATATATTTTTTTCAAAATTTTTGGAATCAGATCGCACTACTTTTTCCATCTCCTTTGAAAACTAGTTTTTTTTCTTCAGAAAACAACATTTTTAAGGAGTGACGCTCACCATATAACACAACTTTTTTTCCATGAAGGATAAAATTCTAATTCTTTCAAATTTAGATTTGTAACTCCAATATCTAGTGCTTCCAATTGGTTAGATAGTGTTTTATTGAATATTTTTTCCTTAATCAAGTTTCAAAGTCAAACCAATTATAATTCAGACATAGGCGAACCGTATAACGCGTAACTTTTTTTGTATGTATCGAAATTCATTTTTTTTTTTGTTGGATCAAGGACTTCAATATCTGATGCACTCATATTTTTCATATTTTTTGATAATCTACTATTTTCCCACATGTGTAGAACAAAGAGTTTGATTTTCGATGAAAAACCTATATTTAATAAAACTAGAAAAACAAATACATAATAAAACCAAAACATATTAAAATTATAGTCGTTGGATAGCTCGTTCCGTGGACTACCTGATTCCAATTGGGTTTGTGAAGTATCCTCCATTTTCATCCTCAACCCGAGCTTTGAAGGGAAAAAATTCTGATTTTTTTGTGCTAGAGAGTAGGAAGGTGGGAAAAGTGGGGTTCGCTCGAACCAAGGGGGTTCCAGTGAACAAGGGTTCATTTGAACCCTGGTTCATTCGAACCCCTTTCAAAAGGGGTTTTCCTTATCTTTTTTGGTGGGAATGGTGGGGCATTTCATTAAATGGGTTCACTCAAACCTAGGTTCTAGCGAACCCTCTTTGGTTCGTTCGAACCAACTAGTTCGCTCGAACCCCAAAAACAATTTTTTTTGCCATGGGGTCAATTTTTTCAACTTTTCCTTCCTCACTCAAATTGTAAACCACTTTTGTGGGTTTACCCCCATGCAGTTCAATTTTATTTGTACTAGGATGACTATTAGTGCCAGGTGGAAGCCCATGAGGAGCCACATCAACCTTTTGTGCATTAATGGTATTCTTATTGTGTAGGGTGGTAAATGGAGAGGGATAATGGAATTTAGTGGGAGCATTGAAGTTTGAAGGTCAAGTTCAATGATAGGGGATGATTGAAGTGAAACTTGAAGATTTGATAAGGAGAGTAGTGAAAGAGAGGGATGGATGGAAGGTGCAAAAGTAGAGGGAAGTATAACATCTAGACAAGGATAGAGAGAGAAGCAGACTTGAGAAGGGAGGCATACTAGGAAGGGTAATCTCTCCACTTTGACCATTTAGATAGGCTCATGAGCTTTCCCATGACTTCACACTTAGGGTCCATGGGGGACTTAGGTTGACACTTGAGAGATGAAGGGGAAGAATCGACATGTAAAATAGGATCATAGAAAGCACAAAGAGTTAGGAAATAGGAATTTTGGTCCATTGGATGAGTTACATAGAAAGGGAACATGACAAGAACCCCTTGACATATCCTACTACACACCTTCCACCTAAGAGACGTGCATAGGAATATAAAGTTGACAAGGTACATAATTTTTTTCAACACATAAAAGATGTACATTGATAGGCTCGACATATACTTACATGCCAACAATAGAAATATAAAGATCACCATGACACTCATCATAGACCTCACACCTTTTTAGGTAGGTGAAATTTTTTTGTTGCATATTCAAAAGGAACACTTCAAGTGGCCACTTTGGAAGATAAAGTCCCTTTTCCATAACCCTTACACCATTCTCCATGTAGTTGGTGAGAACACCTTCATTCTCAACCTTCCAAAATAATTGGTCTTACTCTTGATATTCAGTTTGGAACTCCTTAATCCTTATTTCTCCCCTCTATTGGAGGTTGCAACTATCCATAATCCTACATGATTGGATTTGATATATTCTCAACCAACCACAAGGGACCATGACATTGAAACCACTGCTACCTATACTCACCACAATGCTCATCAAATCTTTCAAGTAGTTATGATCAAGCAATATGTAGATTAGGCTACATGGTACACTCTACAATAATTGTGAGCACAACTTCCTCTTCTCCTTGTTGACACAATGGGTACCATTGCTCCTTAGGGGGGACAAATGATCTAAGCTCAACCTCATGCACCATCTTTAGAAGCATCATTTGCACACCAAGTGTCACTTAATGCATGCAACACAATACTCACACATCCATGGGCAACACTATCCTCATGCATTTACATATAGTTTTGGTAAGTCATCACACATTATTGGTCAAATGCATATTGTGGCCCTATACATGGCTGCACATGTCAATGCCTATTCAGACCATATATGTCACATGAAGCATTTTCATCCACATGATATTCTACCATATGGCACCCACCTAGTAGCCTTTGCACCATATAACATGATCCTATGATTAGCACCATACACACTTAAATATTTGTGCCACATACCCTTACAATACAATTGGCATGATATAGGTTTAACATTTGTCATCATCTCATCCACAGAGTTAACACACCATATACACATCACACTTGTTAGCATATCTATGAAGGCTAATTAATGATCCATTTGTATATATATACAAGTTGTATATTTTATGAAGTAGAAGAGACATAATAGATTATCATATTTCCTATTTGTAAACCCATTCTATTAATTCTTGAATAGAAGTCACATATATATTTCCTTTGAGCATTATATAATCTTGTTGTATTACTAGCTAATCTATAGGTTTGTTCCTTAATTTACCTTAGGAACATATCAAAAGACAATAATTCTCAATTGTGTAAATGCTTCTAGGTCCTTAGGATGAATGTATAGATCTAGGTTCATTTTAGTGCACCAAACTAAAGTGCTCTTTCATGTAATGTGAATGATATTCAAATGAATACTTGGATTATCAAAATGAATGTAATTGAACGTCTTTAACTACAATTAAACAATAATAAATCACACAAACATGTCTTCAATCGACTCTATGCATAAAAAGAATGGATAAGAGTTGACCAACCTTTGAATTTGAGTTGTGAAATGTTAGAGGTCAAATCAATGACGAGGGATTTTTTAGAGCAATACAATTTATATTTTGTTGTTCTACTTTCAACACATAATATATTACAATTTTGAGTTATGGTTTAAAAGTTATGATGAAAACACTAAACAACAAGACAAAAAGGTGAGAGAATCAAAATAAAAATGAAATTTATGAAACGAGTAAATAAATATGTGAAAAATATAAATAAAATATAGATAAAAGACATAAAAATACATATAAATAAAAGAGTAATAATATGAGAAAAAAGTCCATATTATATAGAATTATGTCATTTATAGATATATAAATATATTAAGCCATTTCTTAAAATGAAAACAAAACTAAGCCGAAATGGCAATTATCTAGTAGGGAGAGGGCCCAAGTCGTGCACCTAACTTCGGCTTCTAATTATCCTCGTCGAAATTTCAAATCACTCCCAATTTTTTCTTACTTGGCAAGTTCTCTGCTTATAACTAAGGTTTCAGGGCCACATCATCAAATATGATGCCACATCAGCATGCGTTTTTGTCAAGGTGTCCAAAAAGGCCCCAAAAAATAGTGAGACCAATTCTTGTGCATTACATCATGAGTAGTTGAGCGCTGATGTGGTATCACATGATTGGTTGCTTTTTAGATCAAAAGCATACATTTTGTTTAATTATGGGTAGTCAAATCACAACTATTGGACATTATATGAACGACTATTGGGTATTATATTCACGATTGGGTGCACGACTATTGGGCCCTCTCCCCTAATAAGGAATAAATAAAAAAGAAAAAGCTGGTTAAAGGGATTTTGGGTTTGGAGAAAAATCCATCCCATCTCATCATAATGGCGGATTCCGCATGCAGAAGACTCAGAGATGGCGTGCTTGAGGGAGAGCTTGCACCAGTTCTTCTCATACGCGATGCTAATGCAAATTCAATTGCAGGCCCCTCTATTTTCCACCACTTCCTTCGTTCACTTGCATCGAACATTTCCTCTTCCCGATCTCAAGCAAAGTAATGATTTAAATCTTCATTCTCCAAACCCTGTCATGCTCTTGCTTGCAAGTCCTCCACTCTAAATTCATGGTTTATGATTTTTAGGGGTTTGGTCGTGGTGGCTTTCAATCGCACTCCTGATTTCTACATGAAATTATTGACATCCGCTGGCCTGGACAGACGACTGCATAGCTGGTAAGCCACTTCGGCTTCTTGTTGATACTATTTTGTAAACCGGAAAGTATTCTTGAATGTCGGAAACTTGTAATTTGTAGTACGAGGAGAAAAACTTAAGGATTCTGAAGAATTAACCTTGTAATATACTTGCAGAAGAGAGACAATGGGTGCATACAAAAATATGCTGAACTTTTACATTTATCCAGTGAAATTCTCCCATAAGCTAACCTTAAACTATGTCCAATCTGCATAATCTTGCTCCGTGATATATCTGGCCATTCTTATTTAGTTCTTCACCTCGCTCTTAGTAGCTTAGTCTCACAAGAGTGTATTTTCAAACGAAGGGTTTTAGACGATTGGTTTAGTCTATATATTTACCTTACAATCAGGTCCTCAATGATGATTTTTGGAGCTAAATGACGTGTGTTAGTAACGATTTAAATAAACCAAGCTGCCGAGAGAGAATTGAATTCATGGCGGCTTAGATGAGAAGAGATTATGCGACCATTGGCAGTCATATTCCTTAGAATGCCGGCCTGACTATTTCACTCTTGTAACTTCAGCTCAACCATTTTGGCAATCGTTGCCTTCTGCAGCTCAAAGGAACCCCATGGTAATCTCCCTCATCAGGGTTGATTTTACTCGTGTAGACCTGTTTATTTAGCTTCAAACCCCACCCTTTGGTGTGATCATAGAAGCATGTTTCCACGGCGCCAATAACTTGACGCAACATTCCTCACTTGATTATTCTCTTTTCTATATTGTCTTCTTAGTTAGTTGTGCTAGGATGACCTTTATGCTCCTTTAATATTTCTTCTTTTTTAAAAAAATTATTTCTGGACTTATTTGTACATTGGGTTCCCAGTCATCAGTTTCTTAACATCGTGCCTAATATAGTTTGCCAAACCACTTCGGACTTTCCTAGTGGCTCTAAGTTGGCAACCTTTTTGACGTATGTCATTAGCATTCTGCCTTTGTTGTTAACTTCTCTCTATCAGTGTCATTCATTTACATCACAACTGGCATTCATCAAGTCTCTTGTTATCAGCCAGTATCAGTGCTTTGTTTGTTAGTTCATGGGCTCTTTACTCATGTACTTACTTTCTACTCCAGACTTGTTGATATTTAATATTTATATATTCCAGAGATCTCCTTCAAGTCATAACCTTTTTTTAATCTCCCTTGTTTGCTCCAATTCATGGGGCACTAATGCAACCAGTGCCTCCTACCTTTTTTGGCATGCTTATCTTCCAATTATTTTCATCCCATGATTTGTTATACATCAGAATCTGACTGTATAAGTGATACATAATGGAACTGCAACCGGATGATCCCTCTTGAGGAGATAGTGTAACAACTAATTCTCAAAACAGTCATTGGTTCCTTATTGGGAGGGATTTATTGTTTGACATCAATGAACATTCTATTTTGCATTCAATTGATACTTAACTCTGATAATGGTCTTTTGCAATCCTCACACATGCCATCATAAGCAATTTTTCGTTGAAGCAGATTCTGCTCTCATGTTAATGTGCTTTGCATTGTCATCATTTGAATTCTGTCTTGGTGACATGCAAGGGCAACTTTGAAAATCCTTTTCACGCCTTAAAGCAGACTTGCTGTTTTTTCTCTTGCAAATTGCAATTTTATTGACATCTGCTTTCACAACATCGCTGTTCATTGGTTTCATTGTGGCAACATGCTCTCAGAAAAATCACTTTTTCTCTATACTAAAGCTTTGAGACAATCTTTGGTTGCTGACACCTGACATGGTTTCCAACCTTTTCCATTATTTGGGGTCTCTTTTCCTAATTTTTGACATTCTGAACAACCAAATGTGATTCTATGTCACTTGCTTTGATGTTTTGTATTTGAAATATTATAAAATTGATGAATTTTAAGGTCTTTGACTAACTTCAAGGTGTCCAATTAAAGATAAGTGGGAATCACTGTTATAAATGGCCAATTGGTAACCCTATCTACTGGCCAGAGCTTTTAACTTTAAAGAGTGTTTATAAAGTTATCAACTATGATACATAAATTTTTAAAATTAAAAGTTATAGAAAAACTCCTGTTGCAAGCAGACTAGCTGGATCTTCTCGTAGTTTCACCCTGTCAGTCATATAGAAAAATGGCCTAAACAGCTTCATCCTGCATATTTGTTTAGTTAGTTTTTAATTTTAACAAAATGTAGTTATTTCTTCATGTCAAATTTTATTATGATATAATTTTCAGTTACTCAGGGCTTGTTATTTAGACTGTGGAACAATTGCTGTGTGAGGTTGAGATTGTGGGCTTCCATATTGTGATATGAAGTTGAACCTGGGTTGCACATTTTTGAATACCTCACTTTCAGTACTCTACAAATTATTTGAATACTCCACAACCTCTGTGAAATGGTCTTTGGGTTATAGATTCTTTATTGTGGTGTGGGGATTCCATCCTAGGTCACTCTCATACGAATGAACCTCTGCCATTATGCCACAACATTTTAGACTTTGTTATAGCACTTTTACCTGCCAAACTCTCAAATTCAATCTTCTACTTTCAAGTTAAACTTGAGCAGCTGACTAAGCTATAAATGCCTTAAATTTCTTCAATTCAACCTTTCCTACGTTAGAATGCAACTTTTCATGCATTTGCTTATTTCTTGAACCTCTAATTCCTTAATCACTTTATTCAATTCTTTTACATCATGATTTACCTATTGTAATTTGGTCCTTGCAAAATGAGTTTTGGTCAAATTGTTGCTTAACTTTTGAAAGTGTTTCCATGTATAGGAACAATTCAATTCCATAATATCTGTAATGTCCCTTATTTGGTATACTTAGAATTCTGCCCTAAAATCACAATTTCCAAGTAAGAGGCATTATTATTAAATTACAACCTGCAATAATGTTAGCCAATGATCCATAATATAACATAATCAACTGACTATTAGTATTGTTACATCTATTACAATATTTAACATTTATATGCACTAATCTAGATGAGTAATTCACAATGCTGGGTCAGAATTATCATCCCCTCAATAATGCTTCATTGGGGAAGATTAGAGAAGGAACCACAAGAGAGTGCTTAGGAGTCTTTCCTGCTTTAGCAAGGAATCTCTCCCCCTCAATCACGTACTTCCAGCTCTAGGAACCTCAAGAGAGTGCTAGGAGTCTTTCCTGCTTAGCAAGGAATCTCTCCCCCTCAATCATTGAACTTCCAGCTCTAGGAACCTCAAGAGAGTGCTAGGAGTCTTTCCTGCTTAGCAAGGAATCTCTCCCCCTCAATCGTTGAACTTCCAGCTTTTCTTCCCATGAATAAATTATATAGGCCTTAATAATTCATGATCAGATTGATAATGCAGCATGAGTTACGGCAACCCATCAAATATATATTCAGATATCTAAATGCATGGAAATCATGGAATTAATATACTCCGATATATATACATTAAACAGGATACCAATAACTGTGAACTATATCCCTGTTATAGTCACAGAATGCAGATGACTCTCTATGCCGTTAATTATCTCAGGCGCTTGCTGTAGATATCGGCCTGTAAGTATCTTTTCAATGCTGATCGATTCCCTATTTCTCTACTTAGAAATCCATCGATGATTGGTTGACAGTTATATACATATATATATTCTATATAGTAATCCCTTTATTTATATTGATTGATATTTATATATATATCTCTCTATATAATTATTCTTCATTTATATTGATATTGATATATATATATATATATATATAGAGTTAAAGTTATTCTCTTATCTATATTCTGCAACTTACTTCAATAATATTCTTGTTGCAGGCAATATATTTATTTTAATAGGTATCTTCTGTCTTTCCCAAATCCTATTCTATTACTTGAATGCAGATCTGTTTCATTTTATCTGTTATATCCCCCTCCACATATTCCTTACTTGCCTCCTTTAATATCCCCGCAGTGGGGAAGAGACATGACTGTTCATCAAGGAAGAGACATAACTGTTTATCAAGTTCTTCCCTTGGTAAGGGATACGACCTTCCTTAGACTGCTTGCTGCTCATTCAAAACCAATCGATGCCTTATGAATCTTTGATTACCTTCAGCAATTACTCTAAGGATAATCGCTGTGTCAAGGATGATCGCTGCCTTTAATGAGTTTTGTAGTTGCTGCCTTCTAATAGCTGTCTTTATAATCTTTTATGAATCGCTGTCATTATTCTTTTTCATGTTTGCTGTGGCTTATTATATGTTTTCTTAGTTTAACATATTCTTTTTATATTATTATATTATAATAATTATAATTATAATAATATCAAATTGTTAATATTTAGTTTGTGTTGATGTTTATGGCAGCGTCGTGGTCTTCTTCCAGCAATCTTCTTGATGACAAGATAAAAAATTAAATAATAGCTAAGGCTATTTAATTTATATAGCGATTGGATAAATTCAAGAGACACGTCATTAATAATAAATGATGATTAATTATTGAAGATGGCTGACCTTCCTTGTAATCAATATTATTTGTAATTTCCTTGGTGGCCGACCTAGCTTTTATTTGTAATTATATTTTGGTGGCCGACCTTCTCCTTGAAGAGGTGCGACCTCTCTTGCACAATGTATATATAGAAGCTCATTCCTCCTCATTCAACAATCAAGCAAGTTCGAAGTCTCTTCTTCTCTCTCTCAAGATTGAATTCATCAAGTGCAGATTAGTCATCAAGAGCAGATTGCGAACTCTTCAAGAGCAGATTTGAGTTGCAAGGAAGTGCAGATTATTTGTCTATCATTGCATCTTGTGAAGGTGCTGATTATTGGCCTTGAGATTGGCCTCATTGTAAAGAGACTTGTTGCCATTATTTTTATATAATAGAGAGATCTTTGTTGCTGGGTTTTTCTCCCTCAAGAGGAGGGTTTTCCCAGGGTATCTGCTGTGTTATTGTGTCTGATTTTGAATTAATTTTCTGTGCATTACATCTGATCATAAAACTAACATGGTATCAAAGCGGGTTTGAAGAAGATCTTGATCAGATTGTTATTACAGCGATACTCTTTACTCTCTTTCTCATCGTTGTTTACTTCTATCTCTTCGTCAAGATGGTGATCAGTCTTAAGCTTGAGGATAGACTTGAGGGAGCATCTAATTTCACATCTTGGAGATTCAAGAATTATGCTCACCTTGGAAGAAAGTGAATTGGCTGAGTTCGTGGAGAGCAAAGTTTCCGAGCCTGCTGATGAGGAAGAGAAGATTCAATGGAAGAAGAAAGATACTAAGGCAAAGAAGATGTTAGTTGATTCCGTGAAGGATCATATTGTTCCCATCATCTCTAAGATGAAGACGGCAAGGGAGATGTTTAAGTCTTTGGAGGAGATGTATGAGATCAACAACACAAGCCGTGCACTTGCATTGAAGCAACAACTTCATCATGTGAAGATGGCGGAAGGAGAATCTGTCATCGCTTACTTCATGAAGATTTCCAAATTGAGAGATCAACTCTCTTCTATTGGTCATTTTGTTGATGTCAAGGATTTGACCATGCTTGCCCTTAATGGTCTTCCTTCATCTTGGGAGTTAAATTCAAGGAATCAGTGCAAGATCGAAACTTCCCAAGTTTGATCGTTTGAGGGCAGATTGTATTCAAGAAGAGTCTAGGTTGGCTGTGAGAGGTATTGGTGAAGCTCTACAAATGAAGACATTCATGTTCTTTTCGCTCAATCCTCGAAGAAGAAATAGAAAGGTGGAAAGAAAGGATATTTCAAGAGGAATAGAGATAAAGGAGTTGATGGTGCTCCCCCATTCAAGAAGAAGTGGGACCTCTCCAAAGTCCAATGTTTTCGTTGTGACATGTTTGGTCACTATGCAAAGGATTGCCCCACCAGGCCTAATCAACATGCTTCATTTGCGGATGTGGATGAGATCTCTCTCAGAAGGATTCTAGGGAATTTCTATTCTAAGCCATGGGCCTGTGTTCAAGCCGTGAAGGTTGTGTGCTGATCTATATGCAAGAGCAGCGTATCTTACTGCGTCCAGTATTTGCATCCATTAGAATATTTAAAGAGATAAGTATTCTTTGTTTGCTGAGTTATATCATTTAGTTGGATCTTGTAATTAGTAAAGAGAGATAGTGGTTTCTCTTGAATTGTGTTCACTAGTATAAGATCCTTTGAAGATTTCACTTATTGCAAGTTATTTCATGCTGGTTGTGAAGATTTCTGAGTGTGACTCTGAAATAAAAAGAGAATTGCAATTTCAATGGTGATTAGTTGGTCACATCGATATCATTCTCTAATGCATGAACAATGATAGAGCCTTGAACTCTTGGAGAGAGTTGGTTCTACACGCTAATTGAATAATGTATTCAAGAAATCTGTAGTTGTTTAGATTGTCTTTTGTTGTGCTGAGCTTAGCACTCTCAAGAGGAGTAAAAGATGGAAGAAAGAGTTATATCAAAATTCAATAAAGATAAGTTCTTTATTCCTTTCATTCTAATCTTTTGATATATTTCTCTTATAGGTTGATCTACTTATTCATGTTTTTAATATTGTTCATAAATTCTTATGTATTCATGCTATAACCTGAGATAGTAAACTTTGTATGATTCTAGCCTTGATATTTTCTTGGATAATTATAAACTATTAGTAATCTCTCTCCAAAAATGCTTCCAGGATAGATCTAGGGGCAAGAAGGTGATGAGAGATTGCTTAGTGATGAAAAGCTTGAGGCATCTTGTGAGGAAGTCATGCCAACCAAAGAAATGATCAAGCGTGAAGTCACAACTTGCAGCCATGGGACTAAGTTGGTGGCTAGAGGGAGTTCACTTCCGAAGACTTCTTTCAATCTCGGCGAGGGATCAAGAGGGAGTTACGTGACTCACGAAGAAGTGAAGGTTCGTGTTGCAAGGCCAAGTGTTAAATCCTTGAAAGACCTCTTGGTTGAGATTAGAATTGCACAAAGACAGTCATCTGGATTCGATATTGGTAGCTCCACAAACCTATTCAGAATAGAGTGATCTGCAATGAGGTCGAAGAGGTCCACCTTAAACTCTCTACAGTACCAAAGGTGTGCACTGGAAAACATTTATCTAAGGCAAGCGTTGTAGGCAATCTTGGTCGATGAGGTCAGAAGGTTGATGCAAGTACTTAAAGATTCAGAGGGAGCCTACTGAACCTGAAGAAGATGGCAATCTAGTTGATCTTGGTTCTTTATGTTGGTTTATGGAAACCAAATTTTCAGAAGCTTAAGGAGGCTGCAGCTAGTTCAGATCTGGTAGATCCCACGATGTACAGGCAGTTGATTGGATCGTTGATGTATCTAGTCAATACTAGACTGATATTTGCTATGCAGTGAGTGCATAGTCGGTTCATGTGTGAACCGAAACAAATACATCTTGTTGTAAAAAACATATCTGAGATACTTGCATGGATTGCATATGGATTGAGATATTCTTCTTGTGGACTGGAATGGGTATCTTGATTTTGATTGGGCAAGTTGTATCCGTAAGAGCACCTAAGGATGTTGCTTGATTTGGAATACGCTGATTCGTGAAGATCAGCTTGTAGCATTGATAACAGTGAAGTCTGTATTGAGCATGTGCTTGTATTCGTTCAAGGTGGCTTTGTAAGCTCTTGTAGGATTGTTTGGACAAACAATGAGCCTATCATTCATTGTGACCGTGCGAAGCTTTCTCTCAATCCTGTGTGTTTCATGATAGAACCAAGCATGTTGAGATCAAATACCACTATATCGAGATATGGTATGAGGAAAGCTATAATTGAAGTATATTAGCAGGAGAGCAGAGACATTCTCACTCAAGCCTCTCCAGATAAAGTTTGAGTACTTTCGAGATAAGCTTGTATGGTGGAGAATCAAGCCTTAACTGAGAAGGAGTCTCAGTATCAGTGATCCTCTTTAATGAGTTCTTCTATGAGAGAAGTTCGAGGTGAAATCCCTTGTTAATGCTCTTCTCTACAAGAGAAGTTTGAGGTGAGTTTCCCACTGTTACATCCCTCACAATGAGACTACATGTTTGGTTATGTATGTTGAATGCAATGTTAGTTGCAAATAACTGCTTTCATGAGATTATGACATTGAGGATGCAATGGTCGTTCTTTTATCGTAACGGTAATGTTAACAAACTCTTTATTTTGCAAGTGAATTTATTGTTCACGAGAAGTTGAAAGAGATCACGAGATTAAGTTTAAATGCATATTATTTAGCCGTTGAGAACGATCTAACCCTAATCCTTGTCAGTGGATGCAGGATTGCCAACGCCATGAGAGAAAGGGAAATATCGTCAAGGAGAGGACATGGTTAACAATGGATCAATTTTATTGTCTATCTCGAGCCGGTGTATTACAAATATCTAAATCGTAACTTGGCCATAAACATTATAAAGTAATCAATTACTCTATAAGTTAATTTAAATATATACATATATTAATCTTTAATTATTATTATTTTTAGAGATTGCAAATTGATTAATAATGTCATAATTAAATAATAATAAATTGGAATAGGAGCAATCGATATCTCATATTAATTAACTTTTGGAAATATTAATCTTGCATCGAATGATTCTTTCCTTCTAAAATTTTTGAAGTGGAAATCATGTTGGCGTCGGGCCTGGAGGCAGCTCGCTATCCACTCTGGAGGAACGCCCAAGAAAGGGTAGATGAATAGTTCTTGGGAAACGGCTGGAAGTTCGAAGTTTCCTTAATAAAATAGACATTCACTCTTCATTATCCCTCCTCCGCTTCTCAGGTTCTTTCTCGGGGTAAGACGGGGTCAATGTCTGGGGGTTCTTTGTCAATTTCTTGTTCTCTGTTTTGGCTCTACTTTGGAATTGCTAAATCCATTGTGCTAATCTTAGTTCCATGTTGGAAAAATCTTTTCCTCTGTACTATTGGCTTGGTTTGAGCCTATTTAGTTTGCCGTTTTTCTTTGCTGTGGGTGATTTTGAGATTCTAATCATTGGGTGAGCTCTGTCGAAGTTGTTGTTGGAATCTGGTAATGCTTGCGCATCATTCATCAGAGGGTGGAATCTCATCTCTTCATTTTAGTATTCTATCTCTCAGCATTCGCCTTTAATTACTGGTGTATCTTTCTCGCACGGGGTCTACCATCAAAAAGAAAAATATAATTCTTTTGGCTCTCTTTCAATCGGGCATTCTTTTATTTTGTCTTTGGGTCATCGCACTTAATTTGTTTCCATTGATGGACCTGCGGGTGGATGGCGAAGGGTAACTCAGGGCAACGTTTTTCTTAGACGCTATTGTCACACCTTGTGGAATCTTATTTTCCTTTGTCGAGTACATGGGAAGCTTGTCCTTGCGTTCAGGTTCCAGAT
Source organism: Sequoia sempervirens (assembly GCA_007258455.2). NCBI lineage: Eukaryota > Viridiplantae > Streptophyta > Pinopsida > Cupressales > Cupressaceae > Sequoia > Sequoia sempervirens. Next base: position 20,579 of record VDFB02262294.1, on the reverse strand, counting down.
TACTCTATGAAAATTTTGTACATGCGTGGCTGTCTCTGGACATATCTCGGGCCAGTAGGGCTGAGAGTTTCATTGTCGACTTAGTTGAGTATTCTGTGATGAGATCGGGGTACCTCCTTCAACTTAAATCACACATCAAACAGGCAAGTAGCGGAGACTTTTATTTGTTAATGAAAGCTTCGTTCAATTTCTTAACCATTCATATATCTCCATGCCAGGGAAGCAAACTTATCAAATTTCTTAATCTGGTTAAAAGTATTTTGAATCAGTATTTGTTTATACTCTGAATGGTCCGTTGAATGAATCCTTTCTTTTTGTCATTAATCTGTTCAAGAATTTTCCTTAATTGAATTTGCATATGCTCATCTTAAACTAATTTTGAACCCGGAAGCATGATTGACCTCTCCTCAATTGAATAGAAGCTATTATGTTTTCTTTCTGAAAAGAGATGATAGGGAGTCAAGAGTTACTCTTCCTTCAAGTTTTTAAGTAATGAGTTAACCATAAAATTTAAGAAAAGATTGAGAACCAAATCTGGACTGAGGACAGTCTTAAACGAATTCAGATAAGTAATCTTTCCACTCTGTTTTGGGTATCAGAGTTGGCACGGGTCTTTCTCATACAAAGTTTGATAAATCTGGAGAATCCTTACGGGTGCCAAGACTTTGACTTCTTCACTTGTCATGTTTTTGGCTAACAGATCATTTTTTTTTCAGTTGCAAAAGTTAACCAGACCTTGTAATATAAACTTGGGTCCAAAATACAAAGTTGAATAAAGACCACTTAATGGAATATGTCGTTGGTCATAGGTGCTCAATGAAAACATCCTTTGTTTAGAGAAGGCAGTTAGTCTTAAGAGAAAGTGAAAGATGTTGAGCCGAGTCTCTCTCTTCATGAATAGATGCTTAATGGTATCAGCTTAACCTTAATCTAAGAAATGAACAATAACCGAATCAGTTGATGCAAGATTATAAACTTGTTCTAAGAAATATCATGTCGAGTAAGGGTGAGAGAGCTGACGGCACAGGAGTGCCAGAGATATCGGCACAGGAGTGCCAGAGATAACGGCACAAGAGTGCCAGCAATATAAAAATCCTTGGCCAAGGTACGATGCTAGATTCAGCATCTGTCAGCTATCAAGTACTGGATATACCACTGATCAGAGAGGCCTTTCTAGTTGGGAGGTACCCTTAGTTAGGTCGATCAGGAGGTATAGGTCCTTGACACCAGGCTCAGAGACATGATGATAATTGATCCATGTTGATTACCCTCGTGAAGGGCTGGGTTCTTCTGTTGAAGAAACTTGGGGGACCAGTTGGTCTTGGTTGGGTGGTAAAGCCCTTGATAATATTTCTCTTTCCTCAAGTGATGATGATCAACATTTCAGCTTAATGATGACTGCATAATGGTTACTTCCTTCTGCTAATTCAGGTACAAATAAATGTTCATTTGAGTACTTTATTGCTACATTTACTGTTATGTAATTAATGTATTACTCAAAGTTAGTTTTGAATGAAAAAGTTAGACGGTTAATTTCTTTACTTGTTATGAATGGAAGTTAGTTAATGATGCCCTAGTAGTTTCTCTTCAGTTTGTTATTTTACGCTTGAAGGAAAACCTAGTTTGGCAGTTATTAGATATTGTTCTTCCGTGAAACGGTTAGAGGAAACAGTTAAATGTTTCACTTCAGCTGAAAACTGAAAACTCAAAAGTTAGTTACTTATTTGAATTAGTTGGAAACAAATTGGAAACCTTAGTATTGAAAACAAGTTAGTTGTAGTTCAGCTGAAAGTTAGTTGTCAGTTGAAAATTTTAAACTGTAGTCTGGGAAGGTTGTTACATCCACCCTCCGGGAGCCATGGTGGATGTCATGTGTGTGACTCCATGACAACATCACGGAGAGTCTGTGATGATTTTTGTACTTGTGTTTCACCCTGGAGAGCCATGGTGAAAGTCATGTTGAGGTGACAACATCACACAAGTGATGAACACTTGTACATACCATACATGGTTGTAGCCATTATGGTTGATATCACAATGAGGTGATATCATTCTTTTCCACATATGGTTGTAGCCATTGTGGTAGATATCACGATGAGGTGATATCTTTCCCTTCCACATATGGTTGTAGCCATTGTGATAGACATCATGATGAGGTGATATGTCTTGTGCAGCTGGAAGAATCCTCCCTAGCTGAGAGGGAGTGTTGATGTTTATGGCAGCGTCGTGGTCTTCTTCCAACAATCTTCTTGATGACAAGATAATAAATTAAATAATAGCTAAGGCTATTTAATTTATATATATAGCGATTGGATAAATTCAAGAGACACGTCATTAATAATAAATGATGATTAATTATTGAAGATGGCGACCTTCCTTGTAATCAATATTATTTGTAATTTCCTTGGTGGCCGACCTAGCTTTTATTTGTAATTATATTTTGGTGGCCGACCTTCTCCTTGAAGAGGTGCAACCTCTCTTGCACAATGTATATATAGAAGCTCATTCCTCCTCATTCAACAATCAAGCAAGTTCGAAGTCTCTTCTCCTCTCTCAAGTGCGAATTACCAAGAGCAGATTGCGAATTCATCAAGTGCAGATTGTGAAGTCATCAAGAGCAGATTGCGAACTCTTCAAGAGCAGATTTGAGTTGCAAGGAAGTGCAGATTATTTGTCTATCATTGCATCTTGTGAAGGTGCTGATTATTGGCCTTGAGATTGGCCTCATTGTAAAGAGACTTGTTGCCATTATTTTTATATAATAGAGAGATCTTTGTTGCTGGGTTTTTCTCCCTCAAGAGGAGGGTTTTCCCAGGGTATCTGCTGTGTTATTGTGTCTGATTTTGAATTAATTTTCTGTGCATTACATCTGATCATAAAACTAACAATTTGTATTGTTAATATTTATATTGTTATATTTGATAATTATAATTATAATAATATTGAATCGCTTATATTTCTTTTTATATTTTTAATATGTATTTTATTTATTTATTTGCATTTCGATGCTCTATATCTTGGTGTTACAATTTGAGGGCATGACAATATCTAATCACAACTAATGCGTGTACTTACTCATAGCTCTATGGTCTGCATTCAAAACCATCTTGCACTTATTTTAAATTTCACTCCTCAAGTTAGTAGATGAAGATAAGAGAAGATGGTTGTAAATGATATTAGAGGAGCAACAAAAATGGGAGAGTAGAACACCATTTTGAAGGACCAAAAACAAGAAGAAAACCCAACTATCTCTATTGCTACCATATTGGGAATCATTTAATATCAAGATTTGCAGATTAAGAGAAAAAACAAAGGTAAGAAATTAGAATAGTGGTATCCTTTTAATTCTGGCAATCCTCATAACTTACTCAGACTCAAAGTTGGTAGCATCCAAGCCCTCACAAATATCCATGCTCCAGTGGTCGATGTCAATATGATGGACTGAAAAGGGAACAATCAAAGGGCTGAAATCGTAGCTTGATCCCAATGAATTGAGTTATAAATTTTATGTTGAAGCCTTAGTAGGGGCTGGTGTGGTCATGGGGGTTTTTTGGTAGAAGGCCTTGCAAGAATTCCAAACGATTCTGATAAGTTTTATATGAAAATTGAGGAAGGTTATCAACCAATGAGAGCTAAAGGAGTCAAAGTCACTTCAAATGAATTAATTTCAGCTTAGAAAATTGACAAACCACATGATTTTAAATGAATAAGGCAAAAAAATTGCTTGAGGAGTATAAAGCAAAGTTAAGAGTTATTTTTAGAGAGGGTTTCCTGTCTATAAGTATGGCAAGACTTATTGTAATACGTATTATTACTTATTGCTTTTGCAAGATTGTGTGATTGAAATATCCCAGGCTAAATTTGTATGCGAATTTTTTCAATTTTGTGACTTCATGTGAGCAGACATTTCGTCAAACAGTTTGCCAATACGCTGCTCTGAGGTTGTTATGAATGATTTGCAAATGTTTTTGTACCATACATTCATTAAATGGATTTTTTCCACAATATGTGAGGAATATATTTTCCAGGTTCAGAATAATAACAATTTTAACAGACATAGAACATTGTAGGTAACAATTACCATCAAATAAATTACAGAGATAGACTTCAGTGAACAGCAGAAATATTCTTAAATTTATCAAGTGGAATTCACAATAATATTATATTTCTGACCTGAGGAAATTGCACTAGCTCTCTTGCCTTTTTATTTGTACGGCAGCCGGCTCACATCCAATTTGTATGGCCAGCTCCATTATATATTCAAGTCTTGAACTGCACTCCTTCTTGTGTGCTTAGTTGAATCAATAGTCTCCCTTTTTGGTCTGCTACGTCACCCTAAAAGAGGCCCTGCCTTCTTCATATGGCTGCAATAATAATTAGTGGCTTCTTGAATAAGCTGCGATTCACCAAAGGAGGAGTCATGATTCCTTAAGCGAGTGGCTGTAGTAATGTTCGGGTCTTATCAAGGCTGCGGTGGCATGTCTAATGCTCATTTAAAATAATCGATCACTCCTTCTAATGCGCTAGGTGTTGATGTTTTAGGTGTGGGCGATATCCTTCTCTCAAAATTGAAATAATAAATGATATATAAATATTATTTTAAAGGCTGACCCAAGATGAAAAGTCGCCTTGGTTCTTGAATGAGGCCGACCCTTGTGAAGAGTCGCCTTGCTTGTGAAGAGGCACCTTACTTTGTATATATGGAAGTGTTAGTTTTAGGATCAGAAATTAAATAAGCAGATTTAAAAACAATTTCAAACAATTAGACACAGCATATACCCTGGGAAAACCCTCCAACTTGAGGGAGAAAAACCCAACAACAATATATCTCTTATATATTGAATAATGGAGACCAATTTGCTTTTACAATGAGGCCAAGTACAAGGCCGAATCAATCAGCACCACACTTGATGCAATCTCAAACAATAATAGTGAACTTCTTGAATGATATCGATCTCTATAATATTGAACTCCAATATCGAACTCCTGCTATAGATGAATTCGCACTTGTCTCTTTTTTTTTTTTTTTGAATGAACTGAATAACACCTCTATTATATACAAATTGATGAGGAGGTCTCCTAATAAATGCGTCCCTTCAAGATACAAAGTCGGCCTCAAATGAAGGGGTGTGACTTAACAAAAGATGGCGATCTTTTAGATGATGTCGGCCTTGACAAACTTTCATGCTTGTACCGTTGTACTGCTGGATGATTGAGAGAGAGGTGCGGCAGTGTGGTATACCGCCATACCGTGGGAGACTTCTTACTGCCTGGCGGTAGCGCGGTGTACCGCCATATCGTGAGAGCCTGTTGGTTGACTAGCAGTAGAGCGGTGAACCGCCATGTAAATGAATCATCTCCAATAAATGAATAGCCAATGGCTATATGAATTTATTGCTTCTCGCCGCTGGAAGTAAGAGGCCTGTGGCTAAACATCAACACTCCCTCTTAGCTAGGGAGGAATACTTTCAGATATCCAAGGTCATGGAGTCTCTCAACATGACACCCACAATGGCTACACCCATATGTGGAAAGAGCTCATCACGGAGTCACTCAACGTGATATCGTCCATCATGGCTACTCCCATCTATGGAAAGGAACATGTGCACAAGTGCCCATCACGGAGTCACTCAATGTGATGTCGTCATCCTAACATGACGTCCACCATGGCTACTACTAGAGGGTGGATGAACACAAGTACAAGGGAATCATCACAGAGTCTCTCAACGTGATGTTGTCATGGAGTCTCTCAACATGACATCCACCATGGCTACTCCCAGAAGGTGGAACAAGGGCTTTCACCTCAAATTTCTCTATCACAAAGAAAGATGCATTAACCAGGGCTTACACCTCAAATTTCTCCGTCTTAGAGAAAAAAAATGTATTAACAAGGGCCACCCTCAAATTTCTCTATCACAGAGAAAGATGCATTAAAGCAAATCACAAGAGATCACTGATGCTGAGTCTCCCTCTTAGCAAGGGCTTCATTCCCCACAACTCCAAGCTTGTCTTGAAAATACACAAACTTTACTTTGGAAAGAGGCTTGGTGAGAATATCAGCCGTTTGCTCATCAGTGCAAATATATCTCAATTGAATAGCTTTCCTCAATACCATATCTCTGATGTAGTGGTATTTGATCTCAACATGTTTTGTTCTGTCATGAAACACAGGATTGACAGATAGCTTCACACAACTTTGATTGTCACAATGAATAACAGTCGGCTCCAATGATTGTCCAAACAATCCTGCAAGGAGCTTTCGAAGCCACACTGCTTCTTGAGCTGCTACACAAGCTGCAATATACTCGGCCTCTGCAGTGCTTAGTGCCACTGAAGACTGCTTCCTGCTACACCAGGAATTCATCGCAGACCCCAAACTAAAGCAACATCCAGAGGTGCTCTTCTGATTAGCCACACTCCCTGCCCAATCAAAATCAGAATATCCTTGCAGCTTTAGGTCTACACTGGAAGTATATTTCAAGCCATATCCAACTGTGCCATGCAAGTATCTCAAGATATGCTTAGCTGTAACTAGATGAATTTGCCTTGGTTCACACATGAACTGACTAAGTGCACTCACTGCATAGCAAATATCTGGTCTAGTATTGACTAGATACATCAACGATCCAATCAACTCTATACATAGTGAGATCCACTAGATCCGAACTAGTCAAGTAGTAGACTCACTTTAACTTCTTCAAATTGGTTTCCATCGGCTGTAGAGACATGGATTGCAGTAATCCATCATAACAAATCTCAAGATGTCTCTAGTATACTTTTCCTTGACTTAGAATGGTCTCATTAATCTCACACACCCTAATCCTAGGGAAGTAATGCATATATCCTAGATCCTTCATCTCAAATTCAAAAGCTAACTCCTTGCATTTGATAATGAGATATTCTACTCCAGTAAGAAATAGATCATCAACATAAAGAACCAAGATTAATGCCTCACCATCAACTACCTTGAAGTAAAGATTTGAATCAGCATCATTCTTGGAGAAGCCCAAGCTCATTAGGTATTGATCAATTCTCTCATACCAAGCACAAGGGGCCTGCTTAAGGCCATACAAAGCCTTCTTCAATTCTACAAACATTGACTCTCCTTTCCCATGAACTTCAAAGCCATTAAGCATTGTTTTGATGTATACCTTCTTCAATCAATACTTCATTACAATGTATATCTTCATCATTCATTTGATGTAAAGCTTCCACCCCAGTTGCTGCACAGTAATGGTCCCCGATGGATTTATAATAATGAGCAACCGTGAGCAAAGGTTTCTTCATAATCTATTCCCTCTTCTCAGAGTAGAATCCTTCATTAATAGTCTAGCTTTGTACTTCTTAATGCTTCCATCAGCCGCATACTTGATCTTGAAAAGCCATTTAGAAGATACAACTTATTTCCCTTCAGGTCTTGGTACAATATCCCAAACATCATTCTTAATGATAGATTGATATTCTTCAGCCATAGCATCTCTCCATACTTGTTGACTTGATGCTTCCTCAATACTAGAAGGCTGGGATTCAATGATATGACTCATTAATGCAACATAGCTTGGAAACTTCTGCGGTCTTTTGCTTTCTCTAAATGTTCCTCTAGGAGCTGCAAACTTTTCTGCCTCCTGCATTGTTTGCCTAGCCCATAGAGGTCTCTTTTGACCTATGACAATATCTCTTGGCCCATCAATTGGTTCCAGTACCAACTAGATCAACATCCCTCTCGGTTCGTGACTCTCCTAATCTCGTGAGGCTATGATCAACGTCCATGTCTTGAGGAGTTTCCTGATCTTCATTATCTATCTCCATGTATGAACCTTTAGATCTTTTGAATGCAACATCTTCTTCAAAGGTGACATCCCTGCTGATCTCTATCTATTTCTGACCTGGAATGTAAATCCTGTAGGCTTTTGAGGATTCACTGTATTCCTTTCTTGCCGGATGGTTCTAACTTAGTTCTCTTATCTTTAGGTACATGGATGTAAACAGGACAACCAAAGATTCTCAAGTGACTAATCTCAGGCTTCACACCTATGAAGGCTTCTTCAGGAGTCATATTCTCCAAAATACGATGAGGGCACCGATTTTGAACATACATTGCAGTTCTAGATGCTTTTGCCCAAAGAAAGGTTTGTAAGTCTTGATCATGGATCATGGCTTTAGCTGCCTCAACAATAGATCTATTCTTCCTTTCTGCAACACCGTTTTGCTGTGGATTGTAAGGGACACAAAACTCCCTCTTAATCCCTGCCTCGATACAAAAGTTACGGAAGCCTCTAGAGATGTATTCTCCTCCGTTATCAGATCTTAGAACTTTGATCCTCTTCCCAGACAAATTTTCTACTTGAGCCTTAAATTCCTTGAATTTCTCAAGTACTTCTTCAGATTCCTTAGTCTTTAAGAAATAAAGCCAAGTCTTTCTAGAGTAGTCATCAATGAAAATTACATAATACCGAAAACCACTCAAAGATGCAAGAGACATTGGACCACACAAATCAGAATGAACAATATCTAGAATACATTTTGATCTACTTTCACTACTATGAAAAGGACCTTTAGTATTCTTACCCAATGTGCATCCTCAGCAAGTACCATCATGCTCTTGACTGAGTTTTGGAAGGCTAGTGACCATCTTCTGCATGGATGGAAGAGCTCTGAAATGGAGGTGAGCAAGTCTTCTATGCCAAAGCTCACTTGAACTGGTAGAATCATGTAACAATGCTTGCATTGGACAAATAGAAAGTCTATAAAGACTCTCTTGCCGAACACCAATCACTCGGGTTGTCTTGATGCTAGAGTTCTTCGGCCAACCAAGAACTTTTCCCTCGGAAAATGCAACTTGATATCCTTTGTCCTCCAAGGCTGAAATTGATACAAGGTTCCTCTTGATACCTGGTACAAACAACACATCGCTCAAATGAAGAGAGATGCCAAAATCTAGGTGAAGAGAGGAGGCTCCAACACCTTTCACTGAATAGCATGCATCATCTCCAATTATGACTTGAATGTTGGTATCTCTCTCCACCAAATCTGAAAGATGCTCTCTAAATCCGGTAATGTGACGAGAGGCGCCACTATCAATCAACCATGTGCTGCTATCGGTTGGAACATTGCTTGATAGGGCTGAGATAAATAAAAATCCACTTGAATTAGCTCTTGAATCCTTCTGAGGAGAGACATCATTCACATCCGCAGTAGAAGCATGCTGCTTAGGTCTTGTTGCACAATCTCTCACATAGTGACCAAACTTGTCACATCTGAAGCACTGTATATGGGAGAGATCCTTCTTAGATTCAGGAGCACCATCCGATCTTTTGTCTATGTTCCTCTTGAAATTGCCTTTCCTTCCTTCTCTTCCTTTCCCCTTCGATGTTTGAGCAGCAAGTACATGATTTTCTTTATTGTTAGAACTTCGACCATTACCTCTTGCTGCCAATCTTGATTCCTCTTGAATACAATCTGCCCTAAGTCGATCAAACTTTGGTAGCTTCGATCTTCCACTAATACCTTGGATAAATGGCTCCCAAGATTGAGGAAGACCATTAAGTGCCAACATGACTAAATCTTTATCATCAACCATATTACCAATGGCACAAAGCTGATCTCTCAACTCAGTGATCTTCATGAAGAAGGAGATGACTGAATCTCCTTTCGCCATCTTGATGTGATGAAGTTGTTGCTTCAATGCAAGAGCTCTGCTTGTATTATTGATCTCATATAGTCCCTCCAAGGTCTTGAACATCTCTCTTGCTGTCTTCAACTTTGAGATAATAGGCACAAGGTGATCCTTCACAAAATCAATCAATATCTTCTTGGCCTTTGTGCCATTCTTCCTCCATTGTGTCTGCTCAGTCTCATTGGAAGGTTCGGGTACCCCTTTCTCCACGAACTCGAGAATGTCATTTTCTTCCAATGCAATGAGAACTCTAAACTTCCAAGAGGTAAAGTTAGAGGCACCATCAAGTCTATATTCAACCTTGAGACCATTCACCATTTTCGTAGTTAAGATAGGCACACAAAGATGAGAATAATGGAGAAAGATAATGCTGCTTATATAAATCTGATCACGATCTTTCTTAAACGCGCTCTGATACCATGTTAGTTTTAGGATCAGAAATTAAATAAGCAGATATAGAACAATTTTAAACAATTAGGACATAGTAGCATATACCTTCGAAAACCCTCCAACTTGAGGGGAGAAAAACCAACAACAATATATCTCTTATATATTGAATAATGGAGAACAATTTACAATGAGGCCAAACAAGGTCAATCAATCAGCAATTCACACTTGATGCAATCTCAAAACAATACACATCAACTTCTTGAATGATATTATCGATCTCTAATATTGAACTCCAATATTGAACTCCCATCAGAGATGAATTCTCACTTGTGTCTTTTTTTTTTTTTTTTGAATGAACCTAACAACACCTCTATTATACAAATCGAAGGAGGAGGTCTCCAATAAATGTGTCTCTTCAAGATACAAAGTCGACCTCAAATGAAGGGGTGTGACTTAACAAAAGATGGTGATCTTTTAGATGATGTCGGCCTTGACAAACTTTCATGCTTGTACTGTTGTACCGTTGGATGATTGAGAGAGAGGTGCAGTAGTGGTATACCAGCCACCGCTGGAGACTCTTACGTCTGGCGCGTATGCTGCACCATACCGCGAAAGAGCCCTGGTTGACTAGCTGTAGAGCGTGTGAACTGCCATGTAACACCATCTCCTTAATAAATGAATAACGCTATATGAATTATTGCTTATCGCCAGTCGGAAGTAAGAGGCCCGTACAAACATCAACAAGAAGGAGATGCTCATTCATTTGATCATCGATTTTATTCTAAAGAGACATTCGCACTTATCAAGGAGTTTGTGCATCTACAACAGATCATATTATTGCATAAAGCAGATCGACATTAAGGAGAGATCATATAATTGTGTATTTGCATCTAAGTGAGGTGCGATTCTTTATTGCATTATATTGGCCTTGTGTGTGGCCAAGATTGTAAGCAGATTTCTGCTCCTTTAAATTCAATATATAAGAGAGATATTTTGGCTGGGTTTTTCTCCCTCGAGAAGGAGGGTTTTCCCAGGATAAATTTTGTGTTCTTTGTTCACTGTGTTGAATTTTCTGTTAATTTGCATTTCTGATTAGAACAACATGGTATCAGAGCGGGTTTAGGGGAAATTCGATCAGAAGCAATTGCAGATTTAAGATCACTTCCAGGTGTGGAGGAATTTGATTTTATTTTTAAGCTTCAGGTGCTTTCAAGGAGTTTGATATTTGAAGCTTCAGCTGTGATAGATTATTGTTATAATATTGGAGCAACAAAACAATATAGAGATATTAGGAGGAATTGCGTCTGAAGGTAGCAAGTCGGGTTTAGATATCACTGTGAGAACAAATCTGGAAGTATATGACTATGGTGTGGTTGTATATGGAAAATCACGAGCTGCTGTTGGTGTGAGTGGATGCGATGGTACTTTGGTTTCTTGACATTGTTCTGAAGATCTGTGCGGGCTGTAATGGAGTTATGTTTTGGTTCTTGCTGAAGACAGTGTGTAGGTTCTATGTTATCTCCTCTCATTCTTGTGTCGTATGGGATATGAGTTTAATGGAATGCTCAGGTCTGAAAAACAGTGTTCATTCTTCAAGTCATATGAGCTTTTGCGCATTGGTGTAAAGTTTGGAAATTTACCTATGGTGTATACATTTGAGGCTTCAAGATTTTAGGGAACTCTATCATTTACATTTAACAGCTGAGAAGAGACTACAAGACAAGCACCTGACTACATCTATTGACCAACATAAAGAGATAAGTATTTTATGTTTGAATAATGATCATGAATTTTATAGTTAATAATAATTCATGCAATAACATTGGGAATAGTGAATCATGTATGCTTCTAGCATTGATATTTCTCTTCGGGATAGTTTTGAACTATTATTAATCTCTCTAAAATGCTTCCAGACGGATCAAGGAGCAAAAGGATGATGAGAGATTGCATAAGGAATTCAAGGGAGGAAGAGCTTGCTGCATCCTGTGAGGAAGACACGCAGGCTGAAGAAATGAACAAACATGAAGACACAGCTGCTGCCATGGGACTGAAGTTGGTGGCACATAACTGGAGACGTTTCTTCGAAGAGGAGGAATTAACATTCAGAGGGAGTGACAATTCATCAGAGGCAACCTTGGACGAGGAGGTCAGGAGGTTGATGCAAGTACTTGGAGCTTCAGAGGGAGTCACATCATCATGAAGATTTGTTGTAATGTATATTTCTCTGTGACGAGAAGTATGAGGTGAAAGCCCTTGTTAGTGTATATTTCTCTATGATGGAGAAGTATGAGGTGAAAGCCCTTAGTGTATATTATGAGGTGAAAGCCCTTGTAGTGTATATTTCTTGAGATGGAGAAATATGAGGTGCGAGCCCTTGTCCATCTCTGAGACGAAGATGTGGTTCTTTCCACACATGGGAGTAGCCATGGTGGATGTCATGTTGAGAGACTCCATGACGACATCACGTTGAGAGACTCTGTGATGAACCCTTTGTACTTGTGTTTTTCCACACATGGGAGTAGCCATGGTAGACGTCATGTTGAGAGACTCCATGACGACATCACGTTGAGAGACTCCATGATGGACACTTGTGCATATGTTTCTTTCCACACATGGGAGTAGCCATGGTGGACGTCATGTTGAGTGACTCCATGACGATATCACGTTGAGAGACTCCGTGATGAACTTTTTCTCAAATGGGTGTAGCCATTTTGGATGTCATGTTGAGAGACTCCATGACATAGATATTTGGAAGGATACCTCCCTAGCTAAGAGGGAGTGTTGATGTTTTAGTTGCGGGAGATATCCTTCTCTCAAAATCGAAATAATAAATGATATATAAATATTATTTTAAAGGCCGACCCAAGATGAAAGTCGCCTTGGTTCTTAAATGAGGCCGACCCTTGTGAAGAGTTGCCTTGCTTGTGAAGAGGCACCTTACCTTGTATATATGGAAGGAGATGCTCATTCATTTGATCATCGATTTTATTCTAAAGAGACATTCGCACTTATTAAGGAGTTCGTGCATCTACAACAGATCATATTATTGCATAAAGCAGATCGACATTAAGGAGAGATCATATAATTGTGTATTTGCATCTAAATGAGGTGTGAATCTTTATTGTATTATATTGGCCTTGTGTGTGGCCAAGATTGTAAGCAGATTTCTGCTCCTTTAAATTCAATATATAAGAGAGATATTTTGGCTGGGTTTTTCTCCCTTGAGAAGGAGGGTTTTCCCAGGATAAATTCTGTGTTCTTTGTTCACTGTGTTGAATTTTCTGTTAATTTGCATTTTTGATTAAAACAACAACACTAGGTCCTACATTGACCTCCAAACAAAATCAGAATTCCTGAAGGTTGAGGCAGCTTTAGGGAAGTGTTAATTCTTCCATGACTTCTTCATTCAGGCCACGTTACCCCTTCGACCATTTCCCATTTCATACGATGCCTTCTTTATCAGCTGCGACCCATGTGGAAAGATGCGGTTGGTAAATAGGCAACAATAAGTGAAAACCTTAGATTTAATGGCACGCCTATCACTTGGAGTTCACCCTTCTTATGTGTACAACACTCCTCATAAAAGCTGCAGCATTTTGAATGGCTGCTATGCCCTTGCAATTACCACGCTTAAGCTATATAGCTAAATAAGCCCTTGAACACTCCACAATCCCTTATAGATTTGTACGACCCATAAATGTGAAGGATTTCACCTTTAAACTGGATGGTGCTAAGTTGTACGACTGTAGCAGTAGAACTGCTGATATTATTTTAATTTTTATTCATTCCAGTAAATTCATTTCAAATCCTCCAACACTGAAATTTGTCTTGCATCACAAATTTCATAACCTGCAATTGATATATCCACGCGTGAAACATGAATGGCTCCACCTGCAACCAGCTAGGATAGGTCTCCCGCTATTGAAACTGGTTACCCTTAGGGTTTTCGCCCTAGGGTTTTAGCTCCTCAAGAAGCTCTCCAAATTCCAGTTAGAAAAATAAACCAAGCATAATATCAAAAGGAGCTTCCAATTCCACTTTATACTTCTCGTTGCCCTGAAAGTGACTTTATTCAAAATTTTGACTTTTCTGGTACATTAGTCACTTCACTTAATAAATAATTAATTTAAGTCGCCTTTAACTATGCTTTATTCGACAACTTATTTAATTATTTCCCACACCACCAATTAAAACTGCGGAAAATACAAAAAACTGATTACAAGTGACATTTGAGGGTGCCAAAATACTCCAGAGCTCCTCGGAACATCAAATAACCCATCTGACACGAGTGATTGTCACTGAGAAAGCCAAGACTACATTCAATGCAGACATGATTGAAAACGGGGACATTACAGTGATCCAGATGGACCAGCAATGAATACATTGATGATTATTCGTCTTTGCAATTGGAGTGGCTCACTTGAGAGCTTTGGTTTCTGTATGTTGGTGGCATGAGAACTGATTTTTGTTGTTTTTTCAGAGTGGAAAATTAAAATAAAAGCTATTGCCCTTTCATTGTGGGAAGTTTGTTTAAAAATTATATTTGGGATTGAAAATTCAAATTGTTTACAAATTTTGTTTTGAGATTTGCTTTGTTTGCATAAACTGTTATATATGTCTGTTAAAATCCCTTACTTCACTTTTTGCCAGCTAGAAAGAGCATTAACTTGATTGCTTTGAAGATTTAGTTAGTGATATTTGCATCAATGTTTTTGTCAATAATGTACAACTTGCTGTTCTCCGCTGGTGACAAAGGTTTCAGGTATTAGACTGTTTCACAGACCCACTTGGATGGAAGAAAAAGATTCTTGATAACTTAAAGCCTCATAATTCAGAGACCTCTGAGATAAATCAGGAACATGTATCACATGCAGGCTTTACTGTTTATAGGGATGTAGGAAATGTGGATGGCTTGATGTCTGCTATCATTTCATCAGGTGAAGGTACAGTCTTGTCGAGCCTCTTTAGAATGGTCGTTTTTTCCTTGAACTACTTTTACTAGAAAGCATTCAAACTTGCAGCCTAAGATGGAAAGGTTATTTGAAGGATGAATATTATCTACTGACGGATGCATATATTAGATACATTATAGTCACAGTCTACTACTGATTTGATCCTTGATTTAGGTTCTTTTGACTGCAGGATTAATTGGGAATCAGTGCAAAGCTCGTTTTTCTGTTGCCATTGATTTGGTAGTTTCTTGCTTCCTTTCCTGGTTACAACTCTAGCTCTTTGTATGCTCATTTATTTGGTTTCTGATAATCAATTTTTTCTGAAACTTGCCATGCCTCAAAAGAAGGCAAAGATAAATTCTTTTGATTTTGATCTCTGTATTGCATATCTTCTTCTGTTCTAGTCTTGTCATTATTGACTATTAACATGAGAAGTGGGGGTTTGTTTAATGCGTATGTCTACTTGGTTCTTTCAACTTCAGTATTAATCACAAGAATTTCACTTAAAATTCAGAAGAGACCTACTCTTAGAAATTTAATGTTTGAGAACCTTAGAAACAAATTCCATGACTTGATGTTGGAACTAACTAATTTTACAGCACAATTTTGTTGATATTGGTCTGTCATGCTTGATCATCAAGATACAACAATAATAATATACATATTGTTTATTGCTGGTTACTTCAACACATTTTTGGACATGACAAAGTTGGTAATCAAAGTTTAACACACCATTTTTGAATGACTGCAGCTGATGGCATCGAATCTTCTTTCTTACCTTCTTGTGGTAGCTAGAACATTATATTTCTCCACTTTCCCTTAGCTATTTTTGGTTTTCATCGTATAACTCTGCTCTTTGTGAAACTATTTCCTTAAGTGGCATGATACCTCATGGGTTTTAAAGATAGGACTTCAAAGATTCTATTTTATTCATGATACATGAGGACACATCTCAAGCATTTTGAAGCTGCTACAGATGTCTAAACATTTGGTGAAGGAGGAGATGGTGACAAAACATAATCTCTGTTTTTTGATTATTTTGGGAAGTGTACAGCTTTTTGTCACATCTTTGGGGATGCTTCTCTGTCTTTGTACAATTTTGGGGGCGTTCAGACATCCTAGACATATAGGAACATCCATGGCATCCTAAGGGACATCTTGATGCCCTCAATAGTGAGGGATGACAGGACTTCCCTGAGATGTCCCCTGCACATTGTGAATGTCTTGACATCCTTGAGACAAGAGTAGTTTAAATAAACATAATTGAAATCAACCACCTAAAGCTCCATCCCCCTCATGTCCCTCCTCTTGAAAGCCTACAATACTCATTTGTGGAAATTTGGGAAGAGAGCAATTGAGGAAAGAGAGGAAGAAAGAAGAAAGGAGGAAATCATTGGCAGCCAAGGAAGGAGGGATTTGTTCTTGTTGCTTGCATCACATTGTTTGACTTTGAATTTTGAATAAGGTATGTGCTTTCATGCCCCCTTTACATTTTTTAGATTAAAAATTTAATTTTCATTGTTGAATGTATCTAAAACTGTTTAAAAACTGAAATCAGATTTTCATTTTTCTTTTGTTTTTGCTTACTTGTGCCATTTTATTAGTGTTGTTTTTTTTTGTTTTTATCCATTGCACATTTTCATTTTGTAAACTTGTTTAGGGGTTATTTTTTCCCTGCAATAGCTAGGCTAAGATGATTTTTGGCAGCAATAAAGATAATGAAATGAGACAAATAAAGAGTGAAAATGGGGGACAGGTAGGAGGTAGTGGCACTTAAACAGTATGTTTAGTTCCAAGTGTTCACATGTTTGATCTCTCATCAAAGATGTTGGCCCCATGGGCAAAGGGGCCATTTAAGGAAAATATGGTAGTTTATGATGCTGTTTGATACAAACAAGGCAAATTTTTTAGGAGAATAAGGGATGGGTTAGCATAGGAAATACAAGTAGGATGATTGCAAGGGAAGCATTACAAGGAATAATGGACACTTATTGCACTTGGCAGGTAAAGGGGTTGGTGTTTGTGTTTTGTTTACAATTGAGCGGAGTGCTGAAATAATAAGGTCATATAATTGGTATCATTCTGCAATTGCTTCTCGTACCATCCTCATATCTTTGTCTATGACTTAGCATGCTTTTTTAGATCCTTCTCATGCTCGTAGGGCTCCAATTTTACTAGTAGACGTAATGGAACCCAAGGAAAAATGAAAGACCATGGGTTCAAACTTCAAACTCGGTTACAAAAATATTAATTGTGCAAGCACATGATGAGATAGAGTTTTTTTTGGTGTGGATACTTGGGAGGGGAGGCAACTATTGGAGATCTAGGTAGTGGCTCAAACCTAGGTTAGTGTTGGTAAATTCCTAGAGCTTTACTAGAGGACCTAGTTCATAGGCATGATGATGTAGATGTTACAATTAAAAATTCTTCTTTGCTAGTGATATCTCGTATTATTTTTCTCGGTCTCTTTATTACAAGGAAGTATTTTTGAAGGCATGGAAAGTAGGTTCAACTTATGTGCTTCTCGGAGAAACCAAATCGAGAATTGTTGTTTTGGATAGAAAAGATTCAACAATTAATCTGCAAATGGAAGAGATTAAGGTGACATGGTGAAGTTAGGTTGCTCTCTTATCATGAATGGGTCTTGTTAGAGCTTCTAAAATCCTGATAGATTTTCATCTCCATGGGTCTGGTTAGCCTTTGATAAACCCTTGTCCTCATAGGTGAGTAGGGTTTTATCCTAAAGCATGTAAACGTTATAAATTTTGGTTGACCTGCTTGATCGGTCATTGACCCCTTAAGTCATTTCTCAAGCCATCCGACACATTGGTCTACCGGCCCCATTAGCCAGAAGAACCGGTCATCAAATTTTCCCACCATGTCAAGTTTTTCCTAAAGTCGGGTTTTAAATTTAACCCGAAGACTTGAGTGTTAAGCCATTAACCTCGAAGGGTCACATCGCCGTCAGTCTGGCCATTTAATGCTAATATTACGTGATGTGCAGGTTGCAAGATTTGAAGATCAGGGAGAAGATCTCAACCGTACCCCGCTAGCCCGCAGAAATTAAGTGACAGCAAATTAAATACGACGAGGTTGGCGTGATGCCAACGCGTGTCCAAGCAAAGTGCGGGACCCACTCCCCACTACCGACCCCGTGGCACCGCATGTTCAACGAGCGACTGAGATCAATCGGGTGGAATGATCTTCACCTTTCCCCGCTGGCTCGCTGAATGAAGGTGAGTGATGGTTAAAACCAGCGAGATCAGCGAGATCCCAACACCTGTCCCCCACTTGCTCAGATCGTGGAGCCCACACACAGTGATGGTATCATCCGACATGGATGAGAATGATTGGTTGTGAATACTTCAGCGAAGCACCGCTGGAAATCAAAGGCGGTCAAATGAAGGCTGGCTGTCCGATCATCCATCAAAGCAAAGGATCAACGAATAGCATTCAAAGTTGGCAAAATAGCATGTGATGGCCATATTTACTTTGTGCAACCAACTTGCATTAATGGCTAGTAACCTGCAAAGTGATTGAGTCGATCTCAATTCGTGTGGCGACGCAAATGCTAGTAATCATGAAGGATATTCTACGGACTCCATGCAATTGGGAATTGAACGGTGCTAGTACATCTGCCAACGGGCTGCCAAGGTTACACATGTGCAATAAACATTCAGTGTGGACGTCATTGCTTCACTTGATAAATACAACAGAGGTAGTTGCTATTTGCATCATTATCATTTAAGCAGTTAAGCGTTTTCTGGTGTTAGTAGTTATCAGAAGAGAGGATGAGCAAGCCAGTGAGAAGATCTGTTCGCTTGAGTTCACTAAAGTTTGGGTCAGACGCACAGGAAGCTGCTCCCACCATGAAAGCAGGTACTTCTTCTGAAAAGCTTGGACTAGCGCCTAGTAGATGCATTCAAAGACTGCAATTTCAGAGTGATGCTGCAGAAGGATCAAACGACAGAGGAAAAGGTCCAGTGCAGTCTCTTACTGGATCAGAGCGGAAAGTAAGGTATGGACGTGGCTCCTATGGACGCCAGCATTCTCCCATCAACCTTATGAGCAAATTCTTTGGCAGTGGCTCTGAGACCGATTCTGCTTACGGTCGGTATTTGGCCCTGTTGAATGATGGTTTGCCTTCTGATGAGGAGGTGATCTCTGTTTTGCCACTGGCGGTTAAGACCCCTAGCGGGCAAACTGGAACCATGGTGAACAAAGAAAGGAAAAAGAAGGAAGCTGAGGTGTCCTCCCTTCCTCTGGCAATGACAAGAAGCGGTCGTGTGTATCGTGGGCGTGATGCTGGTGGTGGCGGGGTGACGGGAAATTGAGCATTGGCTATGTGTGGGGTTGGTACTTTTTGTGTTGATGCATTGTGCTCTGGTGGTCCTGGTTTTGGTGTATGTGGCACTTTTTGGTATTCAACGTCGGTCGTGTGCCTGCGTGGCATTTTTAGGTACCTAGTTTGTGGTGGTGTAGATGGCGACAAAGGAGAGCTTTGGCGGCAATTTGCATTTCTCTTCTCGACCGACGGTTATATTTTGCTGTGGATTTTGGAATGCAAAAGAAAATGCAATCGAAATTTCAATGAAATGAAAATTTTATATTGAAATTGCATCTGAGCCCTAAGCTTGTTGCTTCCCTTGTGTTATAAAAAGGAAACCAAGGCTCATTTTGAAAGAGAGATAGAAGAAAATAGACTTTGGCTAGGGTTTTTGGTTGAATATATACTAGTAGATAGGAATAGACTAGTTTGTCAACTTTGGGTTTTATGAATGAACATATGCAATTACCTTAAATTGTTTCTCAGACATGGTTCAAGTACAAGTAAATATACACAATTCTGATATATTTCTCTCCTTCTGCGAGTTTGGGTGAATTTTGAATGAAATATTAATGATATTTTATTCTACTTTGAATATTTGTTCAAATGCATGTCTCTGGTCTTTGAGTTGATTCAAGTAATCAATTAAATACTTAGATGGGGCCATGAATTTACGTTTATTTGCAAAGGATTTGATAAGTAGTAATGTATCAGAAAATTTGAGCTCCATGATGCGAAGTATTGTGAGAGTAGTCTATTTTATTATTGGGTCAATCCTGTTTTACTGATTCTTGCATATGTGACTCCATTTTGCCCAATAAATACGACACTGATCTGTTCCTTAATGATTTACCTAAGGGGTTAATCAAATAATCATTCTATGACCAGCCAACAGCCAAGGTTTAAATTCATTTGAAATTCATTGATTCAAATATTCATGTATGTCAACTCACATTAAGGATATCTTCATTTTGATGAACGGGTAGCAAATTACTTAGAGATGAGCCAATTTCTAGGTAATTGTTGCATAATTATTCTTCATCCAAATATGATCTGTGTTATGAAGTGTTCAACACAGCTAAATCTTAAATGAACACACTAGGAATACCCTCCTTGATCCCACAGAGCCTAAAGTGCAGAAGATCTCAGTCATCGGCTAGATCTTGTTAGTTGGCCATTCATTTCAAGAGTCTTGAGTATAGGAACTGGCTATTCCTTAGAGATATCTTAGGTG
>VDFB02262293.1:0-31424 GCA_007258455.2 Sequoia sempervirens | reverse complement strand
GCATCAAGGTCATCCTTGATGTTGACCCAGTAGTCCTCCAAGTCCTCTTTGTGCCTGTATTCCCGGGTAGCCCTTTTCTGTGCCCCTCTGGTGATGTCAAAATTCATTCTCTTTGAATGGAAAGAGAATCCATAGGCGGCCAATTCCTCCCCTGCAGTGTGAGCTGATTGAATGGAAGGGCACATCACATCCACGCCAATCCCAAGAGGGAAGTCACCTCCAAAACCAGTTTTATGTTTCTCCCTCTTCACCACCGTATCGAACTCACAAATTTGTCTTACGACCTCCAGTAGCACTATGTGATCAGTGGGATACCGGGGCAGTCTGTAGGGAGCAACAGGGCATCCATCCATTCGGAGATAAGTGAAAGTGGGGAACTGGATGAACCAGGCCCCATAATTCTTAATCAACCCCTTAGCCCCATCGGACAATCTAATGTGCTCCGCATTCTGAAGGGTCCGGGTAATGTGCATAGTGAAGGCATCATTGGCCCTCCTATAATCTCCGTGTCCGAGGTGCAATTCCGGATAGACCTCATAGATAACGTCTTGTCCAACGGTTCCCGCAGGAGTCAGTCCCTTGTAGGGGTAGGAGATGGCCAGTATATATATAACATAGGAGGACATGGTAAACTTCTTTCCTTCCAAAACATTCCTCAGTTGCCTATCTATTTCTGCACTGATAAGTCCTGCCCAGTGGTAATTCGTTCCTTGGCCTATCTTGGTGATCACATGGACCATCCAATTTTCCAATACCCCGGCAGTTTTAAGTCCGGCCACCCTGCTCAACAGTGTGATGGCGTCATAGATATCCGGCCTGAACTTCACCCTGTGCAACTGTTTGGGCAATTTGGAGTGGTGAGACTTAGGCTTCTC
This sequence comes from Sequoia sempervirens, assembly GCA_007258455.2. Taxonomy (NCBI): domain Eukaryota; kingdom Viridiplantae; phylum Streptophyta; class Pinopsida; order Cupressales; family Cupressaceae; genus Sequoia; species Sequoia sempervirens. Next base: position 30,549 of record VDFB02262293.1, on the reverse strand, counting down.
AAGCCATGAGTTGATAAGCCGTTGAGCCTTAACTGGCTCGTTCTCATAATATGTGCGAGCAGTGTCAATGTTTAGGGCGCAGACCGAGGGGAGATCCGGCATGCTGAAAGCTCGGGCAATGGAGGCTGGACTGAAGTTTGCCAACACTCGTCCCTCAGTGCTAACTACCATCTGTGTGTCAAAAGCGTACTGCCTAGCACACTCCAAAATCAGCTCGTAGCACTGGACTGCTGGAGGGAACCCTGCCACGTGTACCAACCCCGAATTCATCATCCCCTGCCTCAATGCCGATTGGTCCCTCTCAGCTGTTCTCTGTTTGAATTCTTCGTAACGCCAGGCACCAACGTTTGTATCGGACACATCTGCCCACACGGAGGATATCTTACTCTCTGGAACCTGACTCTTCATGTCTAATCTCAATCTTTCTGTCTCGGAAACTGCAGATGCCCCTGCACCGCCTTTGGACTTCCCAGCAGCAGCCTTGCTTGATTCGGCCTGCACATCCAAGAATCATTATTAGAATTCAATTATTAAGCTCATATCAATCCCAAATGTTAGCACACATCATACAAATCCATTAAAACCAAATGCCAATTGCCAATCTTCCGAGATCCGGAGAAATCAAATAATCCGGGAAAATCGTATAATCCGGGAAAATACATTCGGGGCGGAATTCCGGAGAAATCTGACCCAGACGGACTCCTGCTGCCAAAGCACTATTAGCCATGTAAATCATTAATACGCTCAGAAATCAAAGGAAAATCATTAATTTTGCTCATTGGCAATCAAGAAATAGGCACTAACAAACATTCCATCAATCCTATCACCGAAATATGCAAAAGAACGCGACCAAACAGGAAATCCGGAAAAATCCGAATGGGACGGACTTTCGCGGACAGCGTCAAATGCACCGGAAATTAACCCTGTTCGCGGAATAAAAGGAAACCGGGAAAATCCGAGAGACCGAAAATTCCGCGACAGCCTCGGAAACCCAAAAAATGGCAAATCGTGCACCAAAACAGGAGCGATCACAAGATCTCCAATACCTAAGCTCGAATGAACCCAAAACCGACGACAATCACCAGACTCGAATATGCAAAGGGTTCCAACTCTCAGAAGCACTCAAAGGAAGGATCCCATACTAAAATGACGATGCCCTAAATCGAACAACCACATATCCGCCATTAAAACCAGAGCAAGCTTTTAGGGTTAAAATATCAGTTCGGGATTTACCTAAAAGCCCTCTAATCCTCACAGGACGGGGAAGCCGACACGAAACGAGGCGAAAGTCATTCAAACACAAGATCAAATCATCGCGTTAACCGAAACACCAAGGAAACCCTAAATTCGCATGGTAACACATTCCGCACCCAAAACAAACATGCAACACGACCCAAAATTCTGTCGAAAATGTAAATATGCAATTAAATGAACAAACAGAACTTATAGGGCACGAGAGATGGGCCTCAATAAAAAAAATGGATCAACCCGACTAGATAAATACGAAACCCATAACCAAAACACGGGCCGACCCAAAATTCAACAATGCCCAGTACGAGAAAACCTCAAATTACCATGCAAGCAAACGGAAGGGCAACGAATACATACCATGGACCAAGACGGGCAGAAATCGAGCTCAGAAAATTAATCCACGTGACAACACGTCCAAGCCACGAGATACTGGCAGCAACACTCAAGCAATTCACGCGCAAGCAAACCAAGATCAATCCTCAAAGCTCAAACGCAAGTTCTGAATCGCCAGAGCAGAAAACGAGGAAGCAATCGAAGTTGGAATGAATCAGAAAATGCCCTAAATTCGCCCTTATACCCGTCTGAACCAAGGTACCTCGGCCATTAATGCGCGAAAAGACGTTTCTGACAAGTCCGGAAACCCGAGCCCCAAGTGGAATTTCGGAGAATCCCAGAATGCGCAGAGACACGGATTCCGCGGAAATGCAGAAACCGGGGAAATCAGGAAGATCGGGACTTTGACGGAATCCGGGAAAATCCGACTGGACCGGAAAATCCCGAAGTTAGGCAAAAACCCAGAATCGGAGAATCCGGCAAGAGACGGACAAGGAACCAGGGCCGGAAAAATCCGCCAGAGGCGGAAAATCCTGGATCTAGGTGAAAACCCGGACTTGGCCAAAACCTCAATTTCAATCAATTGCAACCCCAAGGCAAGGGCAAAGCCAGCAAAACCAACATGTCAAGACCCCAAAATGATAAATCCAATAAAATCAAAGGTCAAAGACACAAAAAAGAAAGGGGGTCCCCACTCCAAGTGGGGCGTGTGTGCAAAAACTGCACAACAAATGGCGACTCTACTGGGGAAATGCTCCTGAGCATTTCGATGACAAACTGGAATCAAGAACCCAGAACTCTGGTTTCAACTCAAGTACCTAGCCGTCACCCTAAGTTAAAGCAAAGAAACTCCCAGACATTCAGACATTCCTATACCAGGGTCCAAGTGTGTGCAGGTGCATATATTACCCACCTTCAGTTGCAAAGAACCAGACTTGGTATAAACAGGCTACGTAAAGATTCTGACCCTAAAAGTAACCTGGATAGAGCCTCGCTGCCAGCCAGGCATCCATAGCCCCGACGAGGTTATCGCTGTGATACTCCTGAACATAGCTCTACTGCCGGCCAGGCGTCTATAGCCCCGGCAGAGATGTTCAGATCCCCCTGATGAGCTGAATTCGAACCTCAAGATTTTCAATATCCATTTCTTTTCGTTTGCTTCTTCTTCTTTCTTTTTTTTTATTTATGAATATTTCTTTTTACTCAACTTATTCAACCTGTGAACAGTGAAGTTCACACTCAGGGCTGAGAACCACAGTGGCACTAGAGCAGAAAAAGATTTTTCACCTGTCCAGACCTTATAAGGACCTTTTACGACTTCAGGTATATTTAAAGATTAAAGGTATAAGACCCCAATACATTCCTGTGCAGACTGACCAGAAAATCTTCGCCTTACCACAGGGACAAGTGACATAGGCAACGGAATTCATACCATAACATTCTGGAAAAAAGATCGAAGTTTGTAAGGGAAATATCAAGAATATTGGACCTGCTTTGCCACCATTATCATACAGATGCACCCACAATCCCACAAGGAGATAAGACCAAAAGCAAGAGCAACGCAAACCAAAGCAAACCTATGCTAACCAAACAAAACCAGCAAAGCGAAAGGGAAACCTACCCTAACCAAAACAAGCAAAACAAGCAAAGAAAGCAACCTAACTAACTATTTACATGGCAAAGAGCTGAGAACAGCTCAAGACTGGAAATAATGTTTAAGATACTGCCCATTAACAGGCAGTGGCATGTCCTCTCCCGTGAGAGTCCTCAAACGGAAGGCATTATCTCCCAGAATTTCAGCAATCTGGTAAGGACCAAGCCATAATCTATCAAACTTACCATGGCTACCTTTTTGATCATGCGGCTTATCCCAATACAGGACAAGGTCAGAAATCCTAAAGGCTTTGACCTTAGCTCTCCTGTCAAACCATCGCTTGACTACCCCCTGATGTTTGGTGAATCTTTCAAGGGCATTATCCCGTTTGTCCTCAAGATGCAACAATTCAGCTAATCTCGCTTCTCTTCTATCCCCCTCATCATAAAACTGGTTGATAAACTGCAGAGTTGGGATTTTAAGCTGGATAGGGAAAACTGGTTCCAGACCGTACACTAAATGATAAGGAGAGGTACCAATGGAGGACTTAACCCGAGTACGATCGGCCCAAAGAGCAAACCTAAGCTGGGTATGCCAATCCTTTGGGTTCCTCTCTAACAGTTTTCGGATAACAGTCAACATGTTCTTATTAGAGGATTCAGCTAGACCATTCCCCTGGGGATAATAATTAGATGCAAACTTAACAACAATGCCATGATCAAAAGCCCAGTTTGAGAATTTCAAAGATGCAAAGGCAGGACCATTATCACACACAACAGCAAAAGGACATCCAAACCGATTGAGAATGGCAGATTCTAAGAAATTGATTACTACCTCTGACGTACACTGCCTACAAGCAAATGCTTCAGTCCACCTTGTAAAGTAATCAGTAATGGTGAGGATATACCTGTGTCCAGCAGAAGATGGTGGATTGATAGGGCCGATGAAATCCATACCCCATTGAGCAAAAGGTTTTACCTCAATAACAGACTGGAGCGGAAGTGCTGCACACCTTTCTCTTGTTGCTGCAGTCTGGCAAATGTGACAGGTCTGTACATGTTGATGAACATCCTTGAACAAAGTAGGCCAGTAGTATCCCGCCCTCAAAATCTGGTTTGCAGTAGCAATGGCGGAACCATGACCTGTGCCATATTTCTCATGAAACTCATTTATTACTCTTTCAGCTTCCTGTTTTCCAAGGCACCTCAAGTAAATACCTTCGTGATTCTTCTTATATAGGATGGCCCCTTTCAGCATGAAACCATCACTTTTCAATCTCAAGGCTCGCCTCTGTACTGCATTAAGATGACCAGGAGCTCGCTGATTCAGCAAATAATAAACTATATCATCATACCAGCCATCTGGGGAAACCGCTCCAACATCATAGTTACAGACAGACAATTCAGGGCCTATCTCTGCCATGGTCTGGGTGAGTCCCTATCCTCTTACCAGTTTCATGGGCTGGATCTCAATGTCAAACTCCTGGAGCATGGTTACCCATTTAGCTCTGCGCTCCCCTAACTCATTCTGCATCAACAATAACTTAACTGCAGAATCAGGAACAATTGCAAACACCTTGTTTCTGAGGATATAGTGCCTGAATTTCTTTACTGCTCGGACAAGGGCATACGCCTGCTTCTCCACACATGGGTATTTTAATTCAGCATCTTTCAATGGCGTGCTCATGAAAGCGATGGGATGCTCATTCCCCTCATCAGACTTTTGTGTCAGCATTCCAGCACATGAGTGGTCTGAAGCAAAGGAATAAATATAGAACGGTTTACTATAATCTGGACTCACCAACACTGGAGCATCAGCAATGGCTCTCTTAATCTCTGCAAAGGACTCCTTCGCTTCTGCAGTCCACTCTATCTTGGCATCTTGTTTTAACATGGCATTTAGTGGCTTGACAATCTCAGCAAATCCAGTAATGAATTTCCTAACAAAATTAATCTTACCAAAGAAAGATTTCATCTCTTTCTTACTGGCAGGCGGCTGAATTTTTAGGATGGCTTCCACTCTCTCTGGATCTATAGCAATGCCTTTCTCTGATATCACATGGCCCAGCAGTTTGCCTTCTGTAACTCCGAAGATACACTTCTTGGGATTCAAAGAGATGCCGAATTCCCTGCACTTCTGGAACACTTTACGCAGATCTGAGATATGATCCCCTCTGTTTTTGGAGAAAACAGTCAGATCATCCATGTAAATGATAATGCACTTTCCTATGATGTCCTTGAAAGCGATATCCATAGCTCGTTGAAACGTGGCTCCTGCATTGATAAGCCCAAATGGAATCCTCCTGTAGGCGAAAGTTCCCCACTTGGTTGTAAAGGCAGTCTTGTGTCTGTCCTCATACTGGACCATCACCTGATTATATCCTGAATAGCCATCCAGAAAGGACATCATCTGAGATCCATTGACCACTTGTAACACTTCATCCAAAGAGGGAACTGGATAATTATCTTTTTCAGAGGACCTGTTCAGATTTCTGAAGTCCACACAGAGCCTAATTTCACCGTTCTTCTTTCTTACTGGAACCAGATTAGCCACCCATGTTGAATGCCTGACAGGAAATATGATCCTAGCGGACAGCAGTTTCTGAACTTCCTTCTGTATGAGTGGCTCCAACAGCACATTAATAGGTCTTTGCCTCTGTCTAAATGGCTTAGCACCTGGCTTGAGAGGTATAGTGTGAGTTATGATGGATGTGTCATAAGTCTTCAAGTCTTCATAACCCCAGGCCACTATGTCTGGAAAGTCGTATAGGGCTCTGATTATTCCCTGTCTTTCTTCAGGAGTACAAACCTTACCAATGAAAATATTTTTCACAGCATCTTCAGTGCCCACATTGTGAGTGTCACACTGCCCACTGATAGACTCTTTCTTAGATTCCTGTTCCTGGTCTCTGATTTTGTCCATATCGAAAATCCTCTCCAGCTGTACCATTCCCCTCGGAATAGTATTGGACTTCAAATTTAGCACACCTTCCAGATCCAATTCTGCTTCTTGAGGTTCTATTTCATCAATGATCTGTGAAGCAAAAACATCCGTGTTTGTGATAAAGTCAAGGATATGTTTATCATCCTCAAACACCTGAAAGTTAGTCACATTGTCAGGGACTGACGGGACAGGAGTTAATTCAACAGTAAACTTCTTCAATCCTGATAGGGACAGTGGTTGCAAGGTACTGGCCGCTTGAACTAGAGAATCAGCAGTTTGATTCTTCTTCCTTGGGATCAATTGGATATTAAAAGCGTCGAACCCCTCGATGAGGTCCCAAACTCTATGCCTATAGTTGGTCATTCTCCTGTCGTGACACGCATATTGCTTTCTTACTTGTTTGACCACTAATTCTGAGTCACCAAATACTTGCAAGACCCTGACCTTTTTCTTGAGTGCCATAAGGAGTCCATGAATTAAAGCTTCATATTCAGCCACATTATTTGTACAATGAAATTGGAGTCTATGATCTGCGAAGAAACTCTTACCTTTTGGACTTATCAACTCAAATCCGGCTCCAGCCCCCTGCTTGGACTTAGATCCATCAAACTTGAGAGTCCAGTATTCCATAGTGGTGGTCTTCTTCATTTTGTCTTTCGTCTTATCAGTGATAGAGGCTTCCTCAGCCACAACAGGTTTCTGACTTTCACACTTTGCTTGCAGATTCTGTTCATCTGTGCTAGCCACCTGAGATGGATTCATGCTTTTGTGCACTTCTTTCACTGCTGTCTGACACAAGCAACACTCCAATTCTGAGTGAGAAGCATTGTGGACTCTGCACCAATTCGGCAAGAGTAACTCCTTGAAACTTGTCTTCCTTCCCAAGTGAGTTTGATTCTCCACGCATTGCTTAATGAAATCCTGGAAATTGTCCAGTAAGCTAATCTGTCTATCCTCAGGTTCTTCTTCTTCCTCAACTGATTCTGTCAGGACCTCCACAGGACCGGACCCTGTTTCAGCATTAACTGGCATCGTATGCAACATCAGCACTTCTTTTGCATCTGATTCTTCATATGGGGCGGATAGCAAGTAGTTTCCCATTCCAGCTTCTGATATGAGAACCTCAGTCGAAATCCTTTGGTATTCTGTTATCATGTACTTCATTCTAGGCTCCCTCTCGATCCTTATCTGATTAGGCACTCCCTTCCAGGGAAGCCACATGTGAGAGTGATCAGTGGACACATACCCATTCAGGGCCTTGGTGAAATCTCTTCCTAAAATTAAACCGTATGCGTGAGGAATGTCAGCCACTTGAATGTTAATAACCTGCTAGATTCTTGGATCAGAGGCTATCTGCATCTGGATCATGTTGAGTTCCCCTACTACACTCACTTCGGTTCTGTCCAACTGAGTAACCTTCTTCTGGGAATCAGCAGGTGTAATTCCTAGAGCCCTACAAACTCCAAGGGGCATGACATTAGTGGAAGCACCAGAATCTAACAGACAATTGTGGAGGTTCTTACCAAAGATTCTGACAGAAATCAGAAATGGAGGAGTCTCCGTCTTTCCTTGAAACAGAGTGGGCTGAGTATCCATCTGGGCCACTTGAGTTTTGTCCTTTTCTTTTCCTCTATCTCCAGGGGGTGGATTAGCCCTATTCTGTGTCTGACTTTGTGTGTTCACAGGCTGAAAACTGGAGGTCTGGCTGACATGCTCACCAGAAGATTTGTCCAATGTCTTTGAATTCGCATCGTAAGTACCCAAGACAACCTTTCTAATTGCAGGAAACCTCAACAATTCAAAAGCAGAAAGGTTTACCTTTAATTTTTTGAATTCCTCTGCGACGTACGAAGCCATCTGTTCTTCACTCATATCAGTAGAAACCTCTTTAGATGGTTCCTCTACCTTATCCTTACTTACTTGAACAGTTCTTTCCTTCTGTGGTTCTGCTTGAGCCTGTCTATCTTTCGAAAGGTATTGCTTGGAGACCTGTGGATAAGACGGATTATTGCTCGCATTAGGATCTGGAGGGGTACTAAAGTTATTGGGAGGAATGGAAGTGGTGAAGGGCCCTCCAGGCTGTGGGCGTCTGTGAGGCATATCCCTCAATCCCTGTCTCTGAAACATCTGAACTTCTTCAACATAAGCTTCGTCCTGATCCAAGGGACCATTGTCATTTATATTTCCTTCGTCAAACAACCGGGCCACCTCATCCCCATTACAAATCTGATCTGTTTCATCACGGGAATCGGGTTCTTCTGGCATATTTTCCTTGCTGGCTGGAAAAGGAGCATGATTCAATACCAGCACAGGAGAATCATAGGAGTTAGAGGGGACAATATCCTGTCCATTAGCGTTATTTTCCACCTCATACTGAAAAATGGAGGCTGCAGTTTGAAATTCCGGGCATTCCAGTTCTGAATGCTGGCTTGTCTTATGGAGTCTGCACCATCCTGATAGGGCTGCCTCTGCCAAATACACACCAGTGGGAGGTTTATCCTGGCTGACTGGCTGGTTCGCAGATTGATTAACAATCTGATTGGCTGGCTGATCCAATGGAGTAGGAACTCCTCCATTATTAGGCCCTGTATTCCAAGTTCTGTTCTGTCCCTGTGTTGGCCTTTTGTCAAATCCTGACCCACTTCCTTGGCCTCTATCAAAGTTTTGCCTCCTATCGTTGTTGAAACCTCTTTCCTGATTATACCCCCTGTCATTGTAGAATCCTCTGTCGTTGCGTTGTCCCCTGTCAAAATTCTGCCCCTGTGAGAACTCTCTGTTCTGATTAGATTGCATTCCCTTCTGAGCAGCTTGTAATTGGCTATTCTGGTTTCTCAAATAAGTCACCTCTAGATTTAGCTTCTTTATTTGTTCAGCCATTTCATCAATCCTTTCCTTATTAGGATCTTGGTAAGGGATCTGGTTCGGGTTACTCTGAGGGGGAATAGGCATTGTGGCGGATCCCAAAGACTGGTGCAGCACCTCAGAATTCTGCAGGTAAGCAGGGAAGCTATTCTGCTGTGACTGATACATGGGTTGGTTCACTTGTTGTTGAGGGAAGTTTGTCATAGGAGAGATTTGGTTCATGGGATGACCAGGGTGTGGTACTATGGGTAATTGGGGAACTGGGTTCATAATTGGGGTATGATTGGTGAGAGCTTGATTTACTGCCTGAATCTGGTTGGGATGTGCAACTGGTCCCAGAGAAGGCAATGGCCCCGTCAAGTGCTGTCTCAAGTCTGTGCTAAGCTTGACAGCCTCCGTATAAGCATCTGTCAAGGTGGCTGGAGGGTTAGGTCTCCATTTCAGAAAGGTTGCCGTTAGACTATCCAGAGCTTCATAATATACTCCCAAGGCAGTACCATCATCTAGGACATATGGGTCTTGCAATCTGGTGAACGCACGATGGAATCTATTATTGAAACTGGCTATGGGTTCATTGACTTCTCTCTTGACTTTGATAAATTGCAGGTATAACTCATTAGCACTGATGGGTATTCGGAACTTTTGCAGAAAGGTCTTTTCAAGGTCACTCCAATTCTGAATTGAGCCAGCAGGGAGATGGTTGTACCAATAAAAGGCTTCTTCACCCAGGGAATAAGGAAATAACCTACAAGCAACATCTTCATGGACAATTCCTCTGTCTTTAAGGCAAGTTTGGAAAATCCTTATGTGTTCTTCTGCAGTTCTATTCGGGTCATTTACATGGAATTTTGAGCAGAAATGCTCAGGATTTTTAGGCATTACATTATAAGCCCCGAAGGACAAAGGTGATGGATTATTGGCAAGGAAAGCCATTGGTAAGAGCGGGGGTGGAGGTTGTGGTTGGTTAATGGCAGGTTGAGGCTGTCGAAGGGGAACCTCTTCAGGAACGGGTATTGCTTCAACCTCAGGGTGAGAAGATATGGACGGTGCTGGTGAAGGGATAGGTAATGATGATACTCCCCTATACGAGGATGTGGATGATGTTGGTGATGGAGCGGGCGATGATGATTCTCCTCTCCCTCTAGTCCTTCTTGACCTATTGGGAAATTGAAGTTCCTCTAAATCTTCCTCTCTGGTAATGGATCTGGTATTTCTCCTAAATCTCTCTAGAGAGATGGCATTCAAGAAACGATCCAGTGTGCTCATTCAGGCCCTCCTTCTAGCGCCAATCTGTTGATGGTGTTTTCTGCACAGCAACAACTCAGACATAATACAAAATCCTATCTCTCTTGAAAGGTAATCTCCAATAATGAATTATTGAAAATCACCCCAAGGTCTCTCGGGTGTTAGGTCATAACAATGCATAAAACAACTCAGATGAAATGTGAAATTGCTGGTAATCACAATCGGACCTTACTACAAGCAAGCTGAACCCTTTCAATTTATCAGATCTGACAATATGATGATCTTGAATCCTAAATCTAACCGAATAATAAAGAAATTGCAAAAGATAGGGATGCAGGGAAGGTAATAAAATCTAAATTACTGAAAGGACAAGCAATGTAAATGACATATATCTGGAATGGACCTATCTCAAATAACCAATTCATGTTCGACCCACAAAGCAATCTTACAGAAACAGTGCAATCTTCTGAGGAATACAGATTTTCAAATCATAGACTTGCATCTACAACCGAACTTAAGCACATTTGAATATATGGTCCAGGTTGACTTCACCAGCCTATTACAATCAGATAGTTACCGGGAGTATAGACCAAAGATAGCTACCGACATTCCAAATATGAAATCACATACACCATTTATCCAACTAAACTAATTTATTTCTGAATATTAACCCAAGATCTTCAAGCAATGTAAAAGATAGAACAAAAGAACCATGCAAGATGAGATAACACAAAGGATTTCACCAGGAAAACCACAATGCCTTCAATTGTATTAATCATCAAATGCTGCAACAATTCAACTGTTCTAAATATGACATCTACTTCAAGAAATTCTAAAACTCTAACTATTGCTCTTGCTAATCTCTACTATCAAAATCTTCTGAATTGCCCCCCTTACAATAAGGCAAGAATGCCTATTTATCGAATTTTTTCCCCAAAACATGTCGGCCCAGCCAAACATTTTACAAAATAATAAAAACCGCCAAAACAGGTCGGCCAAGGAAACAAACTAAGGCACACATTTAATGCCATCATCCAAGTCGGCCAAGGCACAGTCCCCAAGGAAGTCCGGTCCAATGCATGCCCTATGATAATAGGGAAGCACAAATCTCGAGATAAACATTAACCGCTGCTTCCTTTGTCTTTTCTCCGTGCTGGTGACCCTTGGACCTTCAAGAAAACTCCCTCCAGCTCAGCAATGGGTGGCAATGGCAAAACTTTGAGCCAGAATTTAATCGAATCAATCCCTTCATTGGACCGCTCAATGGTTTTCTTCCAATCCTTTCTGCTGGTCAGGTATCTATCTATCACTGCCAGATATGTGGCTGCATCGTCAAGCATATGGCCAGTGACAACCTCATCAGAATTTGGGGCATAAACCTCATGCCACCATTCCTTTAATTGATCTAAACTTAGGTACTTAGGAGCCATCTTATTCCTCCCTGTCATCACTTCAAAAAATGCAATGCAACCATCATAAATTGCAGTAAGGTTAGCATCAATGGACTTTCTTCGTTTCTGTATCTTTTTCAGGGCTCCCTGCCTGATCTGCAATGCCTCGAACCATTCCCACGGTTCATCCAATCTGGTGGAGGGGAGAATTCCATCCTTGCCCAATTGTTCCTTGCCATGCCCTAGAATAATCTTTGTCTTCTGCAGCAGGGAATCGACATCATTCTTATCCTGAGAAAGGATGCTTTCCATCAGTTCTTTTCCTCGGACTACATCCTTGCCAACAGACAAGATCTCCTTAATAGCTTCATCCCCTTGTGTCCGAACACTCATCAACCAGTCTGTGGCAGCTTGTGTGGAAGCCTTCATCTTCTCTATGCCAGAAATTGTTTCCTTCGACAGAAATCCGGGAGTAGAAGAGGAGGACGGATGGAGGGACTGTAGAGGTTTCATGACCTCTTCTAAGCTTTTCCTCAACCTTTCATTTTCCCTTTTCAATTCTCGCTTTGTCTGAGTCTCCCTCTTCAATCTGTCTACAATTACAGCACTTGACCCCTCGAATTCCTCAATGTCTTGCTCTAGGGAGGCCGGCCCAAGGTTAATGGTTTGGACACTGTAATCCTGGCCTGCTACCTCATCTCTTGTTTTATCTGCAACAGGGGTAGCGATGTGGACCACACGGTTGTGCACCTCATCCCTTTCTACCCGGGAAATTATCCTGGCAGCCTTCTTCTTCCTCCCCTTACCAATCTGGGATAACATTGCATCCCAGTCAAGAGGAGTGTCCTCCACTATCACCTGTTTCTTCCTTGCTATTTCTTTTTCTAACCAGTCCGGGGCTACAGGGTCTGTCCGGATTCCTTCTGTGTCAGTTTTCCCCGGGTCCTCTGTGGCTTTCTCCTCTTCTGCTACTGTCACCTCGACTTCTTCTTCTTCTGTTGCCTTGTCATCTTCTTTCTCCGGAGGTTGTTCACCCTGGTCAGTCTCCTCAAATCCCAACTCAGGAAGCACCGGCGATGGAGTTCTAGCGGGGATGCTTTTCTCCGGTTCTGGCGATCCACGGCCCTTCTCACTCTCCGGAGAGTCCTCGTACTGCACCAAGGGAGAAGTGTGCCTTTCTTCTGTCTCTACCTCGAGCTCAGCAGCCTCACTGAATAATGCTCCTTCTTTAAACGGTTCTGCCTCTCCGCTGATTTCCTGCTCATCCGGATTCTCCGGTTCTGTTACACTCTGTGGAGGAGAGACAGGCTTGTCCTGTTCAGTGGCCGGCAATATTGGAGAAGAATCCTTTGGCTGTGCAGCATCCTTTGGGGAAGGAGTTCTGGATCTTCTAGTGTATACTTTGGTCTTCTCCCCTCCGGAGCTTTCCACATCCACAATTGGGGGTTCATCCTCTGAAGTCGTCTGGCCTTTCTTTTTCGCCACCCTTGCAGTTCTGGCTTTCTTGGGCGGTGGAGGAACATCTTCTTCTTCAGCTTTCTCCGCCTCCTCCTCGTCCGAGGACTTGCTGATAGTCAGGGTCTTCCACCTGCGTTTGCCGATAGGTTTCCTTTTTGCTGCAGGTTGAGTCCCCTTAGGACTTCTGACCTTGATTTTGAAAGGAGAGGCCTTGGCTGTTTTTCCTTTGGGGTCCTCTTCCCCGGATTCCTCAGAAGTGGACATGGGGTTGAGATTCCCCATCAAGTCGAAAGTGAAGGGTACATTGGCATTTTCCAACACCCAGACCTCATGTTTGATCCAAGCAAAGGTATATTTTAGCACTGGAGCCATTAAGTCCTCCAACTCTGTCACCTCAGGCTCATTCCAATCAATATCTGCTACTGACTTATCCTTAATGGGCTCATATACGTGGTCCTGGACTAGTTTTCCATCATCTTCCAGCTGATCCGGAATCAGCTTCACATTGTATTGCCTAATTGCCTCTACTGGCAGCCGGGAATACCTTTTCCTTCGTGCATCAAGGTCATCCTTGATGTTGACCCAGTAGTCCTCCAAGTCCTCTTTGTGCCTGTATTCCCGGGTAGCCCTTTTCTGTGCCCCTCCGGTGATGTCAAAATTCATTCTCTTTGAATGGAAAGAGAATCCATAGGCGGCCAATTCCTCACCTGCAGTGTGAGCTGATTGAATGGAAGGACACATCACATCCACGCCAATCCCAAGAGGGAAGTCACCTCCAAAACCAGTTTTATGTTTCTCCCTCTTGACCACCGTATCGAACTCACAAATTTGTCTTACGACCTCCAGTAGCACTATGTGGTCAGTGGGATACCTGGGCAGTCTGTAGGGAGCAACGGGGCATCCATCAATCCGGAGATAAGTGAAAGTGGGGAACTGGATGAACCAGGCCCCATAATTCTTAATCAACCCCTTAGCCCCATCGGACAATCTAATGTGCTCCGCATTCTGAAGGGTCCGGGTAATGTGCATAGTGAAGGCATCATTGGCCCTCCTATAATCTCCGTGTCCGAGGTGCAATTCCGGATAGACCTCATAGATAACGTCTTGTCCAACGGTTCCCGCAGGAGTCAGTCCCTTGTAGGGGTAGGAGATGGCCAGTATATATATAACATAGGAGGACATGGTAAACTTCTTTCCTTCCAAAACATTCCTCAGTTGCCTATCTATTTCTGCACTGATAAGTCCTGCCCAGTGGTAATTCGTTCCTTGGCCTATCTTGGTGATCACATGGACCATCCAATTTTCCAATACCCCGACAGTTTTAAGTCCGGCCACCCTGCTCAACAATGTGATGGCGTCATAGATATCCGGCCTGAACTTCACCCTGTGCAACTGTTTGGGCAATTTGGAGTGGTGAGACTTGGGCTTCTCAAGCCATGAGTTGATAAGCTGTTGAGCCTTAACTGGCTCGTTCTCATAATATGTGCGAGCAGTGTCAATGTTTAGGGCGCAGACCGAGGGGAGATCCGGCATGCTGAAAGCTCGGGCAATGGAGGCTGGACTGAAGTTTGCCAACACTCGTCCCTCAGTGCTAACTACCATCTGTGTGTCAAAAGCGTACTGCCTAGCACACTCCAAAATCAGCTCGTAGCACTGGACTGCTGGAGGGAACCCTGCCACGTGTACCAACCCCGAATTCATCATCCCCTGCCTCAATGCCGATTGGTCCCTCTCAGCTGTTCTCTGTTTGAATTCTTCGTAACGCCAGGCACCAACGTTTGTATCGGACACATCTGCCCACACGGAGGATATCTTACTCTCTGGGACCTGACTCTTCATGTCTAATCTCAATCTTTCTGTCTCGGAAACTGCAGATGCCCCTGCACCACCTTTGGACTTCCCAGCAGCAGCCTTGCTTGATTCGGCCTGCACATCCAAGAATCATTATTAGAATTCAATTATTAAGCTCATATCAATCCCAAATGTTAGCACACATCATACAAATCCATTAAAACCAAATGCCAATTGCCAATCTTCCGAGATCCAGAGAAATCAAATAATCCGGGAAAATCCGGTAAACCGGGAAAATACCGTCGGGGCGGAATTTCGGAGAAATCCGACCCAGACGGATTTCTGCTGCCAAAGCACTATTAGCCATGTAAATCATTAATATGTTCGGAAATCAAAGGAAAATCATTAATTTTGCTCATTGGCAATCAAGAAATAGGCACTAACAGTCATTCCATCGATCCTATCACCGAAATATGCAAAAGAACGCGACCAAACAGGAAATCCGGAAAAATCCGAATGGGACGGACTTTCGCGGACAGCATCAAATGCACCGGAAATTAACCCTGTCCGCGGAATAAAAGGAAACCGGGAAAATCCGGGAGACCGGAAATTCCGCGACAGCCTCGGAAACCCGAAAAAATGGCAAAACGTGTAGCAAAACCTGAACAATCACAAGATTTCCAATACCTAAGCTCGAACGAACCCAAAACCGACGACAATCACCAGACTCGAATATGCAAAGGGTTCCAACTCTCAGAAGCACTCAAAGGAAGGATCCCATACTAAAACGACGATGCCCCAAATCGAACAACCACATATCCGCCATTAAAACCAGAGCAAGCTTTTAGGGTTAAAATATCAGTTCGGGATTTACCTAAAAGCCCTCTAATCCTCACAGGACGGGGAAGCCGACACGAAACGAGGCGAAAGTCATTCAAACACAAGATCAAATCATCGCGTTAACCGAAACACCAAGGAAACCCTAAATTCGCATGGTAACACATTCCGCACCCAAAACAAACATGCAACACGACCCAGAATTCCGTCGAAAATGTAAATATGCAATTAAATGAACAAACAGAACTTATAGGGCACGAGAGATGGGCCTCAATAAAAAAAAATGGATCAACCCGACTAGATAAATACGAAACCCAAAACCAAAACACGGGCCGACCCAAAATTCAACAATGCCCAGTACGAGAAAACCTCAAATTACCATGCAAGCAAACGGAAGGGCAACGAATACATACCATGGACCAAGACGGGCAGAAATCGAGCTCAGAAAATTAATCCACGTGACAACACGTCCAAGCCACGAGATACTGGCAGCAACACTCAAGCAATTCACGCGCAAGCAAACCAAGATCAATCCTCAAAGCTCAAACGCAAGTTCTGAATCGCCAGAGCAGAAAACGAGGAAGCAATCGAAGTTGGAATGAATCAGAAAATGCCCTAAATTCGCCCTTATACCCGTCTGAACCAAGGTACCTCGGCCATTAATGCGCGAAAAGACGTTTCTGACAAGTCCGGGAACCCGAGCCCCAAGTGGAATTTCGGAGAATCCCAGAATGCGCGGAGACACGGATTCCGCGGAAATGCAGAAACCGGGGAAAACAGGAAGATCGGGACTTTGACGGGATCCGGGAAAATCCGACTGGACCGGAAAATCCCGAAGTTAGGCAAAAACCCGGCATCGGAGAATCCGGCAAGAGACGGACAAGGAACCAGGGCCGGAAAAATCCGCCAGAGGCGGAAAATCCCGGATCTAGGTGAAAACCCGGACTTAGCCAAAAACTCAATTTCAATCAACCGCAACCCCAAGGCAAGGGCAAAGCCAGCAAAACCAACATGTCAAGACCCCAAAATGATAAATCCAATAAAATCAAAGGTCAAAGACACAAAAAAGAAAGGGGGTCCCCACTCCAAGTGGGGCGTGTGTGCAAAAACTGCACTACACTATCCTCTGTGTCCCTACAAGAACAAGAAGTCAAAATGGTGATAGGTATTTCATGCTCCTTTTTTATGATTATTCTAGAATGACATGGGTTACATTTCTTAGAGAGAAGACTCAAGTCCTAGATAGATTTAAAGTGTTTGAGGAAGGGGTAGAGAATGAAGTAAACCTGAGAATTGAATGTTTAAGGTTTGATAGAGGTGGAAAATTCACTTCCAGTGAGTTTAGTACATTTTGTGAAGAGCATGGCATAAAGAGACATTTTTCTACTCCTAGAACCTTGTAACAAAATGGAGTTGTAGAGAGAAAGAACATGACTATGCAAGAGGCTACCGGAACCATGATGAAGGAAGAAAATGTACTTTATGTATATTGGAGAGAGGAAATCCACACTATTGTTTACATTCTTAACAAAGTTCAAATCAGACTTATTAACACTAAGAATCCTTATGAGTTGTGGACTGGTAAGATTCCTACTATAAAGTACTTTAAGGTTTCTGGAAGCAAGTGTTACATTAAAAGAGATGATGAGAACCTTGGGAAGTTTGATGCTAGATGTGATGAAGGCATTTTTCTTGGGTATTCAACTACTAACAAAGCATATAGATGCTTCAATAAGAGATTGAGGAAGATAGTTGAGAGTGCAAATGTGAACGTTGATGAGGATATGCATAGACCTATTGATATATGTGAAATTGAACCAGATGAACCTATCTATGAACCTGTACCTGAAGAGAATAAAGAGGAAGAAGAAGAAAAAACTGAAGAAGAGGAAGAGATTCTAGAATCTACTCCTAAGCCTCCTAAGTATGTAAAGAAGAATCATCTAGAAGACTAGATAATTGGAGATAAGAGCAAAGGTGTGAAGACAAGAAGCAAAGTGGTGGCGGGTGAGGTAAATTTGTGCTTACTTTAAAAGATAGAACCTAAGTCTACAAGTGAAGCATGTAAATATGAGAGTTGGGTAAGGGCTATGAAAGAAGAATTACAGTAGATAGAAAAGAATTAGACATGGGAAACCGTTCCTAGACCAACAAACAACAATGTGATTGGTACTAAGTGGGTGCTTAGAAACAAATTGAATCAAAAGGTAAATTTATGAGAAAAAAAGCAAGACTTGTATATAAAGGATATTCACAAGTTGATGGCATAGAATTTGAAGATAAATTTTCCCTAGTGGCAAGAATGGAGGAAATTCAAATGGTCTTGGCATTTTTTTCTTATAAAGATTTCAAGGTATATCAGATGGATGTCAAATCTAATTTTTTGAATGGAGAATTAGAAGAAGTGTACATGGAACAACTAGAGGGATTTCAGCTATTAGATAAATTGAATACAGTCTATAAGTTGAAGAAGGAAACGTATGGATTGAAACAAGTTCCCAAAGCTTAGTATGAAAGGTTGGATAAATATTTGACACAAAAAAAGTTTAGCAAGGGCTTCACAAACAACAATCTTTATTTCAAGATTGAAGGTAACAAAATTTTTATAGTGGTTGTGTATGTGGATGATATCTTCTTTGGAGGAAATGAAATCATGTATAAGAAGTTTGTAGAAGTGATGCAAAAAGAATTTGATATGTCTATGCTTTACGAGTTGAATTTCTTCCTTGGACTACAAGTGAATCAAATTGATAAGGGGATATTCATTTCACAATCTAAGTATGTCAAATATTTTTTGAAGAAGTTTAGAATGGATGACTCTATACCTATCTATACACCAATGGAGACTAGATGCAAGTTCATTAAAGATGATAAATCTGCTAAAGTTGATCAGAGCAAGTATAGATCTATGATTGGTGGACTATTGTATCTTACTACTACAAGACCAGATATCATGCATGCAATATGTTTGGTTGCTTTATTTCAAGTAGAATCAAAAGAAGCACATGTTGCAGTTGTAAAGAGGATATTTAGATATCTTAAGGGCACACAGGATTATGGCTTATGGTATCCTAAGGATACTAATTTCACTTTGAATGCCTACACTAATCCAGATTGGGTTGGTTGTGTAGAGGATTGGAAGAGTACAAGTGGTGGTGCTTTCTTTATTGGTGGAAGATTGGTTTCATGGCTAAGCAATAAATAGGATTTTGTTTCTTTATACACTATAGAAATTGAGTATATTTCTGCAACATCTTGCTACACATAGGTTTTGTGGATGAAGCAAACATTGAAGGACATAGGAGTGATATGTGATGAGCCTATACCTATCTTTTGTGATAATACAAGTGCTATAAAAATTTCAAATAATCCAGTAATGCATTCAAGGACAAAAAATATATCTATCAAATTTTATTTATTGTGAGAAAAAGTATTGGCTAATAAAGTTAGATTAGAGCACATGTCTACAAAGGAATAGATTGAAGACATATTTAACAAGGATCTTCTGAAGGATAATTTTGAGTATCTTAGGAAGAAGTTGGGGTTCATTGGCCCTCCTTCTTCGAACTAGGTGCACATGGACGTGCATTAGTCTAGTGAATCTATAGATTCTTCATTTATTTGGACTTATACTTTTATTGTTCTTATGGTGTTCCCAAGTGCTCTTATGCTTTTTTTGCTACCCTATGGTGAAACTAATATATTGTTTGTATCATCATTCCCTATTCTATAGATAAAATTATATTTTGTTAGTGTAATTAATTAATTATTACACTAGCATGAGTTAACTTAGGTCTTGCATTTAACTAATTAGGTCCTAGGTTGCATTATTAGATAAATCATTTAATAAATGGGATAATATTCCCTTCCTTATTTGTAGGAGATAAGATTCCTTCTAGAAGATGATTTGTCCTTCTAGAACTTATCTCATCATTTAATGATCATCTAGATAGGGTTCACATGTTGTCACATGTTGTTAGATCAAGACACATGGCAACATCTCATGCATATTAGGGTTTTCCTCTTGCCTATATAATCAGGCATCTTGTACATTTGTAAAATATCAATTTCATCATATCAATAGAATCTTTAATCAGCATTCCATTGTTGCAACACTTTCTTTGTGGTTGATCATCTTTCCTGGCTTAAAGGTCCTCCATCGAAGACTGCAGCTTCAAGGACTGTGCATCCATAATCTCAACATTTTCCATGTCGAGGAAATGACCAAGGATTAAACCAAAACTAGAAGAGAAAGAAGCTAAGAATGCAAAGAAAGAAGAAAATATGAGGGAACTTTGTGAAAAAAAGAGAATGGACCCAATAGAAGAGGAACCTCAACCATCAATGAGAGATATGAAATTGGTGGCACAAAGGGGATGAATACAAAACCTTTGTGCTATGATAGATTTGAATACCATTGTTGGAGACATGTCCTCTACCGCAAGTCAATGTGGAGGGACACAATCTACAACATCTCGAGTTGAAATTACATCATCACTCACATGTGAAGAAGGAGGTATGCCATCTTTCCCATCTCAACTTCAAGGCACATCATCTATTCCACCTCCAATAGAAGGTACACCATCTTTCCCATCTCAACTTCAAGGTAAATCATCTATTCCATTTCTGATCGAAGGTACACCATCTATCCCATCTCATTTAAATATTGAAGAAATTCCATTGAATGTTGAGATGAATTTATGTTTGAGAACACCACCTAGAATTTTGCATAGAAAGCCAAAGTATTTGATTCATATTGATGAGAATATTTTTCAGCCAATGGAAGATAAGATTCCAAAATGAACTTGTAGAAGATATTCTCATAATATTTGGAGAGTGTTATTTGAAAATTTAAATGAGGCCACAAGATGTCAACTTTGTTGAAGTAATGTGAAATATGAAGTATAGGTCCATCATGAACATTCTTGGGTTGAGAATATCAAAGGATTCAAGTGAAAAGTCTATTGTGAAGAATCTAATGAGTGCATATGAGAGTGTGGGTAACACCTCACATACAAAGGATAGTAATGTGACATGATGTGTCATTACATCAACAATAGTAAGTAATCAAATGAGGAAATATTATCTCATTAGAAACAAAGTCAAGCATTGATAATTAATAGAAAAACTTTATCAAGAGCCATTGGAAGGCACCAAAGAATCGAGGAAACCAATGCGAATGAATTATGGGAATTCTTGGGGAGACTACCATGGAAACATAAATCAATTTTTGAAGCATTGGGATCACTAATTGAATACTTTTGGAAGAATTACACAAGGGTATCTATGAATCAAAGAGATGTGGTAAGAAGGAGAATCAGTAGTCAAAACTATGACCCACATACAAAGCACTTTTTGGATATGACTCAAACACAATTTTTTGATAAATTTATAGAGACACATCCTCAAATTAAAAAATTTCAAAGATATTTTGAAATTCTAGAACCTTTTTATGTCAAAATAAATCACACATGCACTACTTTCTATTGTAGATTACATTTTGAATTTTCTAACCATTTTAATGTTTATCAGTCTATATGTTTAGATTTGCATACTAACAATGCTTTGTAGGATTGCAGCATAGATGTCCCACCAACATCTAAAAGAGACTCCATATCAAAAAAAAAATGTGAAAGAGAGGAAGGTCAGATATTCTACAGGAAATTATGATTGTATGGTGCATGTCAACATTGTGGTGGCTTGCAACATATGCCATTATGTGAACATATGGAAAGCAGAAATGCAGTTGGAAATGAACTAGTAGATCTCAACAAGTATAAAATAGTGGCCTACAATACAAAAGATGGTGAAGAAGCAAAAAGGTGTGATTTGGCTATTCAAAATATTCCAATGTATCAGTTTATGTCTACATTTCGTGATAGTTTAGTGTATGAGTATGCATGGCATACCTATAGAGCTTGATGGTTGGACTTGCAATTTAAGTTATGCAAGGAAAAATTTCCACTTTTCAACATTATTTCATTTGTCGACTTTGCAGAGAACTAAAAACTATAGCCGCATCGAAAGGTGCAATCACAATATTACAACTCCACATAGGTTTCTATATTTGTGCACATCACATTCATTCATGTGAATGATAGTACAGGGGATGAAATAAATATCATGAGGGAGTATCATTTTATAGTGATGATCAAACACATTCTATAGAGTTTGTGCACGGTTGCTTTCAGGTGTTCTACAATGATTTGGCCAGAAGGGGCATATCATACAGTCATCATATCATAAGGTCGGATAATTATGCATCACAATTCAAGAACTCATGGATGTTTTATTGGTTGAGAAAAATGCGTAATATTATGGGTTTTCAATATATGTGGAACTTTTGTGAGGACGGGCATGGAAAGGGGGAGCATGATGGTGTAGGTGCATGTATCAAAAGAGGGATAGCACAAGAAGAGTTAAAGTATAAATGCAATGCAAAATTGATAGATGCAAAATCAATTATTGAGTGGTGTAATGCTTCAATGGGTCTAGGTAACTAAGGTAAGTCTTCAATTCATAAATTTTTTTGGCTAATAGATGATACTAACATTACACCATATGAGGATTGTTGTACATTGATAGGACCAAGTGAGCTACACTCTTTTAGAAGCTCAAATGTAGGTTAACATGGAGTATCCATATGCTGAAGATGGAATGCTTTTGTTCTTCATGTACAGTTCAAGTCTAGAATGAGTTTAATTCAAAGGAGTGGACTGACAAATGGTGGTTAAGTTATCTTAGCCCACTTGAAATGCATTGGCTCTCGACGACACTAGAACTAACATAGATGGAATTATTAGTTGACTTTGACCACATATCAAATCTAGTTTAACCAAGTAATATATCTACTTGAAAAGTTTTTGAAATTCCTAATGTTATCTTACTTTGTATTTTTTCTTTAATGTTGACTAATTTCATCTAATTTGCCACACATATCAATGTAGGGCATGTTTATGCAATTATTGCAGACGAAGAAAATGAAGAGGGAAAAAATTATTACTTGTGTCATTGTGTTGAGGCCAAAAATAAATTGGAGACCCTACTTATAGATGGAGATAAAATTGAATACCCTGCAAGTTTTGTGGTTGCTACTAGAACATGGATTATAAGGTACCCACATAAGAGTTAATGTTTGACTATTTTGAAGGACTTTGACATGCATAAGAAGATTCTTCATTACTCAAACCTTGTCATGCCATACAATATTCATTTGATACAATATTGGGGTAGACCTTTGAACAAGACCTCAAGGAATGTGTGTGAGTCTGACTATGAGACAATACTTGACACAATAAAGATTAGAGCAAACCCAGATGGTTCATTGGATTAATTTGTAAGTATGCACATTGATTTTTAAATTCATGTTATTGATATTAATGTATTGTAGTTGATAGTTAGACCTTTTTTTTCTATATTTAAATTTTATATATGTTTTTGTTCCAAGATTACATATGTTGTCTATTTTTTGCTACTACATTTTAAAGCATATATACAGTGAATATTAGGCAGATTATATGCATATTTATGGTTTCACCATTTGACCATCTTAAGACCTCAATTTGAAAACTTGACCTTTGTAATCCTATATTAGACTTGAGAAACCCTTCCTCAACCATCATTTCACCTAAAACATCAACTATTTCCATCATATTCATCCAAAATATATCATCTTCCCCTCATCTTAGCATTTTCATCCATTATCATAACTAAGCATATTCAAGCCTTGTCTAAGTGATTATCGAAGCCTAAGAAATCATATTCAAGGCTTGTATAAGTGATTATCCAATATTAGGTAATAAAGATTATCCTCTATCTAAGACTTAGTCATGTCATTATCCAAGCTTGATGAGAAACTCCAAGCCTTTCCTAGTCAATTATAAAAGTATAGTCTAAGAAAAACTCATTATCATCAATCAATGATCTATTTTAGCTTGAGACAACATATTGCATCAAATAAGTTGACATCTCATTAATCAATGTCCGATACATGGAGTATGAGAAGGTGTAAATTCAACAAAAAACAACTACGGTGATATCAATTTGAGAATTTGTAAATTAAACATGATTAGTTAATGAATCAACATCAATACTAAACCACTACTACTTATCACAAACCAGTGCCTGTATCCCAAGCACATAGTCAATATCAACCTATGTGATTAGATAACAACTCAAACAATAGCAACTATAGTCTTAAGAAACCAGGCATTACAACATTCCTCTATGACATTCACGATTATTACTGCTTACGAGCATTCTAGAATTCAGTTCTTACAAGTTATTAATCTCATCTGAGCATTTATATTAATTCATTGAACTAATAGCAAGCATGAAATCAAACATCCATTAAGGAGCAACAAAGAAAAACAAAATAATCCTTTATTTTTTTCATTCATAACTCATCAAACGCATACAAGGAGAGACAATAGCCATGAAATTGGTATTACTCTCTATTGTAGTTGCTATACTACTATCAAAATTACATATATGATAATAAACTTTGAACTCAAAAACAAGATGCAAAACATGCTATGTATTTCTCTTACAATTTCAAAGTGCTAACGTGATTTTTCAACTGACTACTACTTCCGACCCTAAATTTTTTCTTGTAGAGATGAAAGAGAAAAAAAAAGCCTCAGTCCAAGAAGCACAGATGTCAAAATTTCATTGGACCATTTG
Organism: Sequoia sempervirens; assembly: GCA_007258455.2. NCBI lineage: Eukaryota > Viridiplantae > Streptophyta > Pinopsida > Cupressales > Cupressaceae > Sequoia > Sequoia sempervirens. The sequence goes on along the minus strand of VDFB02262293.1, from coordinate 6,162 downwards.
AAAAATATTCCTTTTTTAGTTACACTCAAGTCTTCAGGCCATGAGAATAAACATGAGACAAAATTAACCAGTCTTCAGGCCGTAAGAATAAACATGAGACAAAATTAGCCTCAAATCATTGTAGAAAATAGGTCCCACCTCAAAAGGGCGTCATTTTTTTGTTACAACAACTTCAAAATATTCCCCACACACTAAAAAAAAACACCCACCATGGGAGAACCAGACATCAAAACTTATGAAGCAAGACAAGGAAAGCAGATAAAAAGTCAAAATTCTTTTAACCATATGAACACCATGTGCTACCAATTTCCAATTGAGGAGAGAACAATATTTTGCAATGTTTTATCAAAATCCTAATCAGTATTATATTTAGGCTATGCATTGTTCTTCTCCTATCCATTATTTACCTTGTTCATTATCAATCCCTACACAAATTCATGTTGTGTATTTTTCCAAGCAAGTGTTATACTCTTCTTCAGTGGGCCATTTGACATTGAATAAACATTACACTTTAGTATTGTACTAAGAGTATCTAGCATCAATTAAGACTCTAACCTCTTTAATATAAATTTCCATGTTTGTTTCAATATCCACCATTGTATCAATATTCAGATTCAATGGGATGTAGTTGATGTCAGTCAATGCAATCATAGCTGTTGCAAGCGTCCCTCCCAAATCTTTCTTCCAGGTGTCAAATGGCTGAAAATCACCTTTTGGACTCAATATCTAAGGCATATCATGTTCCTCCATCTCTTTAAATATTTTTAGCTTACTTTGGAGTTATACACCTAACTTTCCATGGAAATTAGTTATCTCATTAACTAAGTCAATGATTTGCAATATTTCAGGAATATTAGTAGGTGCCTCATGATCCTCTTTCATCTGGGCATCATTTCTCTTAAGGCACTCACCCTAGTAATCTAATTATTCCATTCAAATCTTGAAAGCCTCTTGTACCTACAGATACTTTGTATTTGCTTCATGAATATTCTTGTAAGCAACCCAAACATCATCAACCTTGTTGACCAAATCAGTCACCATATATTTCAATACATCCTCAAAAAAATTATTTTCCACCTTAATAGTTTCAAGCTTGGACTTCTTGACATTTTCTTTCTCAGTAGTCAACTGATCATTCAAATATTTAATTTTAAAGGATAAGGTCTCCTTATCCTGTGTAGAAAAATCTGAGGAAGAGAGGATGGCAGGGTTATTGTCCTTTTTCACTTAGTAGCTTGAACAATGGCCCCATCTTATTTATCTCATCCAAGGCCTTATAGTACTCCTTCACTAAAGAATCATACTTTTTTTTAAGAAATATGTGCAATATCCACACTAAGCATTGTAGCATGAGAAGTTAACTTAGGTGCTTGGGTAGGAGTTATATTTGTAGCTCTTTTGACCACTAAGGAACCAATAACCTCTTCAATAGGCCTAACAACATCATGTTTACTAGTATTAGATTTCATAGATCAAATTGTAAGAGTATGCCACTTTGGACTATATCCAGATCCAAACACCTTATCCTCAAACTGCTCCTCAGATATTGAAGCTTAAGGGTCTCTTCTTACTACATCATATGCTAAAGTAGCAGTGATAGTACATCCTGGTAATAACATGATTCCACTATCTGTGACAATTTTCCTAGCCTTGATGGGAGTAATAGCTGCAATTTCAGCCTTGATCTTTTCCTCCTCTGCTTTTTCAGCTTCTTCCTGATGGGAAGGTTCAACATTATCTCGAGCTAATTCAAGTCTCTCCTTTATCTCTTTACTCCACTTTTGAACCATAAATTCTTGAAACTCTTTGAACTGCAAAAATTTATCATCAACAAGGAATTCATCACATTCCCTAATCCTGGGATCATCATCGCTTTCCTTATCATATTTCCATTTGACAATTTTGTCAAGGGAAACATTTGAACTATGAGTTTCCTCAATATGAGGAGGGAATTTATGCTCCACCTCCTCATTCCTTGACACATGTTATGCCATTTGTTCCTCCCTAACTTCTTGAACATCTGTAGGTTTCTCTAGGATTTCCATAGCTTGTTGTTGTTGTTCCAGGAGAACCTGTGTTTTATCAGCAGCCTCCACCTTCACTTAAAATCACCACTTTAATAATCCCCTAGCATAGTGAAATCTCTTTCAAAATGATCTACAATTAGATCAGATGGACTTATATAGAAGGAATTCATCTTAATGATACTTTCTTCAATGTTCATTATAGCTTTCCATTCCTTTTTATGGTCATGACAACCTCATCACTTGTAAAATTCCTTAATACATCATCTTTGTATAAGAACTCATGGCATATCACTTTTAAGTTTTTCTCTCTCCTCCTTCCTCCCATAAATCCTTCTACATAAAAAATCCTAATCTCATTAACAGGCATTTTGAGGTTATTCACCATGATCCTAAACTTTTCATACCCCTTAAGGGCAATGAGTGTGAAGTAAGAAAAAATGCATTGGGAATTCACCATAGTACCCTTCCTAGGAATTCTGAACATCTCATAATCCATAACATCAATCTGCCACATGAGTTCCATAAAAGCCAATCTGTTTGAGACATACAGTGGAAAACAATGTGGTTCCACTTTAGCCCCATAGGCTCTGATCAAAGTGTATTTTGAATGTAGAGACCAATTTTCCCAATTATATGTTTCTCTAGATCCTAGTGTATCTTTTGGGTGCATGATATTTCTAATTTTAGGAGAAATCATGTGAATAGGAGCTACACCCAATCCTTCTATGATACCATATCTTATAAAATTATCAAACAAGATATTTAATTGGAATTAGAACAATCCTAATCCCAAATGTATGTCCACATTTTTACTGGTAAATCATTATTTTCATTGTCCCTAAGTCTCAAATCTAACTTCCCTTTCTAGTCATAATGACCCTCCCATAAGAGCATGTGCATTAGTAGAGAATAATGAGGTAAATATAAAGAGATCACCTTCTTCTTCAAATTGAGGAAATACTCATGCATCTAATCAACAACATAGTTGGCATAATCAAAACCAGTGTTCTGATTATGACCCTATATATTTGCCACCATCACCAATAAATCAGGAGCTATCCTTACCTCAAAATTTTGAGCTAACAGTTGATTCAGGAAATAATAAGTCTTCTAGAAATAATCCATGAACTCTTCACCCTCAAAAGGCTTAGCATCCTTAGGGAGGAGTTTCTCCTTGCTCTAGTTCCTTATGTCCTTTCTTCTTTTCATTAATTTTTTTCCTTTTTTATCAAATCCTTCAGTTTGAAAGAGTAATTGAATTAAGTAAAATCTTTAACAATTTCAAAAAAGTTTATTAAATTTAAATTCTATAATTTGTAAAAATTGTGGAAATAATTGTTTCTAATAAATATGTAAAGAGGGAGGTGAGATAGAGAGAAAGAGAGTAGAGATGGAAGGATGGAGAAGGGATGGAGGGAGAGAGAGAGAGAGAGAGAGAGAGAGAGAGAGAGAGAGAGAGGCTTAGATAGAGAGAAGCAGAGAGGAAGGCTGGGGTGTTATATATAGAGAGAGATGAGAGACAAAAAAGAGGGGAGGAGAAAGAGAGACAGAGAGGAGTGTATATATATATATGACATATAGACAGAGACACATAGATAGACATAGAGAGGCAGGGATAAGCCTATACAGAGTATATAAAATGTATATATATATATATATATAGGCAGACAGAAGGAGAGACTGGAGAGGGAGGAGGGCATATAAGAGGACAGAGGACAGCATATATAGAGAGGGAAGGAGAGATGGAGGGATAGGTAGGGATGGAGAGAGAGAGGTGAGGGAGAATCAGAGAGAAGTAGGTAGAGAGAGGGAGGGGGAGATAAAGAGAAGTATAGAGGGAAAGAGAGAGGTAGGAAGATGTATGGAGGGAAGGAGAGAGAGGTGAGAGAGAGGAGGGAGGGATTGGTAGGGAGAGAGGTGATATATAATAGAGTAGAGAGGGAAGGGGAGAGAGAGAGAGAGAGAGAAATTCAAACCACTACAACTCTTGTTATTGTTTCATCTTCAAATTTTGAGTGTACCTATCTTCATTTTCTCATGAACATCATACTTTGTTGACTTCACCAAAAAAAAAAAAAGTGGCATCTTAGGATCCTTTTTTGTGTCATAACTTGGTACACATACCCAAGAGAGAGAGAAAGCACAAGAGCAAGAGCAAGAGAAAGAACAAGAACAAGAACACTAGAAAGAACAAGATCAAGAACAAGAAAACGTATAAGAAGTAGAAGAAGAAAATGATGATGATGATGAAAAAGAAAAAAGAAAAGGGAGAATTTGGAGATAAATATTTTATGCATTGAAGACAATGCTTTTGTAACGAGGGAGGTAATGCTATTCTCGTAACTCTATAATGTGTATTGTATTATGAGTAGTCAGTTTTTGGACACCTTAACTCTTAAATAAGTCACATACTCATTATTATAGTCATATATATGCATTTAGGTCACCTTGGGAGTTATACCTAAGTATTTAAGTTGACCTAGGTGGTATCAAAGGAATAATTATGGTATATATAGGAGCTATAGGTTAGTTACTATCATCATGTTGAGTATTCAGTTCTTATTAAAGAATATTGGAGGTATCCCCCTCAAAATGGATTAGGAGGTTATCCCCTCAAAGTGGAATATATTATCAATTATTTTAACATATTTTATACTATATTCTTCTCTTGTGCAAGTTATTTCATTACATAGGAATCATCATAAACCAAAGCCAATCACAAGGGAGTGCTAATTGTTGATATATCATAATGTAAACAAGAGTAAATAAATAGGGATAGGGATCATGACATGAGCCAAAGCCAAGCATAGGAGAATGTCACTTGTTTATATGTCATTATATTAAGAAATTCTTCCAAGGTGGGAATAAATCTAAATGGGAAATGACATCGTTATTTTAATATCACCATTATATTTCTCCCACTTTGATGTGTGTGTTAATCTAACCTAAGCATGTATTTTAAAATATATTAGAATTCTCAAAAAAAATTAAAATTAAGTGTATTTAGACACTCATAAAGGACATTAAATTTAAAAGAATATATAGGTTTTCTTACATTCACCTTGACATGATCACTTTATTGACAGCCTATAAAATAGAAAAAAGAAGATAGAAGGGATGGAAAAAATCTTATTTAAAATATTTTGCACAATTTTGTAATGTGATATGGGGGTGAGTGTAATAAATTGGGGGACAAAGAGTGGATAAATAGATTATTTTGAAGAAAATATAATCGTGTGTTATGTTGAAATACCCATAACATGGACATGTTAAACTCTGGTAAATACCAAGCCATAATGTGAGCATGTTGTTGGGATTCAAGTTTGTAATACCTTATTTTCTTGAGTTCATTCCTTTTATGTGTCTTAACCCTTTGAACCTAGTGGAACCTTCAAAATTTCATGTTCCACTAATCTAATGTCATTACTTGGGTGGTTGCTTGGTTCTGAAGTTCTGCGAGGGTTTAGGGTTTTATTCCATAGGGTTGGTTTTCCTTAGCATATTTTTTCATAATCCTTGTTCTTTTGGTCTAATATTTCATTGACCAACTTGTTAGGTTCCTATTTTTCTAGGTTACATTTTTAGCCTATGTGCTCACATGGTCATTGGCCCCTCATGCCTAGGTTTCCTATTTGCCCCATCGTGTGGTATTTTCCTCTTGTTTTGGTCTGAGGGTTGATATTTTACAAGGTTGGAGCTTTTCAAATATTTTATCTTTGTTCCCTAGGTTGGATATGGTCTAAAGCCTCTTTTGATTCCCAATGCTTCATTTTACCTAGGCATCCCTTTCTTTATGAACAACTTTGAGGCATGTGCAAATTTCTGTCATTGGAAGTCTTTGTATTGCCCATTATTGAAACCTTTTGAATCATCAGTTTCATTTTCATGATGAGCGATGGAATCATTTCCCAAGCATCATAGATTCAGTTGCAAAGGGGATGTATCAATCAGCGACAATTGATACATTTTCAATGCAATAAAAATGAAGTATATCCCTAGTGGATATTTTGATCCAATGGCCAGGAGCTCATCATGTATGTTCTTCACATCACTGATGGAATACATGAGGGAAAGGAAGTATTAGCAATGAGAGATGTAGAGTTAAGCCTTCTATCCATTATTTCATCTCAAGGCA
>VDFB02262292.1:0-343261 GCA_007258455.2 Sequoia sempervirens | reverse complement strand
TTTTGGATTTTGTTGAATTTTCTGAATGTTTAGGGGTTTTCAGATATTTTCAACTAAGAACCTAACCTAAAGACAATCCTAGGGGCCTCAGGGGCTTATCAAAGATGAGCCTTTCCTATGTTATACACGTAGAGACCATGTAGTTTGACTGACTTGACTTATTAACGATGAGATATGAATAGTTGATGGAATGTCAGTTTATTATGACAAACTCTTAAAGGACTGACCTAGGGTGTCTCAGGGGCACATCAAGGATGGCCTTACCTACATTCAAGCTCATAGACTCGTAGTTCAAGATGGTACCATTTTTGGATTTTCAATTTTTGACCTGTTTAGGCATTTCGATGTGTTTTGGATGTTTTTGGATTTCGACTTTACAATTTTTGAATGTTTTTGGATTTTTGATGATATTTTATGAATGTTTTTGGGATTTTCGATGAGATTTCCGATAACCTCAAGATATACAAAAACCCAATCCAATCCATAACGAATTGCCCCCATCGTGATGTGATAGACTACCTCAATATAAGCAAGACAAGCTAACCTTATGAATATGTCAAGTAGTACTAAAGGGGATACATACTTCATAATAACAAGCTATGACTCAAACGTAGATGGGTGATGGAATAAATAGGATGAACGATGAGATAGATGAATGTATTGCCTCGATTTTCTTAGGATCCACTTTTATCCCTTTAGCTGAAATGTGGTGTCCCAACACTATCCCTTGTTCCACCATTATTAGGCATTTTTCGTGACTTAGGGATAGCTGATGTTCCTCACATCACTTCAATAACTTGTCTAAATTTTGAAGTCCCTCATCAAAAGTGGAACCATACATGGTGAAGTCGTCCATGTAGACTTCCACACAGTCATTCACTAGCTCAATGAATATGGCTAGAATAGCTCTCTGAAATGTTGCAGGAGCGTTGCATAGCCCGAAGGGAAGGACGCGATATGTAAATGTTCCCCAAGGGCAAGTAAAAGTTGTTGTATCCTGGTTTTCTTCTGCTACTTGTATTTGGTTATATATGCTAAATCCGTACAAGAATGAGAAATACTTCCTTCCAGCTAAGGTATCCAAGACTTGGTCTACGAAAGGTAAAGGGAAGTAATCTCTATGGGTAGCTTTGTTGAGCTCCCTATAATCGACAAACACTCTCCACTTTCCATTTTACTTTGGAACAACTACCATAGGAAAAATCCATTTGCTGTCAAAGATGGGATAGATGAATCCTACTTGCAGAAGTTTCTCAATTTCAGTTTTAGCAATGTCTTTGAGAGTAGGGTTGAGCCTTCACTGTGGTTGATGAACAAGTCTAACATCTTCAGTATAGATGTGATGGGTACAAACACTCGGGTGTATTCCTCTCATGTCTATATAATCCCAAGCAAAAGCTTTATATCTATTTACCAAAATATCAAACAATTTGAGCTCTTTGGACTCTGTCAACCAACTGTTGATATGTAAAAAATTTCTTGGTAGTAACATGAGGGTTTTAACTCTCGAGTAGTTGGAGGTGACAGTATAAACTTCTATGGTTAAGGTGTTGAGAGGAAAGCTATGCGGTATAATTTTGTGAAGTCTGACAATATCTTCAAAAAAGTGATCCATTTTCAGAATGATATAAGCCAGGAGACAAGGTAACCCTGTGAAATTGTTGTAATCAAAGTCATTGTGATCAATGTTGATTGGATGTCCTAAAATCTCTTCCACTTCTAAAATTTCTTCATCACTTGAGTCTACAGTAAGATTTTGCATATTGTTTTCCAGTCCATCTTCTAACTCTTCACCATGTTGTTTAATGACTACCATAGCAAGTGAGGCTAGATTCTCTTGTTTGTGGCACTATCTGGTTCATCAACCCAAACTTGGTTATGTTCGACTGGTTGAGCAAGAGGATACATGAATAGTTGTTTTCTATTGAGACCATGTGAAATGGTCATTCCTCTTGCTCTACAGTCAATTATGGTTGTAATTGTAGCTAACCAAGGTCTACCTAATATTATTGGATAGTTGTCCTTGGGTGTAAGGGATTGGATTATTTGGAAGTCTACTGGATATTCCCAATCGTCTACCTTAATAGGAACATTTTCTAGGACACCTTTGGGAATAGCTATGGATTGATTTGTCATTTATAATATGGTAGTTGTGGGATGCAAATCAGTGAGCCCCAATTTCTCCATAACATCCACCGTCATGACATTAATGGTCGCTCCTAAGTCCACAAGTGCATTAGGTATTGTTACCTTGTTGATTGTCATTGTTATGAAGGGACTGCCTAGGTCATCATATTTTGGGTTTGAGGTCTTTCCAGCGAGAAGGTTAGCTAGATATCCATTTATGTGCATAGTGTTAATCTGTTTTGGTTTCCTTCTTGGTGTTTTTATGCACAACTATTTGATTAGTTGGTTTAGTTCAAGAATTTCTTTAAACACTTGTAACAAAGGAACTTCGATTTGGAGTTGCTTAATTTCTTGTATCAACGTGGTTTCAGTGGATAAGGTCATTTTTGGAGGGTTTTTCAAGGCGGTTGATTGAGACACTTAGGAAAAGGCGCTTGAGTTTTCTTTTTCAAGATGGGATCTTCCTTTAAAAGATTTGTTGAACATTGGCCATCCACTTCTTGAGGTAACTCAGGAGTTCTAGATGAGGATTATGGAAGAGGCACTACTCGTTGGGTTTTGTTCTAAAGGTATGGGAGGTGTCTTAGTCATATCAATAGATTCTTCATTCGGTTCATCCAGAATCTCAACTATGGTAGGATGTTGAAGTATTTTTCCCGACCTCAAGTGTAGATTTCCACAATGGATAGCGTTAAGTCCAGTCATGTTTTCCTATTTTGTTGAATACACTGGGGTATTTTGACGATTATTCTTTGGATTAGGAACAGGTTGTGCTGGGAGTTATGGTTGGTTGACTTTCCCATTTTGTTGAGGGTTCTAAGGAGCTGGTAGAAGGTTCTGCTATAGATTAGGCATCCTCCTTGGCCCAGTATAAAATTGATTTGGATTTTGATTCCATTGAGGCACAAAATTTTGAGGATACCATTGTTGTTGAGTCTGGTTTGGCCATTGGGGGTTTCCCCATGACTGGTTTTCCCATTCAAGTGGTCCCCAAGGGTAATGTCCCCAATTAGGTGGTACTTGAGGCCAAGGTACCACCCACTGATTGTTACTCCAATTATTTGGGGGCCACTAGGAGGGGTTTGAATTCTGACCATAAGAGAAATTCCCTCCAGGTCTTTGATTCACAATATTTATCTCCTCTTCAGTGTGAGAGGTCCTTTTCTTGGAACTTTTGATTGTATTTAGGATCTCACATTAATCAGCAGCATGGCTCTTCTCACAAACTTGGAAAATGTCAACCTTGTCCAAAGGACATTCTCTTAATAGATGTTTGTTTCGACACCTAGGACAATAGATGGATAAGGTCTCAAGATTACATGTTTTGGCCTGTATTCCATCCAGCATGGTGTCTAGCTAAACAAGAATGTCAGTTTTGAGATTTGCTATTTCCTCACACAGTTTACCTATTTCATTGGACCCTCTAAAAAGACTAGATTTATGGATACCTCCTTGAGTATGAGAGAAATTTTGGTATAACTCAGTGATATCATCGAGTCCAAGTTGGGATATGCCACCTTTTCCCATTAAATCTAGACTTCTCCTGAATCTTCATCAAGTCCTTTGAGGAATATGGTCTTCAAAATTTCCAAGCATATGGATTGTTTGCCACATTGTTTAGATAAGAAGATAAACCTATCCAAGTAATCTTCTAAGCTTTCATCTTCGTTTTACCTCAGTTTGAACAACTCCTCTTTTCTATCACTGACTCTACAGTAACTTTGGTATTTGTCCAAAAAGGAAAACTCCATATCGTTCTAGGTGGATAGACCCTGAAGCTAATCCCATGAACCAATGCATTGTAATGTCCTTTGGAGTGAAGGGGAAGAGTTTCAATTTTTGGTTATCATTTTTGTAGTCATACGTCTGACACAAAACTTTAAACTCAAAAAGGAACTTGTCAATGTCTTTAGAGGATAAGCCTCTGAAGGTTGGTAAAATGGATGGCAAATTTTTTTTCATGGGTGTATCGTCATATTTGTTGAGAGAAATAGGATAAGTAAATGTCCTTGCTCTTGCATTTTCACCATCTCTATGGTTTCTTCTCCTTTCATTGAAAGGGTTATCATTGTTTTTATTAGCTATGATGTCAATAGGAATGCTTTCTTCCAAAGTTTTCTCTAATATATGAGTCTCTAATGACTGAATTTCTAGGATATATTGGAAAGTCTCAGGGATATGTTGGGAAGTCTCAGGTTGATCCTTCTCGATCAATTCATCAAAACGTTCTTCAGCTGAGACTTCTTCCTCCATGCTTGTGGTTGGAACACCTTTTTGGGGGGTTTGGTACGTATCTTCCGTGCAGACCTCATTTCCTGACCATGCAGAAAAAGAAGCCTGACAACTATTTTTTTCTAAAAGAGGTATCGAAGCAGTCTCCTATTAACACTAGAAAAGGGCCCCTCGACAACGACACCAAAAAGTGACAGACTGTCATAAGGTCCTAACACTTTAGTTAAAAATATGTCAGTTATGTCGACCGGGTAGTGTCCATAGGCTGTATGCAATAGGGGATATTTTGGCCATCTCTCTTAGTAATATTTTTTGAATTTTTGAAATGTGTAAAACAAAAATTAAACTAGAAAATATGAAACTGTTAAAGCTAGAAAGCATTCAAATTCTTATTCTAGAAAGTGTGTAAATTATCTAAGAATTAACACTTACACTTAAACTATGAAATTCAAACCAACAAAAATGACTAACTGTTAATGAATAACTACTAACTGAAAGTACACTTAACAACTTGTAATTAACAACATGAGTGGGTGCTCTAAAATTTCCAAGCAAACATAATTTAATGATCATAAACTTAAAACTACAACCTGTAAGAACAAAAAGTAACATTTATCTACATGCAACATGCACAGGATGGAAATAATAACATTGAAAATAAAAATAATTATCTATTCTATGAGATCCCTCGAGTGGCCAGCTCTCAGGCATTCCTACGCAACTTCAGGGTAATCCATTCATAGCACTTCCATTATTTACAATTGAATTACTCAGAATAAGACTAGCAATATTTATTTATTCATATCATAAAAGTGTAACAACACAGATAACATAGTTGAACAATATTCAGAATATATCATAAAAGTATATCCTTGTTTTTGGTAGTTACACATATATATATACCAGTGCTCTATACAAAATCCTAATTTCTAGATGGCAGGAAAACACCATTGAAAAATTCTTAAAATAGAATTACAACTAACCAACTAACTGATGTTCATGACATAAAACATAATAAATTCTCTAAGTGGAGTTGTTAAGTCATAAAAAAAAAATAACAAAAAGCTTTAAAGGAAATCGTTCCACTATGCACGCCTAAATTTCTAGTGCTCTAACTTCAAATGCTTGAAGTCCACTCCATTCATCGATTGTGCATAAGTCTTGTACAATGAATTAAAGTCTATACCATTATATCAACATTAGTCAGCTAGTTTCAATCAATTTGAGAATTAAAGATTTATATATCATTTTATAAAAAGTAGACAATTATTGCTCCTAAAAATAAACAATTGGTAGGGCTAAAGTGGTTGGTAAGAACAAAGAAGGGTATTTAGCTTATTATAATCATGAGGTTGTATATACCTCATCAAGATATACTAGCATCCTCATTCACATAATATGCTCTATTGATCTTCTTATCTTTCTTTTCTTTCTCATATCTTTTGTTTGTTCCTCTTAGCTCTTTCTGGACACCTTGCATCATAATGACCTATTCCTCCACAACTAAAGCATTTAAAGGGTAACTTACCTTCATACTATCCGGATCCTTTCTTTATATTTCTCACAAAGTTAGCTTCTTCTTCATCAAGATTTTCTTCATCTGAATCTTTAGCTTTTTTAGCCTTAAAAGCAGTCTTTGATTTGGATCCATTTCTCAAATTCGGTTTTCTCTTCTCATAAGATGTCAAAGTTTCCAACAACTGATCTTTAGTATAAGTCTTGTAATCTATATGTTCTTCAATAGAAAATACCTTTTCGATTTTAGCATCAAGGAGAGTTCTAAGAATCTTCTTTACAATTCTAGATTCATCTATTGTAGCACCAAGTCCTCGCATTCTAGCTACTACCTCATCCAATCCCTATACATAAGCTTTAACATTCTCATCTTCAAACATGTGTAGAAGCTCAAATTGTGTCTCCAAATTCTATATTTTTTCCTCTTTGACCCTTTCATCACCTTCATGCACCTTTTCCAGAGCATCCCAGACTTCCTTAGCAGTCTTCATATTTTGAACTTTAATCAACTTGAAATGTACAAGACTATTCTTCAAAAGGTACTTCACCTTATTGTTTGCTTCATGTGCCTTAATCTCATCAGTTGTACTCGGACCATTAGCTGAAGGAGTGCAAGGATTCTTGTAAGATTTCTCCACATCATATCCACAATACTTTAGATATTCTTCCATCATTATTTTCCAGATAGCATAATTAGTTCCATCAAACCTCAAATAATCATGAGTAATTCTATTAGTCATCTTGGACCTTCCTTAAGTGGTTAAGCTCTTCTCTAAGGAACCAAGCTCTAATACCAATTGTTGAATAGTACAACTGAGAGGGGGCTGAATCAGTTGTAGCAAATTTAACCTTAAAACATTCACCAGAACTTAGACCAATCACAATTCTTAACTCTACTAAAATGATTAAGCATTAAGTGCAAGTGCAAAAACTAAAAACCATCACACAAACACAGTAACACTAGATTTATGTGGAAAACCAAATGAGGGAAAAACCACAATGAGGATTAACTCACACTATAGAGAATATCAAAATCGATTACAAAAGGCTCACTGCCAAAAGAAGGACTTAGTGTCTAGATCAGGACTCATTGTCCAACAGGGTTAACCACCTGGAGGGCTCACTGCCACAGATATACAAAGAAGATAGAAGAGATATGTTACAGAGAGAAGAAAATCTCAATGCAACAGAGAAATCCACCACAATATACTCAACCACTTGTAGACATGCATGAATAATAGAGTCCACATTCAGCTCACTACGTCCAAAAACTCAGCATTTAGGCTTCACACTGATCTGCCACACTCATATTACATACATCCATTGATTCTCAGTTGCTTCACATATATCTACTCTATTTCTTTGTACTTATCTCTTTGTTCTATTTTCACCACTCACTCATCCTATATTTATACCATCTTCAACTTTGAAACATATCCAAAGTTGGCCATCCAACATTAAATTCAAATTAGGTCGGTGCCAAAACATCCTAGGGTGGAAGTAGAATGAGGGAAACCAAAACACATGTTTGATGAGGACCCAAATAGGTCCTAACATGCTTCACCAATTTCGAAGGTAGTGTTCAACACAAGGTTGGCTAAACCAGTGTAAAAAATAGAACAATTAAGCACAATCCTTCCAGATATCAAAATTATCTTCAACACGATCATAACAACTTAACTCTAGAACTGCAAGTCACAAGACTTAACCAAAGAGAAATCTAGACCAACAACATTTCTCCTAGAGCTCAACCAGATACACAAAAAACCATAGTTCACAATTGGTGAACATAACTTGCACTGTACAATGAATCAGAAACCAAAAATATGGATATAGTAGCTTCCAACAACCATGATCAACATATTTGAACCGCACACACATAAAATAAAATCTCGAAGCAAAACCCAGAGCAACCACTGAACACTTGTAATCTTCCTTCAATTCAATTTTCTCAATATCCTCGACATATACAACCAATAACTTGCATTCATGACATCAATGACAACAACAACCAGTTGATAACCAATTGACTAGTTGACATGAATTACAACACCTTCACTCTTGCAACATTTTCTAGATTACTGTGATTTATTCAAATGAATTTAATTCTTGCTTGAATAAACCATTCAAATAAACCACACAAAATAGTAAATTTGTTTTGATAAACCAAATATATACTTGATATATTGATTTAAATAACAAGGAAAACGTCAAATTGGAGATAACAAGATAATCATTATCAACAAACAATTGAAACCTAAATTCAATCACCAAATTATAGCTTTATTTTCATTACTTGGCTTCAAAAAGTTCTTACAATATGTGGCTCCTTTTTTTCCCCCAAAAAAGTACTACTCTTTATCATGATCTTGGTTTCCCTCTTATAGGTGAGTGAGGGAAGTTACAAGCTTCAGACCGTTACAATTTCAAACAACCTTTCAACTAACCACCTGAATGTATAAACTAAACAAGTATTATATTGATTATCTTTTGTTTGTCCAAAGTATTACATAAGTACAATTGATTTAGGAGAAAGAATAAAAATAAAAAAACATCTCAACATCGAAGGTCAAGGTACTTAAAGCTCATCCAAAGTTTGTTAATAATCATGAGGCACCTGTGATCAATGGATCTAGCAAGGTCCTCTCTTCTTGATAATGAGCAAAAGGCTTGAAACTTCACACAACTCTGACATAGGGCCTAATCCTTAGGAGGATCCAAATATTCTTGCTCCCATTGGAACACTATGTAATCATTAGGCCATTTGTACTCTTGAATTTGTGGCATATTTTCCAAGTGACTCTTCCACCTATTATCCAACAACCCTCTAGTTTCCATGATAAATTTTGAATAACCTGATTCCAATGCAATTACACCATCCAGGATCAAATTGAAACTCTAAATATTTACCTCTTGATCCTTCTACAAATGAGTGAGATAATTAGGAACTATTTGGCTAAACTCCTTCTTCCAGTCATCAAAACCTTTGAGATCATTGTTCCCCAAAATTTCTGGTACAAACCAATAATTAAATGTATGAAAAAATTCCATTCTTGCTTTGATCTTCTGATTTTCCCTAGACATGTATTGGAATTCATCCATAACCATTTTCACCATTCTCTCAGTAGGCTTTAGAGCTGCAGGGGCATCCACACTTCTTTGTAGAACCTTGCATAATGTTATCAAAGTATGATGGATAGGCTACCATTTTTTAAACAAAGGGTCTAAGATCGGTACATGAGCCTTCATTTTCTCCAATGCTTGAGATAAGGAGATGTAACACTCATGTACACTTTCTATCTTGTCCACAATTAGCTTGACCCTATGTTCCAAAATCTTTTCCAATGTACCAAGGATTTGACCTCTCACCCCCTCTTTAGTATCCTTTTTTTTTTTTTTTTCAAGTTTTCAATTTCCTATTCCAAGCCTTGTTTCAATGCATTCACTTGATTGATGGAAACTATATTAGTACTAACTTTCTAAGCTATGGGATTGGTAAACTACAATCTCTTTGCATTGAGAAGAACTGGATCCTTTCAGTTGTTGCTTTAGTCTTACATTTTCCATGAACAATATATTCACCTCATCATTCATGTCAGTTTGAGCCTTCTCATATTCCATTAAATTGAGCTCCATACTCTTGATAGCAGCTTGAGTAAACATGGTTGAGTGCATTGTCAGGGTATTTTCTTCCAATGTTGATGTATACTTGAGTGTCTTAACCATGGTATCCCCTCTCATTTCTTGCACAACATCCAACAACCTTGGTTTCTCTATATTTTTCTGCTTTTCCCAAAAGGCCAGAGTCTAAATTTTGGTATTATACCCCGTTCCACTCATTCCTTCTTTTGAGTCAAATTCAACAACTAACATAGAATCTTCTTGATTCCTCACTTGATCAAGCAAAAATACTTTCTTTAGCTCCATTATGGGGATGATTAGCATGTTTCTTTTTAATACCATTTCTCTAGCCTCTTGTGGGCTAACATTCACTTAATTTATTATGAGTTCTTTAAAAGTTTGAGCCACAATTTGGTCATGCTGAGATTCATCAATACCCATCTTATTTATCTAGACTCTGTCTTTGAACTCCTTCATCTTCATTTTGACCCAAAAATATTTAAGCCTGAGAGTCTTGAAAAATTCATCATCCTCCATAAATCTAAGAGAAGCAATTATTCTTTCATCTTCATACAACTCTTGTTCACCTTGTGCCTGCACATCTACCCTTGCCTCAGGCCTATGATGCTCAATATCATGTTCAGGAAGAGGCTAATCAGCCTCATCATCATCCTTCATGTGCCTAAGTACACTAGCAACTTCTTCGGTATCCCCTACTTCTGATAATTCATATGGTACTAGGGGAGTTGAATCATCTATCTTCTATCTTTTAGACCCTAGTTTTTCTAGAGGTGAATCTAGTGAATCATGTTGTACTGAAACTATATGGGGCTAAAAGATAGAAGATTCACCAATCACCAAAGTTGTGTGTATGTCCTTCTTCTGGATTCAATGTCGTAGCTCTCAACAATTCCCTTATTTTAGTAGGTAGCCTCGGTGAAGCACTACCAAGATCAACCATAATTCTAACCACAAAGTCATCATGATAAACTACATAATCAATGTTCTTGCATATGTTGTCCCAAATGTACCAACATTGCACTGGCTTTCTTTTACCTTGTTGTTCAAGTATACACAAGTTCATTCTCTAAGTCCACTTATCTTTATTTTGGTACAAAATCAAATGGCACAATAGGGAATATTTCCTAAAAGTCATGGGAGCCTTGTTTTCTCTCACTTGTAGAAATGCTTCATGCGATCCCTTCTCAATCACTGAAGCAAAATCAAACTTAATGTTTACCTCTGGAATTTGAATTCTCATAGCCATCATCATAATACTAATTGGCATATTATCTTGAGCATCTATTCCAAGTATTTGACACAAAGAAAAGTATGTCCTTTTAAAATACACTTGAAAATCATCTACTGTGAATGGCTCATTGCAAGATGGAGAGATAGATATTCTTCTGTTATTTGCACCCTTCTTTATGTACATTGGAAGCTCATCACTTCTATAAGTTTTCCTCAATCTGTTATAATCTTCTTCAATTTTTGCAAGTCAATTTTAGTAAGGGCTTGTTTGTTCAACATTTAACATTTTGTAATTGCAGTCTTAGTTAGCACTACTAGTGGTGACCCGTTGGGAATTTTCACAATCCTTGTTGTTGCATGATAATGTTGTGCCAACAGTCTAATGAACTCAACATCCACAAAAACATTAGGGACCACTAATTTGGCCAAGTCCAGAGTCCAAGGGTTTGAGACCGACCTTAGCATCTCTTTTTTCCTAGAAGTACCCAAAAAAGTCCCACCCTAAGATGGGAATGACCACATCCCTACACCCATGGGCTTCATCCCTAAACACCTTTGTATAGCCCTTATCTACTAATTTTGGTACTATGTCCAAAATAGACTGATGCAATGGTCTTTTCCTTCCTTTAGGGATTGAGGACTCTTCCTTCTTAGTTACTGACTCACTCTTTTTAGGAGGCATTACTATAATCTACTAGGATTTGAAGTTCTTTTTACTTTTAAAATTACTTAAAAAATAGTGATTAAAATACTTATGCACCTAATAGAATAGAAGCACAAATGTACTTACCCGTTCAACCAACAGATGCAGAACCTATGCCTCAAATTCCTTTGTCTTTGAGCACTTTGATTTTTGTGAATGATTGAAATGACACCCAATTCGAAATATATAACCCTTTGAACTCAGTCACTTCGCCATAAATGTCAACTCGTGCTGAAAAATTGCATAATCCATCATTGTATGCGACTTTGAATATACACCCTTGATCTCAAAAGATCAAACGGTCCAATATAATTCATGCAATTAATGTTATGCTTGACATAATTACTATGCCAACCTATATGACAATCCCACTATAACACATTAAGACCTCCACGGGGTAGTGGGACCGTATAACCTTTACATTTTATCCATCCCACTATATCACACATAGAATTTCATGTTATGGTGTATTTGTCGCGGGCTACGGGTTACTTAATGGTTAAGTGACCTCTTACCACCATCTCACACATGCCCTTACTAACTGTCATGGTATTATGGCGAACACTTACATTGCATCCTATGCCCCCACAATTCTAAGCTACAATCTATCAAGGGAGACTACACACCCCCACGGGGGTGTGGTATTTGAATTTTATGAAAATATAGGTAGAGATATAGAGATGTAGCATGGGAATAATGGAAAAGTAACCTAATGAAGATATTAGCAAAGGTTTTTTTATGGGCAACAAGAAGATGAAGGTTCCTCCTAATGGATTTTAGGGTTTTAGGCTTGTCAATGGTGGTATAATCAAGAAAATTTTACAAGTTCCAACACAAGCATAGTTAGATATAGTGTTCTTCTTGTTATATTTCAGTTTTGTATCTTTCTAGTATTCCCTCATAGCATAAAACCTTAATAGTCAGTCAATTATTTGGTTTTCTAGTGTCTTGATCTATTTCTAAGACCCTTTGTCCATATGGATGCTAGCACCCCTATAAGACGTCGACACACTGCGCTAGAGTCTGTAGTCTTCATTGTTGTCCTTAGATAGTGAGTCATCTGGGCAACAGATTGAACCCTTGAAACCAGCTCGTCTAACCCTATGAAACACTCAGTTCGACAGAAGTATATCAATAACCATATTGTTCTTCCTTTTCGACCTTAACATATTAATCTTTCCAATCCCCTTAGCAAAGCTTGAGGTAGATCAAGGAAGCCTATTGCTTAGGACTCCCCCATGACCTAAAGTCTAGGAGCATCCTGTCTCCCTCCTCTACAGGTAGTAAGGAAGTATTTAAGTCTAAACGCCTTAGTGTTTGTGCATTCATTGTTATAAAATGACATATAAAATTTTGAGTTCACTTGTCTCCTTTTGTTAATTCCCTTGTTGTATTTAGGGTGGTGTTGCAAAATTTTCTATCATTTGGTTTAAACTGAGTTGTCATGTTCTAGAGGGACTCTTGGTCATGCTTAGCTTTGAAAAGGGGTTTCAATAATCTTAGTTCATCGAAAGAATGAATTTACCAATGTTGTAACTCATTGCTCAAGTCATCTTTTGAGAGTCATTTTAATATTTTTATTATTCCTCCTTTTAACCCTATCACATTTCATTTTGATTGTTGGCTTGGTTTTTGTATTTCAGATTTGATACTTTATGTTATTATCATGGTTTTATTTCATGCTACCATATTCACCAATATGTTGACAATCTATTAGGACTCCAATTAGGGTGTGCCACACCTTGGTGTCGTGTGTGTTGTATTATCAAAGAAGAACCATTTTCATATGACCCTATTTTTAGTATAACAAAGATCCTCATTTTGTATATGGTCCTTGTAAGTTCATCACAAATATTTGTGCATATATAATTATCATCTTCCTAAGGTTTTTAACATACTCATCACATTTATCTGTGTACTGGGTTACTTTTGTCACATGAAATTGCACCCTACTGAACAAGAGGTTCAACATTCCAATGACACAATGGAAATGACCTCAAGGTGTGGGACCTTTGCACGTATGAGGTCGAATCTCCGAAGAAGGCCGACTTCATTTTTCAATCCTAGTGCAATGTGCTCGTCCAATGAAATCCTACCACTAACCTAATCTAACAACTCAAAAGGAAAAGGGGAGAAGGAGAACATGAAAGGGAAATGAAGGTGATATACCAAGATGGAAAGGTCACTTCTTCCTGACCAAGATTGCACAGTACATCAAAGAAGAGGGGCAAAGGGATTTTCAAAAATATCTATTTGGTCAATTTTTAGAGGCATACATGAAGGCTAGGGTTTGACAAGGCACTGTAAGTTAAAAAGGATTTCACAACTAGTAGCTGCAAACAATTTAACACAACATACATGCATGAAAAATGCAAACAAACACTCAAATATGCAAGGTAATAAACTTACTCAAACACAAAAGAGTTGAGAAGAGGAAACTTGATCCATTCCATTAACGTAGAGGAAAAAAGTCGATCTTTACAATGGCAGGGATCCAAAATGAAAGTCTGCAAAAGGAAAACCCTAGAGGAGCTAGAGGAAGAAGAACCTTGAAAAAATATACAAGTGTTGCTTTTATAGATCAAGCATAACTCAAATGAATACAACTTAAACCCTAACCCAACTAGGGTTAGTAGTCAAAGAGGTTTGATCAAGGAAATATCTGCCATGAAATGCATGCCAAGAAGAGCTTGGAGAGAAAAAAGCTTGCACACCATCCACCTTTCCATAAATATTTTCCTGAAATTCATCGAATTCCCTTACGAAATCAAGGATATGGGTATAAATCTCATCAGAAAGAGTAAAGCAGTACAACAATGAATGAGCATGGCCACCACAAATCCACTTGGAGGAGTTAGAAAAACCATTTAATACTATCCTTGAAGCCTAGGAAATCAAATCTAGTCGTTGGGAGGAAGTTGCGCATTAATGGTGACGCCAAGAAAAACACGATGCAACTATTGCCAAGACTTCACTGTGTCGAGGCGACCAACATCTTGGTCCCACCGATATTCACCTTTCCTCCTGACAAAGAGCCTTTGCAGAATGTCGAAGGGACTGCAATTTTTGTCCCACCAGTATCCCTTTGTTACTTTGATGTCTCCTTCGCTTCTTCGTCGGGTCCCCCCAACCTCTATCTTGCACCATTGACTAAACCGACATCGATGTGTCAAAGAGACCCTTGAGAAAATCTCTTGAAAAATTCCTTGTCACCTCAATACGAATCACCAATTTTCCTTTGGCACCTTACACCATCGAAGACACACTAGCATATTGAGTTGAGACACTTTAGGGTCTCACCGATATTCGTCCTTCTCTCTAATACCACTGGAAAAAGATGCGAGCCCACAAAGACACATGTCGCCTCAGCATTCGCCATCCACCATCATCACCATCCTATCGGGATGTTGAAGGGACCATCATCTAGGTTCCGCTGATATCCATTTGTCCCTTTGATGAAGAGATCTTTCCTTCCATCGGAATATCGAAGGGACCACAAAATAGCTCCCTTTGATATTGTATTGTCTCCTTGATACAACTCCATCAGAATATTGGAGGGACCCCATTTCATCTCACTCTAATATTCATCTTTCTCTTCAACGAGGAGCCCTCAGAGATCGGGCCTTGGGCGCAATGCTTATCACGTACTTAGAAGAAAGGCAGAGTAGGGAACCATGAAGAAGAAAGAAATGGCTGGGGGTAAGAGGGAAAGCTTACCTCTGATAACCAGAGGTAAGGAGGAAGCCTCACCCCCGAAAGCCAAAAACCAAAAGCATTTGATACTTGGTCAAACTTCAAAAGGAAGCAAAGGAGAAGGTCAAAGAAAGATCGACGGGTGAAGACCGAAAGCCAGAAGAAAATTTTCAGAGGTCGAAGGGAAGCCTTACCTCTTACCTTCGAAGGTAAGAGGTAAGACACAAGGGCGAAGGGTGAAAGCCAAAGGCCGAAAGGAGAAAGAAGGAAGAGGAGAGGATGAGGGAAGAGGGGAGGCTGAAGGCCAAAGTCCAACAAGACAAAAGATATCCAAATCAAACCTTATTGAGCTTTAGGTGGCGAAGGTAAGGCCGAAGGCTTACCTTGAGGGATTGATAGAAGGTAAAGGGTAAGGTCAAAGGTCGATACCCGAAAGACTTAGAAGAAAAAGGGGGAAGGAAGGGAGTGATGGAGAAAGCATGAAGGTAAGCAAGTAAGAGACAACTCGAAAACCCAAAATTCTAGGACTTAGCCAATTTTAGAAAACAAGGGAAACACATGCAAGATGACCCATGGAAGATCACTTAGATCAGATATCAGTGATGGGTCATCAAAGGGGGGCATGAAATGACAATGGTTACCTCCCTAAAGGTTTTTGTGTGCATCTCCTTGTTTTCTTGTAGTCCTTTGATGGTCTGCCTCTTTGTTTGCACTTACTTGCTAACTACCATTGCCCATTGTTGCAAACTTACTAGGGGTAATGGAAAGTTCACATCCTTTTGATTATCTAAGGTGGATTGAAGGATAATGCATATGTGACTACTTGAAAACATTTACATCATACCAAAACTAGAGATAATATGACCCAAATACTATACCATTGCTTAGAATAACACTTTACCAAGTTTCTAGATAGCTAGTTCTCAAATAAACACTACAAAGTCTAGTGCAAATGAAATTCATGAACCTCCATCGATCTAGAATAAATCAAGATGCCATTTAGAAAGAAATTAACAATAAGTCTAAATAAGTGTGAAACTTATTCACAAGACTCATGTACATTGATGGAGCATTTGTTAAACCAAATGAAACTATTGTGAACTTGTAGTGACCATAATGCATACAAATATTATCTACTAAATATAAATCTTTGCTATTTGTAATTGAAGATACCTATTGTAGTTTCAAAAAAACCATCCTATCTTTTCTATATTTGAGACCCTTGCTTTTCCTTCCTTCTATCCTAACTTTTATTCACCTTTCATCTTTTTCTCTAGAAGGAGCAAGCTTGAGTTGTATTTTTTAGCTCTTTGTTTAATCTCAGGTCAATATCATCCCTGGTCATGTGTTCAGTCATTGAAGTTGTTATTTAGTTAGTTTGGAAGTAGTTTAGTCTAATCTCCTTCGTGTTTGTGCATTCATTGTTATAAAATGACATCTTAAATTTTGAGTTCACTTGTCTCATTTTGTTAAATCCCTTGTTACATTTAGAGTAGTTCTGTAAATTTTTCTATCATTTGGTTTAAATTGAGTTGTCATGTTCTAGAGGAGCTCTTGGTCATGCTTAGATTTTCAAAGGGGTTTCCATAATCTTAGTTTGTCTAAAGAAGGAAGATACTAATGTTGCAACTCATTGCTCAAGTCATCTTTTGAGAGTCATTTTAATAATTTTAATTATTCCTCCTTTTGACCCTATCACTTTTCATTTTGAACTTTGGCTTGGTTTTTGCATTTTGAATTTGATACTTTGTGTTATTATCATGGTTTTCTTTCATGCTATCGTATTCAACACTATGTTGATTATCTCTTGGGACTTCAATTAAGGTGTGCCACACCTTAGTGTCATGTTTGTTGTATTATCAAAGACGAAACATTTTCATATGACCATATTCACTATAATGGAGGTCTCATTTTGTATAAGGTCCTTGTAAGTTCATCACAAATTTATTTATGCATATATAATTATTAGCTTCCTAAGGGTTTTAACATACTCACCACATTTATCTATGTACTAGGTTACCTCCCTGAAGGTTATTGTGTGTATCTCCTTGTTTTCTTATAGTCCTTTGATTGTTTATCTCTTTGTTTGCACTCACTTGCTAACTACCATTGCCCATCGTTGTAAAATTACTGGGGGCTATGACAAGTTCACATCCTTTTGATTATTTAAGGTGGATTGAAGGATAATGCATCTGTGACTACTTGAAATCCATTTACATCATACCAAAACTTAGTCATCTATGCAATTAATGATTCATTTATGCTATTCTCATGTCATCCCTTTGTATCATTCTTGTGGTTTTCTTATTTTATTTTATTTGTATTTTTCATGTTTTTGTAATCTAGACTTGTGTACAGTATTAGGCTTTTTAGTTCATTTTGACATTTCATGTTTTCATTCATTTTGATGAGTAAAATGATAACATGTTTTTTTCAACTTGGAAGTCTTAACCCACGCGCTGGGTGATCAAGAGTCACAAAATTGTTAATGAACCTTGAAAAACAAGCCAACTTGAATCTTTTTGTCAAAAATCATGATGTATTAGGGTTCAATATATCTTTTCCACTTTAAGTTTCATATTATGATCTTTTTATCCAATCAATATTCTCCAAGTATTCACCATGAGTTGAAGTGAAGCAACATTTTCAACATTTCATTACAAAATTTTATTTTGTGTCCAATCAATATTCTTTAATTATTCATCATGATTTGAAGTTTCATTATTCTTATATTGCAAAATCTTTTTGTGCCCAATCAATATTCTTCAATTATTCACTATAATTTAAAGTGGAACAACATTTTCCACGTTTAGGTCTGTTTTACGTCCAGAAGTGAGCATTTTTTAAGTTTCTTTTGTTTTTATTTGAGAAAGTCATAAAAAAATCTTAATGAAATCTGAAAAATGGCAGACAACATGATTCAGAAGTCAGATTGCTTCTAAGAATTGTACATATAATTACTGTTTGTCTTATTGACAGACTAGCAACTTCTCCTCAGAAAAAGCTAGACTAATGGACAGAGTAGTGAACTGTTCGACAAAATGCCTGGAAACAAACAATACAAGTGAACTATTTGACGAAATGTTTTGAAGAAATCTGACCTCATAAAATGGATTTGTGGAAAATCTTTGGAAACTTGCAAGGAGTTGTATCTTGATGTGTTTCATGGAGTTTAACAAATATTTGAGTCCTGTGTGTGTTCAGCTCCCAGTGAGGATCTGTGTAAGCAACTTCTTTGGGTTTTCTGCCATGAAGAACTTGCTTGCTAAGTTCAGTGATGCCACATGGGTTTTGTCAAACTTCCCCTGGCCTGAGCTATCTACTCCCTTTGCAGAGGCTACCTAGAAATGGTGGATTGTTTTGAGTTCATTGTTTGTTCACCTGAGAACTTTTGGCAATGATGTACAAACGTTGTACATTATATATTAGTAAAGCCCTCCTAGCACTGAGGATCACAAGGGGAAATTTGCTACACAATCTCTAGAATCACAGAAAGATGGGTTGTTTTTGGCACAGCTTTGCAACATGTAGAAAGGCAACAGTTGTCATGCTTGACCGTTGGCAAACTATGTTATCAGAAATGAGAAACGGAAACCACAATTATAATGTAACGTGACAGAAACAAAATATTTAGAGGTTGCATATAAGAAACAGATTTTAATATTATATGTTATTAATAATATATTATATTTTCCTATAATGAATTTTTTATAAGGACTTGTAACATCCATGGTATTTCTAATTTTATCAGTACATCAATTGTCCCGAAGTTATATACTATTATTAGAAAAATAATGCTTCTTCCTTAACTCCTCGTAGTAGGGGAAAAACTTAAAATTACTAGAGATATTTTTGTTATAAAGATTAAGTTATAAAATAATTGATAATAGTTGTCTAGACTTGAATTTCTTATAAAAAAAATTCTATTTTACATGAACCCTTTGACTACTTCAAAGAATTAAGTATGATCAATTTCCGTGAATTGTATTTATATTTTTTCATGAAGCACTATTTAAAATAATAATAATATAAAGATTGTATACTTAATTATTACATATAGTCTATATAACATTTGAGGTTCTTTATTAATAATTGAATTTCAAAATATAATTAATAAATAAATACGGTGAACTTTACTTCCAGATTGTTGGATAGATGTTCCTAGTTATTGAAAGTGGGCATAATCCAACAGTCATTAAAAATTCAATTGTTTTTTCATTTAATGGTCATGGTAAGTAGTTGAAATCACTTGTATTAAGACAGATTAGATGGCCACAAATGAACCATTTCATCAAGTGAGTGATAGTAATACCATGCTGAAGAAAATCATGTATCGTTGAGTTTCAATTCCAACTAGTTTCATATCGAATTGGCTTGAAACAGATTAGAAACAATGCGAAACATGTTTTGACTATCATAATGCAAAACAAAGGTTACCCATTGCATTTATGGTAACATAGTTGGCAAGTAAATATAAGTGGAATGAGTCAATCAAACTACAAAATCTTGAGATTAAAGTAAAATTTATGAACAATTACCTTGGAATTGGACGTGATACAAAGGTTTCCCTGGACATTCATTTTCTTTGAGGAGAAAATCCACTAAATTTGAACCAATTTTGTTCAAATTTTGCTCGAATAATCAGAGATAATAGAACTAAAGGAATGTGGGAGAGGGGGAAGGGTCTCCAATGCCTTCTTAGCAACAAAGACAATTCAAATGTTGTATCTGGGAGTACTCACTAGGAAAGTTTTCAATGTTGACCTCATTGAAGGTGATGAAGTTGACAAATCCCAAAGCATCAAGATGATTGAGGTATTGTTGTTACCCTTAGAGTCAAAGGTGTTGATACAGTTGCATTTCAATATAGAAAAAGAGATGACAAGCACCATGATTTATTTCATCAAAGGATATGATCCTTTGATTTTAAATGGGAATTTAGATTATGTGATTAAAGAAGGATATCTCTTTGAGTTAGGAGTGAATAAAGCACTTGTGAATTTTGACACTAAAAAAGAAACATTAGATGTTGCAATCAAGTTTGGGATCTCTTGATTGATGTGTTGATTATTCAAATGAAGCTTGCACCTACTTAAAATTCAATGCTAAAGTCAAAAATCCCTAAGGACATTAAGGAAAGTGAATTTGGAACATCTTATCTAACCTAGAAATATTTAGATGTTGAAGATAACATCAAAGAAAAATAGTTCATAAATAAGGAAAATGGATTATGTTCGAGATGCATTTGAGGGCATTGCCTATATAAAAAATCCTAAAATTATGCAATATGATGGGGAATAATTTGCACAATATAATTAATCAAGTTGATTATCCAAAGTTTATCAATTTCACTTGATTTAATTAATCGTTAACAAATATTTTAATGAATTTGATGCTTTATTATTTATGATGCAAGCTATTGAACATATAGGTAGTTGAGAATCTAGAAAATACATTATATGGACAATTATGAATAATCAGAAGTTCCACTAAAATATCATGATGGTTCTACCCACCTTTCCATTGGTCCTTTGACCTTACCCATTCAAGTTGGACCTAAAAAATTGGATGTTTTATTTACCATAATCTTGACCTCAGATCAATTTTGTGTGAAGCTAGACCATCCATGGCTTGTTTTCATGAATGCAGTTCCCTCGATTATTCATAAATTTCTTAAATTTCCATTTGAAGGACAAATACATACTATCTATCATAGTGGGTTTAAACCTTTAGCTCTTCGTGGAAACTTTTCCCTTGATTACTTTTAGCCTCAACTAGCCCAACCCACTTGAACTTGTGAAGATTTTCTCTTTTTATCATATCAAAAATTTAAATCTAGTCATATTTCTTAATTATCCCTTACCAATATCCCACCTAAGGCTCCTTAGTCTCCAATGGATATGATGGTTGTTCCTCCTACTCTATGGGTAGCGAATAAACCTAGGCTTGAACTAGATATTGATCTTCCTCAACCCCAACCATTTGACAGTTATGCCATGGTTCCCTCTCCTCCATTTTATCAAGGACCAAAAGGAAACCATTTGGTAAAGCCTTGGAGGATTTTTTTGTGCCTCCTAAAGATAAACAATACATCATGGAAAAATATCAAATCCCTATTATTTCCCAACCTTCGATAGTTCCTTAAATTCCTCAGGTTCAAAGGAAGAAAAGGGACCAATGTTGGAAAACACCTTAATACCCCCTTCACAAGCTGAAGTTCATGTAAGACGAAATCAAAATACAATAGAACACAAGAGAATATATCATGTTATGGCTCATCATAGATTGTTGAAGGTAAAAAATCCTCATGTAATGACCTCCCATCCACACAACCAAATTCCAATAAGATACCACCCACCCATCCATCTTCATCATCACTTGACTCCACTACATCTCCCTCACCAAACCATGAAGATGAACCTTATTTGTGCCAACCAAGAAAAATATTAAAAATATCGCCACCCTCCCTACCATTTAGGCCAAAATATATTGTATTGGGATGTAATTTCCTTCACCATCATCTGAATGTATTTGGAGTGTTGGACTCTATTCCTCCTTTCTTGCATACAAGAAGATGTGGCAAAACAAGGAGTACCACCTAAAAGTAACCATCTTGTTATTGTTCTTGATCTCCAATAATTGCTTGTGAATAACATTTGCAACATAAGTTACAAAATCAGATTCATCATTGAATAGAGGGTTCTAAATGTCCACTACCATATACATCAGATGGACTAGAATCTTCTCCTGTGAATCCCCTTTGAGGACTTGACACAAAGCATAAGAAGTTTTGATGAAATAGTCCTCAAAAGTCTCAACTTTGAAGGGCTCAATTTCATTAGGAGGGATTCTGATAGACTTCCTATTGAAACTCTTTACCTTGTATCTTAGAAGCTAGTGAGCCTTGAAGTGAATCTTATATTGTTGATATTTTTGTTTGAAGGACTCAAAATCAATGGCTTTGTAGGAAACCAAGTTTAAGTTGAACACCTCAGAGATAGAAGCCTCGTCAATTCTAACTAGTACACTACCACTCGCAACCCTAATTACCCTTACATTATGTATAGGAGCAAATTTGCACCCCTTATGCAAATTCCCCTTTTTCCCTTCTTCACTTTAGAAAACCGAATTTGAAGGTTAAAATCCACATAAGCCCACTGCCTTCATTCCACTTGGTGGTTGTTTTGTATGTCAGTAGAGGAATAACTATCGGGGACACCCGTGTGACACACAAACGTCTGCATGGCGTGCTTATGTCCTTGGCAGATTCTTGCGTCTAGAGCTTGCTGAGGCGTTACACTTCCCATTGGAGGTTTCTTTGTAACACCCCTTTCGACTAACCGACCCAAATATGGCCGTTTTCTTCATTCTTCCTTCAAATTCCATCCTTCTACAAGCTTTTCAACTTATTTTGCATTCTCTAAGCATTCAGTCTATCCTTCTAGCACTCAACATGATTACTCTCCATGTATTCTAGCATTCAAGCAACACTCTTGCACTCCTTAGCAACAACAACAACACTTCGTCAACTCCATAGAGCAAGTGTGGAACCAACACCATTGCAACAGAGGCTCAAGTCCTCTCATCTTCTCCCCCATTAGCCTTGAGTGCTCTTGGTGGAGGTGGTAAGCTTTCTACTCCTCTCCTCTACGATTTGGTGGGTAGCACCCTACTGAGGCAGGCCCCTATATAGCCACCCAATAATTTTCCTCTTTATTGTGTGTAGGTGAACGTGTTGCTTGGAGTTAGCTAGCAAATGAGTACCTCTGTGAGATTATTCTTGTCACCCTAACTCTTGTTTATTTTCTCTATCATATTCGTACATATCTTGCTTACTTCCTAGCTTTGTTTTGGCCCTTTGGAAGTAGTTAGCTAGGTTGTAAGTCCATTTTCTAGTGTTTGACCTTGCTTCTTTAAGTCCTCTGGTCGTATGAACACCAACACACTTGAGAGATGCCAGTGTGTTGCGTTGTCATCCTAGAATCGTGCTTCCATCCTCGGGCAGAGAGCTTCCTGAGGCACAAAGTTAAACCCGAAAACTGGCTTGCCTAGCCCCATTCTATGTTTCAGGTCTGCAAAGCGATTTAAGGACCTTGTAGTCCTCATCATTCTCGTCCCACATTTCCTAACACCCTTTTAAGCTAAGGTAAGTTAGGGCAGCCTTCCATTCTTGGCCCTCCATGACCCGAGGCCTTGAACGTGGTTGGTCCCCATCGCTTACATTTTTGGTGAACTTGACGTGAACCAACATCTGTTCATCTGTTGGCGTTGAAGCTTTTCCCTTATACCTTGTGACCGTTGTGCCCCTGAGTGTTGTGAATGTTTATGAGCATCACAACCCAGTCCACAACCTTCGGGTATATTGTTAATAGAAGTATAGACACCTCCCGATGGAAAGGATGAAGGTCACTACTAGTTTCTCTATAGGACTTTTCTCTGGCCCTGCCATTGGTCTGGCCGCATAGGAGCAGTTGTTGAGGGGCGAGATAGGATTCTCTAATGAAACCGATCATGTTCCTACTCCTCCCGCATATCCTACACCATCGTCAGTAGATGAGCATGAGGTTGTTCACATACTCGCAGAATATGTCTTCGCCCTTAGCAAAGGGTTGGGTGACTTGGAACATCACTTGGAAAGAGACCTGAAGCTGGCTAGGGCCACCCGGGTTATCAACGAACTAAAGTACATGGTGGGAAAAGACTGAACATGAATAGAAATCTTAGCTGGCCTCTCTAGTCTAATTGATGTGTGTGCTCCTCCAAATAATCCTAATATTATACGAGGAGCCACTTTTGAAGATCATGAGAGGTAGCTAGGACTATCGATGCCTCCTACATCTGTATACATGGTTGATACCGTACCCTCAATCAACATCCCCTTTTCCTTCAAGGGGCCTGATACTGTCAAAGTAAATAAGATCCCCTTGGGTTTCAGCTTCACCCCTCCTATCACCTCTAGTGGTGGAGGCTTTGGTAGTGGCGGTGGCTTCAGCAGTCGGAGTGGTGTTGGCGGAAGTGGTTCCAGTGGAGGTCATGGTGGTGGCTTCGAAAGCAGAGGTGGCTTCGACAGAGGCCCTATAGGTGGTGGTGACATTGGTGGTGGTTCCGGCGGTGGTCACACCGGTGGTACTAGTGGTGGCTCGAGTAGCGGTTCTGGAGGAGGTTCCTCTAGCCCTCTATCTTCTAATGACCCTATTTTGAATACTCTTCTTCAGAATATGGGTAAGATGTAGAGTCAGATAGCGAGTCTCTCCCAAGCTTCTGCCCAGCCTATCTTCCAACCCTTCTGGCATAGCCCGTTGTCGATTGCAATCCTGAACACTTCCTTCTCTCACGGAATGGAGATTCCTAAATTTGAGAAATACGACGACAAAGGGGACCCACATACACATTTGTTCGCCTTTAACACCTTATGCACATATTTCTTCCATCATGATGCACTGATTGCCAAACTATTTCCTCGATCTCTCAAGGATACAACACTTGAATAAAATTGTTCCTTGCCCAACAATTCTATTTTCTCATTTGACCAACTTGTAAACCAATTTTTACAATAATTTCAAGCTAAAATCGGGCTAAAGATGACATTTTCAGATCTCGTATGATGCAAATGATGCAGAGCAGGGAGGCAATCAACTAACAATCACAATTCAAGCCTTTTGAAACAACTTTGCAACCCTTAAAAACCCTATATCATCTACTCTTCACACTTCCATCCAGTTTCCCTTGTAGCCATTCAAACATACAAATTACATACCCTCATTTTGGAATATCAACCTAAAAAATGGATTGGTACGCTGCTCAAGGCTCCAATTAGCTCACTTTTACAAAGCATCATTCACCTAAAATCACTCCCAACCCCAAAACACCTTGGACAGTCTTCAACCAAGCTACAAACAATCAAAATCCACAACTTTTACTCAGAGAAATGACCTCCAAGACACCCAACTACCAAACCCTCCTTTTAGGCTAGGCTGGAGGGGGTTTATTGAAAATACACCTTCCTAACTTCTTCACACTTTTCCAATGCATCCAACATGCTCCAATAAGTCTACCTATGCTTAATCAACCTTCATATTTTGCTGCCCAAAGGATTTTCCACATTTACCAACCCTTAACCATCAATTTTCACCAAAAACACATCAATTTGACAACTAGGGCATCATTCTAAAACTATCCAAATGCCTCCCCTACTCTCCAAACCTCCATTAACATCTACACCTAACCTAGGGCACCCATTCGACTGAATCTAAACCTAATTTACAGGTGGAATGGGCAATTTATCCATTTTATGCAACTTCAAACCCTTAGATTTTGTGTTTTAGACAGTCAACAAA
This sequence comes from Sequoia sempervirens, assembly GCA_007258455.2. Taxonomy (NCBI): domain Eukaryota; kingdom Viridiplantae; phylum Streptophyta; class Pinopsida; order Cupressales; family Cupressaceae; genus Sequoia; species Sequoia sempervirens. Next base: position 317,782 of record VDFB02262292.1, on the reverse strand, counting down.
AAATTGCTTATAAAAATATTAATACTTAATGAAATTCAGTCACCTAAACACCAAAAAATTCCTAACACATGTCTTCACTCAATACAAAACACCTTGGATCAAAATTCTTTAGTACGGGTCTGTATAGAACCCTACAACAGTAGTTTACCAGTCAAATATGCAAGAACACAGTGTTCTTTTGATTTGATTCAACTTTAATAAAGTTTTCCAACCCCTGCCTCGACTTGAGAGAGGCCTTTTCAACATCACCACATCAAAACTAACCATCGTAACCAACCTTAACTGACTTTTGAGTTGTATGACTGTTGGTCTCCCTCAAACTTGTATTTTTGCATTTTTACATCATTTTGACAATATTGCAACATTTACAAAAAAGAACCCCTAAATGACTCATAACACTTTAAATGGTCTAATATGACCTTATTGGCACAAAAAAAGACTCACACACCCTAAAACCTATGAAAAGACCAAAATTGACCAAATTAGCAAAATGAGCTTAGTGCCCCTGCACCATACAACTAGCCTGAAGAAGTTTCCAAGTCCCTTGGAAATTGTGTTGCAGCTTGTCTACCTTTGAATACTCCTTGTCTCTGACCTCTAAAAGCTCTTGCATCTGTCATTCCTTTCCACAAAGTGAAAAACTAAAAAATTGGCATTGTGCCTTGCATTATTGAACTTGTTGCCAACTTGGTAATGCTCCAACCTTGCAAACTAACTTGGTGAATATCCTCTGACCTTTTTCTCATCTAATATTGATGCTAACCTGACCATTGTATCTACAAACTTACCATTTCCAACTCTATCCTTGACTGTCCACTCCTTCCCTCTTATTGCATACTTGATCTTCCCAATTTGTTCTTTCCAAATACTTTGATTCACCTCACCTTTTGCCTGTATCTTTGTCCTCAAGTTCTCTGCCCTTAAGACCTCTATCTTATCAGACTTACCAACCTCTATTTTTCTAGAACTAAATTTCCCCTTCACCTCTTTTTCTTTCAATGGACAAATTACTGTCCCTATCACAATCCCATCATACTTCTCTTACTCATCTTGCTTTCTTACAAACAATTCATCCTTGACCTTCTTTATCTTAGACTTTGACACCAACTTTTCAACTCTTTCCTTCAACATTTCAACATTGCATCACCCTTCCAACTTATTGTCTCAACACCTTTTCCTTTTGCATTGGCTACACAATCTTTGTTTTTGTCTTCCACCATCTTCACAAGCTCCTTCTTGCCAAACATAATCACTTTTTCTGCCTTACCCTTTGCTTTATCATCCTCCTGCAATGGTGTTAGTGTGAAAGTAATACCATCCTTTTCAATCTGATATGTGTTATCTCTTCCATCATAAAGTGAATGCCTATCAAATTGCCATGGAATGGCAACAATCCATTGGTAAAACATCACAAAGTATCTTATCCTTATATCCACCAATACCAAACTGAACTAATGCTTTCTCATTCACCAAAATTGACTAATTATTGTTGACAACGATTTCACTCGCAGAAAATAGGTCGAATAAAATCTCCACAGACAAGACTGCAAAGAGCCTATCCTTCTTGAAAGATATGGAACAAAGACAACCTAAGGGGAAATTCTGCATTACAGGACAAAGATTGGCTTTCATTCAATCTCAAGTCTCTGATAACCAGGTCAAGGTTGCACTAGGGTCGCTCTTGGGTAATGATGTGATATTGTTGTTAATCTCAAAGGGACTATGGTTATTTCTAGCTTTGCTAAGAATTATAAACATTTCACATAAAATTTCACTTCATTAATCAAATAACATCATGAAATCAAAAGATTCAACATAATATTTCATGAACATCACAAATTCTTTGCTATCACTTAAGTAGATTTAGCATTAAGCATTCAACAACTTCATGGAAAATAAAATATTTTCAACAAAATTCTTTCCATTCATTTAATTTTTTTTTTTGGAACATTTTTAAATATTAAACATATATTCTAAAACAAAGTATAAAAAATACTGAAAAAGTAAAAGTTTCTCCCAGTTATTCTCCATGGATGCCCCAAAGAATTAATCAAAATAGAGCAAACCAATTTATACTTCACCAAATTGCTTCACAACTACATATAAAACAGTGCAAGCTTTTAAAGAGAGGGTTTCATTTATGGACACCGAGTAGGTTATGTATGCACCCTTAAACGATACAACATATAGTCTTGTTCAGCCAAACTTACAAAACAAACTACAAAATATATTGAGATAGGTAGCCATCCATAAAGCTCTAATATCAATTAATGTCTACGTGCATGCAAATTTTTAAGCCAGAATGGTTTAGAAAATAGGAAAAAAGAACAAAACTTAAAAAAAAGTTTATGCTCCTCTGACATCCACAAATTCTGAACTTAAAATAAAATGAAGGAGGAGATGGTCTTTTATAGAAACAAGGCCCCAAAAGTTCAACTTAAAATTCAATCCAGAGAATCAGAAACAACAAATTAAAATGTGGCACATGGCATCTGCCAACTGTCATCAAGAACATTCTAGAATAATTCAAGGCTTTGACTTCATCCGCAACAACACTTTTCTTCATACTTCAACATAAACACTTTGCATTAATCGGGGATACCAACTTCCTTCCAAAGCACCGGAATGAAGAACACCTACTGAGACTGGGATCAACCTGCAATTTAAAATTGAAACCAAAATAAACTTCATCATATTTTCGATATCCGATATCCGGTTCTTTCTCTTTTCACTTATGACTCAGGCTCCGGGATTCATCCTTCTTTCTTCAACTGATATTCTCATAAATCCCTTAATACTTAATGCATGTGCTCTTTTGAAATTCTTCGTATTTCTCTCCAAGTGAGCTTGAGCCTAATTTATTCTTGAGTTACTCAAAGTATGATGTCATTTTTCTGTGCTTTGTTTGTTTCATACTTGGCTATAACATTTTTGCACTGTATTATCTCATCAATGACCTCCTACATTAACAATTGAAAATGATTTTTATTTATTCTTTCTATCCATTCCTTGAAAGCTTTAGCTTCTTTTCCCTCCTGTCCTAATGTTTGGGGATCAAAACCTTGATGTGCCAATATTTCAATAAATTCTTGATTTTCACTAATCAATCTTCTACACTCGACGACGATTCTTTCAAATCCTTCAATACATTGTATTAACATGTCACCTTCCCATTTCAGTTGTTTCTTCCATTTTCTTGGAAATGAAATTTCATGTCTTGATATTACATTACTCTATATTAACTCTTGGATGTCTGACTGCATGAGAATTTCAATGTTTCACCTTTCTTCGATGACCTGCTCCTGGAAAAATCTACATTCATCTTCAAATATTTTCAATTTCTCTGAACGATGGCATGCTTCCTTGTACTTTCTTGTTGCATCTATAATAAATTCTTCTCCCTGCTTTACCCAATATTCAATCCATTCTTCAAACATGTTCATTTTATGACGAACTGCAGTAATTGCGTCTACTTGTTCCTGTGACATCAACACCGGATGTTGGGGCAGTTCATCTTGTTCTCAACCAGATAAAGTTAATGACTTAATGAAGTGTTCCAAGGTAGCAAACTGTTCTTTCAATTCTCTTTTCTTCTGTTTATATTTTTGTACTCTTGCAATAGTAGCATTTAAATTTACATTTATTTCTTCTAACTCTTGCTGCCAAGATGAGTGTCCAAGATTAATACTTGTGATCTTACACTACTTAGGAATTATTTCATGTCTTTCTTTATCAGTTGTTGGAGTGGCTATCTGAATAGTTCTATTTCCATATGCATTCCTTTGTATGGCATGCTTTTTCTTTGCTCTGCACCTAGGTTTAAGAGTACCTACTTCTTTTATAAAATTATTAAGATTCAAAGGTAATACTTCCACTTCCATTGGAGAAGCTAATTCCCTGATTAACCAGTCAGGTATATCATCATCTTGTTGTACCTCTGTAACATTCCTTTGTTCCTGTTTACCACTTGTTTCAGGAACTTCTTCTCTTTGACTTGCCACATTTTCTGAAATGGGGATTTCTTTAGTGATATCTGGCATAGATTTGGGATTGGTAGGATTTAACACTGCCTCCTCTATTTGGAGACTTATATTTTCCTGTCTATCCAGATTTTCCATTTCATCTCTTTGAACATTATCTTCTTCATTCACTGCTACACCAGGATTCTCTCTATTTTCAATTCCATCTCCTGCAAACTGTGTAGCTTCTTCTCTTGCAATTTTAGTTTCAACATAGCCTTTCTCTGATTCTTCAAAGACCTGCGAGTGTTCATTAACATTTTGCACATTCCTAAGTGAAGGCTGGGAATCAAGAGTATCTTCAACAATTCTTTCATCAATAGGATCCTACTCTGCAGTCTCCCCTATTTCCATTTCAAGTACGCTAGGTTTTCCTGCCTTTGAGGCAAGCGTTCCTTGAATAAACTCTTCTTCTTCAACATTTATGGGGTTAGAGCTTGTATCCTGAATTTATTCTATCACTGGGTGTGCCATGGGTTTGTCTTTAGACTTCTTTTCTTTCACTTTTTCCCACATAGCACCCCATTTTTCCATTTGTTCTTTAATTCTAGCTTCATCTTCTTCAGAAATTTCCTCTAAAGCCATAGGAGTCCCTCCCAGTGCTTGTTTCATACTAGCCATATTAACAGAAGGGGGAGAGGTAAATAATGTTGCAGCCCTTTGAGATGCAAACCTGGTTTGTGCACCAACATTCTTTGTTGCTTTTGTTCCTTCATCAATAATTACTTTTGTTCTTGGTTTAGCTATAGAGGAAGATGCACCTTTAGGTCTCACTTTTGATTTATCTTTACCTGTCTCTACATCTTTCTGTTTATTAGATGGTTTTATGGGAACTTCTTGTCTTGTAGTTTCAGGGGTTCTTTCTCCAATTCTAATACCTGGAGTTGCCTTACTAGTCTTTCTTTTCTTCTTGGTAGGCTCTCCACTTTCAAAAGCAGTTTCATCTCTTTGTTTCCTTCTTTTATCTTCTAAGAAGATAGGTTTGATTCCTCTTTCTCTCAAACCTTTGCAAAAATCATCAATCCAGTGTTGAGTATACCTTAAGACTGGTCTAGTGAACTCATCAATTGATGTCATATCTTCATCATCAACACCTGGGTCTGGAATGGGTTGATCATATACCCTATCATCATTGTAAAATTGATTCAACACCTAACCATCATCTTCTTCCAACTGGTCTGGGATGTAGTAAAACTTGAGCATTCGAGCAAATCTTAAAGTTATTCTTTCATATTTTCTTCTTCTTACCACGTGCTCGTCTTCACAGTTAAGCCAATAATCTTCTAAATGAGGCACATGAGCACAAAAACCAGCTATATTTTTAGCAATATTTCCTTCAATATCATAATACACTCTCTAGAGTGGGAATTCTTCAAAATGGTAGGTCCTCAGTTCTTCTTCACACAAATCAGTTACTATAATTGCACTGCACTTATAATTTCCTATTGTAATGGGAAATTTAAAAGAGGCCTTTTTGCGAGCATGGCTATAAAGAGCCTGAGATGGTTTTAACTATCTCACTAATTCCAATTAAAAAAAATTATCTATAGGATACCTGGGCAACATGAATGGGTGTCCATCAAATCCCTCCACTCTAATGTAGGAGTAAGTTGGGAACTATATGTACTAGCCTCCCATAGGCCGAATGTCACTTTTTGCTTCTAGGGATAATCTTTTAGCTTTATCACCTTCCATTGTTCTCACCAATTTCATGGAGAACAAATCATTAAATTTCCTGTAATCATCTTTATACCCATGGACGGTGATCTGGGGTAGATGTTTATATATCAAACTGTTGCCAACCTTTGTGCCCAGAGTACCAATTTGTTTCAACCCTTGTTTACTGGCTCTCATAGCACATGAGTAAATAAAATATGATGACATGTAGAAGCATCTGGTTTTGGGGAATGTAGTAATATGTTCATGTAGTTTGTCACTTATCAATTTTCCCTAATGCAATTCCATAGGACCCTCTATCATGCAGGATATTATCACGAACATCCAGGGTTCGAATTTGCTTGCATCTCTTAAACCGGTGACTTTGCTCGACAAAGTTATAATGTCTTGCATTTCTTGTTTAAACATAGACCTTTGAATTACCTTTTTCTATTGTGTAATTGGTTGTTGGCACCATTGGGTGCTCATAATTTCTCTATTATGCTCCTCAACGCTCTGATATGTCCTGGTCTTGGCCTTTAGGTCGACATTGAACATCTGTGTGTAAATGGGGATACCAAATGTGTATATGATTCCTTTATGTGAAAGGTTTGCATAAATTCTCCCTTCTTTCTCAACAATCCTCTTGGCTGGGTTGTAATGATTTATACATTGCATAACTAATTCAAGAGCTTCCATTGCTGGCGGAAACCCTCTTGTAGGAAGTAACCCATTTTCCACAACACTCTTGGTACATTGAGAAGCATTCTCTTGTAATAGTTGTGAATGGATTTCAATGTCGGAAGACCATCCCATATGAGTGTCTGTAACCAATACATTGATGGGTACGACTTGTGAATTGCAATACTTAAATTCATCTTCTGTCGTTGTGTCAGAAGTACTCATTTTGTATATAATGTGCCCTACAATTTTTAGAATATGTGTCTTGTGTGAGAGTTAGGGTTAGATTTAACCAAAACTTACATTTCATAGAATTTTCAATTCATTTTCGATTAAATTTAACAACTCAGAGAATAATCAACATTTCAATTTCTGAATGGGAAAACCATTATCAAGATTTTTTTTTGAGCCTAAGAAACACTTAACAAAAAGCAGTTATTCAAAACATACCTGGTTCTCGTTAATAATGGTGATTCTTCATAATGCAACTTCAAAAACCTTTGTAGCTGCTTCTTAGTTTCTCGAAATTTACCTCTCTTTGCACACCAATGCCATTTTGTTAATTCAATGTCCTTAGCAAATTTGTAATATGACGCGAAGTGGAGTGTTGTAAAAGAAATTTCATGCTTGAGGTGGTGCCAAGTACATAGGTAGTTCACCACCTTCATTAATTACCTATTATTTTGCATTAATTCCTAGAATAAAGGTGCAATCATTACAGATTATGGTCTAAATCATGAACACCAAGATTTTTTCACTAGCTCACTATTTGAGAAGAAAGATGATGCGGTGATTATACGTGGAAATCAGATGTCACACTGATTCTTTGCAAGGTATATGTCATTAAAAGATATGTGATCGATTTGTGATCACCGGGATTAAAGCTTTCTGAAATTGCTTTTGAAAGGAGCAAACAACACCAAGATATGGGAAATACCTTCTAAGGAAAGAGAAAACCGGAACAAAAGGAAAGACTGGAAACCAAGTCCAAAAGATAAATTTGACGAAATTTCAAAATACACTCCCCGGTTCCCGACTTTCAGGAAAAAGAAACAATAAAATACTGGACTCTGGTAAAAAAAGGAAATTACCAGGATTAAAAAACTTTGATCAATGAAATACTGGGCGAAGCTAGAATCTTATGAAGATACAAATTATTTTGGCTCAAACGCAAGACTTTGGGATTTTAGTTTCTAGTAACATACTAAACATTAAGAGCATGCCGAAACACCAAAATTGGGAAACAAAAGGATATGACAACAAAGTGGCCAAGTGAAAATGAGAGAGGAAATCAATAATTGACCGAGCATCAAAACAACACTGAAGCGAGCGAAAAAAAAAGAGCAAGGAAAGGAAAAAAAAGGGGGGTCCACATTTTTCCAAGGGGAAAAATGGGGCATGTTGTGATACCACACAACAATTATCATTCACCCAAGATGCTTTATATGGTGTTTAATGAGGTATTCCTTCTAACTTTAGTTTATCTACCATCTCAGTTGACACCATGTTATTAGTAGAACCAAAATCTATCACTACCTTACATACCTTGCCTTTGCATTTGAAGGTGGTCCTGAATAATTGTCTTATTTGAGTCATCTCCTTTTCCTTGGATTCTTGGAGTAATGTTCTTCTCACCATCTATGACTCCCCAACTTCTGGAGTAGCAAGTTGATTAAGATAATTCACACTTTCACAATCATCCTCGTGCACCAACTGATTCCTTCTTTCACCTCCATGAGAACTAGATGCTTGTCCTTCATTACACTGCCATGATTGATGTCCAAATTTGTTACATTGATAGCATCTACCTGTGAATGTATTGGAACCTTTGGCTTGTCCACCAAATCTGCCCCTAAAGCCTGATCTTCCACCTGTAAATCCACCTCTGTGATCAACAACTTGTTCTTGCACCTTGCTTGAGTTTTCTTGACTTTTTTGTGACTACCTTGGAGTGGAAAAATTACCTCTTCCTCTTGAATTGCTGCCTCTTCCTCTTATTTGTTTGTCTTTCCTTCTTTTGAGTTTCTCTTCAGCCCTTATTTCCATTTGGTAGCACTCTTCAATCGTTCTTGGATTGTGCAAAGTCAACTCATCCTAGATGTTAAACCTTAGCCCACTGAGATATTTAGCCACCTTTTCTACATCATCATCCATGTGACCCGCTCTTATGCTCAACTTATAAAACTCATTAGTATAAGTTTTGACATCCATTTCCCTTTGTTTCAAATCTTGAAGCTTCCTAGATATTTGAATTGCATAATCACTTGGCAAGAACTTACCTTTCAATTTGGCCACCATTCTGTCCCAAGAAACAATTTTTTCCTTATCCTTCCTTCTCCTTTCAACTTGTTCATAATCCCACCATACTAGTCCATACCCCTTCAATTTTGTTTTTGCTATCTTCACGTTTTGTTCATCAAGTACATCCTTGCATTCAAAGTAGTTATCCAATGTTACAATCCAATCTAACAGTTCTTCATCATTAAGGTTACCTCCATACATAGTCAAATCAATTTTTTACCTTATGTTTATCTCCTTTAACTTCCTTTAGTAGCCTTTCCATCTTGCTCTTTAGGATCTAATTCTTCTTCCACATCTTCATACTCTTCTTCCTCTTCCTCTTTAGTGTCACTTTCATCACTTACAACCACACCTCTTTTCTGGCCTATTTCAACACTTTCTAGCCTTGCTACCAATCTATTTTGCAATTCCTTCAACTTCCTAATCTCTCTCTTAGTCTTCTCTTCCATCTCTTGCATCTTCCTAGCCATATTGTTACCCTTAGGAGGCATCCTGTCCATTTTTCTTCACACCCTCTTTCCCTTCAAAAGATCAGACCTATGCCCTGATACCAATTGATGTAGAGCAGGGAAGCAATCAACTAACAATCACAATTCAAGCCTTTTGAAACAACTTTGCAACCCTTAAAAACCCTATATCATCTACTCATCACACTTCCATCTAGTTTCCCTTGTAGCTATCCAAACATAGAAATTTGTAGATACCTCTCTTGAAACTCCTCAAACCTAGAACCCAAATAGCAATTAAGATACCCATTTCCCTTTTCTTTAACATATCTTAAAATTACTCAGAGACACAGAGAAACAACCTCCAAGACACCCAACTACCAAACCCTCCTTTTACGATAGGTTGGAGGGGGTTTATTGAAAATCCACCTTCCTAAATTCTTCACACTTTTCCAATGCATCTAACATGCTCCAATAAGTCTTCCTATGCTTAATCAACCTTCATGTTTTGCTGCCCAAAGGATTTTCCACATTTACCAACCCTTCACCATCAATTTTCACCAAAAACACATCAATTTGACAACTAGGGCATCATTCTAAAACTCTCCAAATGCCTCCCCTGATCTCCAAACCTCCATTAAAATCTACACCTAACCTAGGGAACCTATTCCACCGAATCTAAACCTAATTTACAGGTGTAATGGGTGATTTATCCATTTTATGCAACTTCAAACCCTTAGATTCTGTGTTTCAGACAATCAACAAAAAATTGCTTATAAAAACCTTAATACTTAATGAAATTCAGTCACCTAAACACCAAAACATTCCTAACACATGTCTTCACTCAATACAAAACACCTTGGATCAAAATTCTTTAGTATGGGTCCGTACAAAATCCTGCAACAGTAGTTTACCAGTCAAATATGCAAGAAAACAATGTTATTTTGATTTGATTCAACTTCAATAAAGTTTTCCAACCCCTGCCTCGACTTAAGAGAGGCCTTTTTAACTTAACCACATGAAAACTAACCATCCTAATCGACCTTAACTAACTTTTGAGTTGTATGACCGTTCGTATCCCTCAAACTTGCATTTTTACATCATTTTGACAATATTGCAACATTTACAAAAATGAACCCCTAAATGACTCATAAAACTTTAAATGGTCTAATATGACCTTATTGGCACAAAAAAAGACTCACACAACCTAAAACCTATCAAAAGACCAAAATTGACCAAATTAGCAAAATGAGCTTGGTGCCCCTGCACCATACAACCGGCCTGAAAAAGTTTCCAAGTCCCTCGGAAATTGTGTTGTAGCTTGTCCACCTTTGAATACTCCCTGTCTCTGACCTCTAAAATCTCTTGCATCTGCAATTCCTTTCCATAAAGTGATAAACTAAAAAATTGGCATTGTGCCTTGCATTATTGAACTTGTTGCCAACTTGGTAATGCTCCAACCTTGCTAACTGACCTGCTGAATATCCTCTGACCTTTCTCTCATCTGATATTGATGCTAACCTGACCCTTGTATCTGCAAACTTACCATTTCCAACTCTATCCTTAACTGTCCACTCCTTCCCTGTTATTGCATACTTGATCTTCCCAATTTGTTCTTGCCAAATACTCTGATTCACCTCACCTTTTTCCTTTATCTTTTTCCTCAAGTTCTCTACCCTTAAGACCTCTGTCCTATTAGATTTACCAACCTTTATTTTGATAGTACTAAACTGCCCCTTCACCTCTTTTTCTTTCAATGGAAAAATTATTGTCCCTATCACAATCTCATCATACTTCTCTAACTCATCTTGCTTTCTTATAAACAATTCATCCTTGACCTTCTTTGTCTCAGACTTTGACACCAACTTGTCAACTCTTTCCTTCAACATTGCATCACCCATTGAACTTATTGTATCATCACCTTTTCCTTTTGCATTGGCTGCACACTCTTTGATTTTGTCTTCCACCATCTTCACAAGCTCCTTCTTGCCAAACATAATCACTTTTTTTGCCTTACCCTTTGCTTTATCATCCTCCTGCAAACAGTGAACTGCAAATATACATGGACCCATTTCCATCACATTCTGCTAACATTATTGTCGATCCCACTGATTCTATCACTCAACTTGAGGCCTATGTCAACATGGTCATGATTACTTCTACCATACAGCCTACGATTGTTTCACTGTATATAATGTTCACGTCGCAAGACTTACCGTTAAATAACAAGCCCTCACCTCTCTATATTCCCACTAGCCTCAATAGAAACATTGTGACAGTGGTCCTAGTATACCTTGTGAGTCGAGTGAATGTTATCATAGAAGAGACATTGTGGCTTAACTCGTTACATAGAAAAGAATACGAAGAAACTAAGTCTACCATCCGTACACACAATGGTCTCTCCCTAAAGCCCTATGGATCGATAACTATGTCCGTCCTAGTTGGACCTAGGGCTATTGACACAATTTTTGATATTATCCTAGAGTCAGATTTGTTCAAGATGAAGCTAGGCATACCTTGGCTAGCTTTTATGAATGGAATTGCCTCTGTTATTCATAAATGTCTGAAGTTCTCCCATGAAGGTGTTATTCATGTAGTGCATGACACCGAATACTAGCCTCTAGTGTCCCAAGGGGGATATCCATCAGAACTTTTTTGGCCTGCCTCGGTTGGTCTACTGTTGGTGTAATTAATAATTAATTACACCAACACCCCCCCATAAGTGCAACTTAGGGAGAAGCAAATAAAGCATGCACCTAAAACTAAGATGAATGCAAGAAAGCATGAATGGGTCCCGACAACAAGGCCTGATCAGGTACCCAAGTACAATATGCAATAATGAAGTAAAGAAGGAAAACTTTGCATAAGTTTACTTAGGTAATTATTTAATTCCTAAGTTTTAGGCTTTCATCTTTATCTTATCGAGCTATCTTGTTGTTCAAGATAAGATTAGGTTTGCATCTTTTCTTTTATAAAGCAAATCATATCTTGTAATTAATTGAATTCTCGAATAATAATGTTGCACATCTTTTTGCAATAGCTTCTGTTTTTTCTGATTTTCTTTTCTGTAGAAGGTTATTCTAGTTTGCAAGTCTGATCATGGGTTTCTAACATCTACTTCCAACAAGAATGGACCTGCTTTACAAAAACTACGTAAAGTACAATACCGGGGCCAAAGGACAACCAAAATCGGCTCTTCCTGTATCACAACAACTGACCGCCTCCCCTTCTCAAAATGGGAAGGAGAAGGTGAGCTCCCCTCGAGATGACTCATCTACTCCCCTCTCTTGGGAGGAGTATTGGATGAGCAAGCCTGGATTTTACCCATTGAGTCTGATGATCCCTCCTTGGTGTAGACCCAAGATCATGATATCATACCTACCTACCAAACCACCTGGACCTTGGTACTACCTATATGGTAGAGGAAAAGGCCCCCATGGAGAGTCCTCTTTGTCTCAACCTCTATGGCCTCCTACCACTCTTGCTCCCAAAGCGGTGAATGGGAAGAGGCCTGCTGTCGAGTCACTTGAGTCTACTCCCCCTGCTGCTTCTCAACCTGCTCCTCTTGCTCCCGTTCAAGAGTTCATTCCTCCATCGGAAACAACTATAGTGGACACTCCCATGGATGAGCAGGGGCCTTTTGTTACTTAGTAGCCTCTGGCCTTTGGTTCAAAGAGTCATAGAAACTGCCTTGTGCGCAAGAGAAAGTGCAGGCGAAAGGATCTCATGGACGAGTAGGCCGCCTTGTAGAGGAAGGAAGAGGAGATGACTGCCCCTCTATGAAGGCCTTCTGCAGCGTCCTCCTCTCCCTTCCCCTATGCTTCCATTCAAACCAACTTCGTATCACTTATGGCTTCCACTGTGAGTACAAATGTGCCTGACCCTAGAAAAGTGCAGGTGTTGATCACTCCTTCAGTGGAGCTGCCACTGTTGATGTCCATTTTGGATGTCCCGCCTTTCCCGAAGCTCGTGGATATGACAAACACCTTGGTCGTATCTATTGCGGTTCTTTCCTCCTCTTCCTCCGCACCTCTTTCCTTGTCTGTGGGGGGTTCGCCTCGTCCAATGAAGCAAAAGGTGGAGTGTGGTCCTTCTAGCAACGAAGGACGTAAGAAGAGTCCACCTTTGAAAGGTGGCCCCACACTGACTTGTCTTGTCCTAGTGACTGAACCAGTTTCGACTTCCCCTGAGTTTTTCACCACTCCTGAATGATTTGGTGAGCCTAGCAGTGAACCTCGAGCGCAACCTTCCCTATCCATTGAAGTGAAACATGGAACCCCTGTGAAGTGCATGTTCAACTCTCTAGATGAGGTTCCGACCTTGTCGAAGATCTTCATGAAATCGCTGACCTTAGCTCCACAAGAGCTCAGTGGAGAGGACCTTGTGGGGCCCTCTTCCTTAGCCCTTGTTGCGGGAGGGCCGAATGCTCCTCCTCTTAACATCCCACCATTGCAGGCTCATCTTCCTTCCACCTACAATGATCTAGAGTGGGAAACGGATGACCTCTTGGTCGATCAGTGTAGGAGGAGGCCTCTCCTTTATCTTTTGATTAGATATGTGTGTGTGTTGTGACGTGTTCCCCCATGATCATTCTATGTGTGCCTGGATGACCCTCGTCACTCCTGTTGGTGCTTGGATATAGGCATGGTTCTCGTGTCGTAAACCTTCTTCTATTTGTATCATCATTCTTCCATGTTTGTGAATTGATTTTCAATAAATTGGGAATGATGCAAAGCATTGGGGGCATTTAGGCTTCCCTTCCATGTTGACCCAATTTTTTATTTTCTCTTTGTTTTTCGTGCCTTCTTCTTGATCTGGTTGGGGATTGATTATCTTTCGCCTTGCACCACAGTTACCTATTACTCATATAAGCATGAGAAGATCTGACCCCGCTAAACCAAATCCCCCTGTGCCCTTTGTTTTATTTCTCTTTCGCTCTTTTCTTATCTATCTCTCTTCTTTGATTGAGTTGTCCCTCTTATGTGTGAAAATGCCTCTTCTTCAACGCTTTGATTTTTAGAAAATGCATTTGTTACCAACAAATCTTTTCTTGAGAATTTTCACAAACTTCTTTTGAAGAATCTCATTCTCAACTTGAAACCCTAACGAAATGTGTTTCCTTCATCACTGGTTCGTAAAGAAAGAATTGGAAAACCTTCCTCGGAAGTGGGAACAACTTTGATCTTCCCCTCATGTGGGGGCATATTCTTCCTTTCAAATTCCTTGATAAAGTGAAAATATTTCAAAAGGATTCTTTGATGATGAATCGATTTAGGAAAAAGACATCTTCTTTGCACTTTTGAACAATGTGTTCCTTGAGTGGAACCCTTCTTCACGCCAGGGTTCCCAAGGGATCCCTTTGAAAGTTCTCCAAATTGTCGATGGTCCACGTGATTGTCCGCTTACTTTCCTGCGTGGCCGCTATCTGACTTTGTGGAGTCCGCTTTCCTTGGGTTTCCTCCATGTGAGAGATCTTGGGGGATACCTCCCTGCAGGTCTGCAAGCCTGCAAGGCACTTCCTTTGAGCTTCCTCCATACGAGAGATCTTGGGAGTGGATCCCTTGTAGGTCTACAGTTCTATAGGGTGCTTTCTTCGGGTTTCCTCTATGCGAGAGATCTTGGGGGATACCTTCCCTGTAGGTCTGCAGGTTTGTAGGGCGCTTCCTTGGGTTTCCTTCATGCGAGAGATCTTGAAGGATACCTTCCCTACAGGTTTGTGGGTCTGTAGGGAACTTTCCTAGCTTCCTCCATGTGAGAGATCTTGGGTGTCGCTTCCTTGCAAGTCTACGGGCCTGTAAGGTGCTTTTCTGGGTATCCTCCATGTGAGATTTCTTGGGGGACACCTTCCTTGTAGATCTATAGGCCTGTGAGCTGCTTACTTCACGAGGCTTCCTTCATGTGAGAGATCTTGGGGGTTGCCTCCTTACAGGTCTGTGGGCTTGTAAGACACTTTCATTCTTTAGTTTCATAGTTTTGTGGGGCTATGAAGTCCTTTAATTGTCCCACACTCTCGAGTTCGCCAGATCATGGTCTGTTTCCTCGACGGTTCAGGTATACATTTCTAACTCTACTACTTCTCTGATCTACTTTACAGAAGCACTCATCAGTATTCATGCTTGCTAAAGTGGGGGGAAAATGTATAGGAGAGAATTTGCACCCCTTATGCAAATTCCCCTTTTTTCCCTTCTTCACTTTAGAAAACCGAATTCGAAGGCTAAAATCCACATAAGCCCACTGCCTTCGTTCCACTTGGTAGTTGTTTTGTGTGTCAGCAAAGGAATAACTTTTGGGGATGCCTACACAATGCACAGACATCCGCACGACGCACTTACATCCCTAGCAGATTCCTGCGTCTAGAGCCTGCAGATGCGTTACACTTCCCATTAGAGGTCGCTTTGTAATGCCCCTTCAACTAACCGACCCGAATATGGCCATTTTCTTCATTCTTCCTTCAAATTCCCTCCTTCTACAAGCTTTTGAACTTCTTTTGCATTCTCTAAGCATTCAGTTTTTCCTTCTAGCACTCAACTTGATCACTCTCCAAGCATTCTTGCATTCAAGCAACACTCTTGCACTCCTTGGCAGCAGCAACAACACTCCGTCAACTCCGTAGAGCAAGTGTGGAACCAACACCATTGCAGCAGAGGCTTGAGTCCTCTCATTTTCTCCCCCATTAGCCTTGAGTGCTCTTGGTGGAGGTGGTAAGCTTTCTACTCCTCTCCTCTACAATTTGGTGGGTAGCACCCTACTATTTTTGTAGTGCTTTTGTGTTCTTTAGTTCATTTCTCTCTTTATCATATATTTCTCCATTATCACTATCTTGGCTATCCATGGAGGTGGAAACACCTAAATAGGGGTCTGACTGAGGAAGACCCCTATACAGCCACCCAACAATTTTTCTCTTCATTGTTTGTAGGTGGACGTGTTGCTTGGAGTTAGCTGGTGAATGAGTACCTCTGTGAGATTATTCTTGTCATCCTAACTCTTGTTTATTTGCTTTATCATATTCGTACATATCTTTCCTACTTCATAGCTTTGTTTTGGCCCTTTGGAAGTAGTTAGCTAGGTTGTTAGTCCATTTTCTAGTGTTTGAACTTGCTTCTTTAAGTCCTCTGGTCGTACAGATGCCAACACACTTGAGAGACACTAGCGTGCTGTGCTGTCATCCCAAAATTGTCTTTCCATCCTTCGGCAGATAGCTTGCTAAGGCACAAAGTTAAACCCAAAAATTGGCTCGCCTAGCCCCATTCTGTGTTTCGGGTCTACAGAGTGATTTAAGGACCTTATAGTCATCATTCTCGTCCTGCATTTCCTAGCACCCTTTTAAGCTAAGGTAAGTTTGGGCAACCTTCCACTCTCGGCCCTTCGTGACCTGGGGCCTTGAACGTGGTTGGTCCCCCTCTCTTACACATTCTCATCATAGTTGTTGTAATAGCTTTGAGTAAATCTACATCCATGAACACATTGGGTACTACCAACTTCCCCAAGTCATAGGTCCACACATTTGAAATTGGGACCTTTGAATTCCTTTTCCCATTCCAATGAACAAATAATTTCCAGCCAAACATGGGGATTTCTACATCTCTACATTCATAAGCATCATCCACTATGCCATCCACAACACCAAGACCCACGAACCTTAATTTTATTCAAGGATAAGCTTGACAATTGGGCAATTAAGTCCTCATTTAATGTTCTCTTTGAAGCTGGAGAAGAAGAGGGTTGGATCATTGGTGAACTCATGATTACAATTTGAATTTGAAACTAGGGTTTTCTAGGATTGAGTTCTAGGGTTTTAAAAGACTTTTAGATGGTAATTTAGGGAAATTAAAAATGATTCAAGATAGTAAAACACATGCCTTAACCTAATTTCAATCTTAGAAATTTTTGTTTAACCCAATTGTAAAACCTTGAACAACAAATTATGTGAATTTTTGGTCACAAATGTACTTACTTGTTTCTGCGCTTTTGAAAACCCTGACTATTGTAGAATGCACTAGAGCTCTACAAATTCTTCTCATTGGATGCTTAAAATTCTAGGTGAACCGTTTAATTGATGGGATGGAAGCATTTATAAAAGAAAAATCCTTTAAGATTTGACAAAATCCCATCTTTTCCACCATTACTCTCAACTCGCGTGATCTAGAGCATGTAGATACCTATTTTCAAAGTTTGAATATGAGTCATTGATCATCGAGCAAAAAGACAAGATCTAACAGTTGTTATCAATTTGACCAATTTAAATATTTTTGACATGAGTTAAAAAGAGCCCCAACCAATAGAATTGCTCCATGTGGGATTACCTTTACAGATCATCATGAGACGTGCCAATAGGAGAGAAAAGATAACAAGTGTTATACTGGCCATGTGGCAACTTTCCATGCTTCCACAACTTGAAAATATGACCGCTAAAATGAGCTTGCAAAATCATAAAATGCTCCAAGATTATGCCACATGCCATTCTCTTCATGCTTTAGAATTCTCTCTTTTTATATAAAACTTGTTGGGAACAATGAGAAACAAGTATGTGTCCTTTTAGTTGCTTTAAATATTGACAAGTTTCTCCTTCCCATGATTTCATGGACTTTATATAAGCTTTCTTTATAATGTCCTGCGGAATGATGAAAATCCAATCAAATCATGCAACATGTTGACCATTTAATACAAAGAATGGAATGCCTTTGGGAATGTGCCACATATCCCTCTTCCATGCTTTTGCAAGGTGCTTGTGGGTCTACATTGAGGTGATCTATATAATGGTGGAACATTTCAAAACTTACCATGTGGCACTTGTGGGGTCTTCAAAAGGGTCCCATAGAAATGAGTAATGGTCAATATGCCACATGTCACCATTTTTGAAGTTCTGCGACCTTCATTTTCTTTCAATAATAAACCCTCCATGAAACTACAAAATCCACTAGAAATGTGCCATCTACCATTGATTTGTTCCGTGGAGTATTTCTTCAACAACATAAACATACAGGTAGGGTTGGGGTCTAGGCATAGGTAACTTAAGGTTTTTTAAACGCATGTGCTTTCAAAATAGCTTAATGTTACTAGGAAATGAAGGGGCCAACTTAATAATAAAGAGAAGGGCATGGACATAAGACCTTAGGTATTTGATAAATTAATTCAAGACCACAAGTTTAAGTGATAATGTTAAGGCATGAGGGGTTGATAAAAAGATGAATATGATACTCAACGGTATGACTTAATGTACTGGTAACGAGCGATAGAGTGCAACCAACGTGTGAGTATAAAAAAAGTGAAGCATGTTGCCATGACTTGGGGTTTTTAGGCTTTTAGACCTAAGCAAAGGGTTGTAATAGTATTTATATCAAACCCAAGCACAAATATATCATTTAGAGGCTCAAAATATGGGCAAAAACCAAGAGCCAATATATTTTACAAAAAGTATCATCACCTATCATGGAGACATTAACTTGCAAGACAAAACCTTAGCTGACTACTCATTCACTTGATTTACAAAGCTCAAATCTGCGTCATCATTGAAAAAGTTGAACGTGTATCAATTGATGTCCTAAAATAACCAAAGACATAATACAACCAAGAAATTGACTCAATGACCAACATGTAATACAACTAACAAGTGTGCATAAATATACTTCAATGTTAGGGCTCTCTGAGGGAATTCAGATATGCATCCCATTAGTATTAGGATACTCACATGAACCTCATTATCGTGAATGATAAATTATTCCCAATGACATGTAGGAACAATGAAACTACATGTAAAACCACTAAGGATATAACCACCTATAAAATCTAGCAATAAATGTGACACCAAGTTGAAGATGCATAAAATGAATAAATAAACCCTATCACAAACACAAACAAGGCTTGAGATAAATTTCAAATCAAATACCACTATTACAAATCTCTATGATAGCCTCTTGGAGTAACATCACTATTGATAAGACTACTAAACACCCATAAAGCTAGTCATAAAGGTCACATTTTCAAATGCAACTTAATAAGCATAGGATAGGATTTGGTAGTTGAGATACATAGTATTTGACAAGTAGGTAAAATACTTGAAATTTGTTTGAATTCATGCCGTACACATGGAATAATGACATATTAGATGATGAATGACAGGTAAAGGAAAAATTGCACATACACAAGAATGAAATAATGCCAAATTCACAGGAAAATAAAATTTTAAGGGATGATGGAAAATACACCAACACATCATCACAAGAGTACATTAATCCACTGCAAAAGTGCACATGACCAAACCAAAACCTACAACTATTATAGAAGAAGTTAGGTGCAACTTTGATCACCTAATCCACCACATTTTCACCACAAGAAGTATAAACATGTATAAGACCATATGTCACTACCATGGAAGTGAGAGGGGACACCATATGAATACACATGACTTGTGAAAATCAATATGGCCACCATGGAAGAAATTGAGCACAACACATATTAAAATCACTATAATAACGTGCCCAATGAAAATCTTACACCTGTGGCCACTATAAAAGAGGAGTATACTAAAAAAACATATAAAAAACACCATGGACCAACACATACCATCAAAAACATAAATATGCCTTCACAAAGTGAACTAAATCACGACTATAATAAAACATAGCCTTCAGTAGTAACTCCGCCACACAAGGGGTAAACACACCATAACATCAATAGATAAATCAACCAATGTTACACAAGAATACCACAGAGAAAATTTATAATGGTTTCACACACCCAAGTACCTAATAAATAACTATCACACACCATAGAAGAACAAGACCCATTTAACACCTTTATTACTATAGAATATTAAGAAGAGTAGAGAGGTTCCACCACAATGTAGATAATGCTTACAAAATCATATGCATCAATTGAAAGCCTAGAAAGTCCACCATACACATGCAAAAGGGGTAATATTAGAGAGAACAATAGAGAT
Organism: Sequoia sempervirens; assembly: GCA_007258455.2. Classification (NCBI taxonomy): domain Eukaryota; kingdom Viridiplantae; phylum Streptophyta; class Pinopsida; order Cupressales; family Cupressaceae; genus Sequoia; species Sequoia sempervirens. Next base: position 297,740 of record VDFB02262292.1, on the reverse strand, counting down.
ATGTAACACAAGTATACTACTTTTATGGTGAGAATAAATAGATTGAGAGCACATGTAGTACCAATAGCAAGGGAGGGCATGTGATACAAAATTATAAAAAGGCATCAAGGGGTGCCACAACATTTAAAAGGAAGTGTTACAATAACAAGGAATGCAAGTAGAAAGAGCAATATAGTTCACTCAATAGTACTATAAATGAAAGATAATTCATTTGCAAAGTTGTGGAAAGAATAGAACACAAAATATGACCTATTGAAGACACCTTGGAAAATAAGAAAGCATTGTAGTAAATGAAGACATAAGATTCAATCATTGGACCCAAGTCAATATTACATAAGCCTTATTCATTGTCACTAAACTATACTGTGCTATTTTTAAAATATGTTTTTAGCAAGAGACCATAAATTCATAGATATATGTTAAATCCATAATAAAATGAAAGTTGATAGACCTTTATGTTAGTGATCCTTTGTACCTTTAAATGAATTATGGTCTGAAATATGAAAATAACATACACATTGTAAAGATATAATTCATTGCCAATATAAAAATTTTAGACCAAAAAAGATACATGACCCATTTCTTTAATTCTATTAGAAAAGAGTTAAGTAAATCAAATTAAGAAAAATTAAAATACAACCTATAATTATAAAGAGACCTAATTACATATCTTTGACTCGCAAAGATTGATATCTTAAAATTATTCTATTGCTACAACCCATTAAAATCTACTTAGTAATCCATTCCTTAACAAAACAAATGACATGTTATGCCAAAAAGAGTTATAGACATTCCTTGAATATCCTCCCAACTAAGACTTAACACAAGTGTAACAATTATGCAACTAGAAATTTGGCATATTTCTTGATAATATCCAAAAGATAATGGTGACAATTCAAGGAGTCAAGTAATTTCAAATATTAATTTGATTCTTAATGATTGAGATTGTAATTAGATGATTTAACAAAAAAAAAATACTCTTCTACTTCATACTCTCTTGGAGATTTGAATGAGTTATTTACATAAGAAGCTTGGATAAATATTCTAATCTACACTCTTTTCTCATTGAAATTTTATAATTTGTATGAAATATAAATGTATCCAAATTTTCCATTAAGCTTATACTATCTCAACCTAAGTCCTAGATGTAGTGTCCCTCCATGATTCGCCTTTTTATGATGTTTATGTCTGATGGTTGTGGATGGATTTTATGCTTTAGATACTCTTTGCTTATGCATATTCTAATGAATAATGGAATGGTGATGTTAGATGTTGATTAGTCTTTGATTATTTTGATGATGATTATGACATGTTTATGAATATGCTAGAAATAGAATGTGTTAACTTATTTTGGAATGGTTTATGATTATTGGTGTTACAAGATGTTATTTGATATATTATATGATGCTTTTAAATGCTATTTAGGTGTGGAGAGAAGGATGTCGTATTTCTCACTTGTGAGAAACCTACGATGTTTTGATTTTCTTTCACTAGGTATGTGATGATTATATGTATATGCATAGACGTTTGTGTGTTGCAGGTTGCAGGTACTAGGCATCGACTCCACCTGAATTGTCAAGTCTGAGCATGCCTTAAACCCAATGGAACAGTTGATTGGAGATAACATTTGGTCCCCTACCCTAGCCATCATTCTCGAAGAGGATGAGTATCTGGTCCATTACTTCGTCAGTGTTGTCTGATGTCTATGGTCAGTTGGTCTTGCTTTTTGACCCTGATTAGGGTTTAGGTAATTGTTGTTGACATTTGGTTTGTGTAATTCAAAATTGTTTGATAAATGTTGTTTTTGGTTAATTAATTCATTAAAATAAATTATTATGTAAAAGGGGAATTTGATGAAATATAAATATATTTATTAATAAACAAGGTTTATAATAAATTAAATGTGTAATGAAATATTAAAATATAAAATATAAAATTATAATGGGATGTGATAATTGATAAATAGTAAAAATAATATAAAAATATAGAAGGTTTGTTATGGAACACATGCATAACTTCAAACAGATTGTTGGAAAAGAAACTTAATGTTTTTGGGGATTTTGTGAGATTTTATTGGATTTTGGTGTCAAAAAGCGAACAAATTTCTTTTGTAAATATTTTTCCCTTTTGGAGAATTTTTGGGATTCTGTTTTATTGGCTAAAAGAGTAATTTGTCTGAAAAATTTTGAACTGTTGTTTTGAATTGGGATTTTGGAAAATTGATTTGGGGGTTTGGTAAGATTGGATTTGCAAGTTGGAAATTTGGAGCTCGACATCAATCTCCAGGCCAACCAAGTGATGGCATCCAGGTTGGAACTATGAACTTTTTGAATTTTATCTTTGTTTTGAAAACGAATGTGTTGAATGTTTATGCTGTTTGGAAACAAAATATTTGCTTGTTTATTTATTTCGAATTGAAAAAATTAGTAAATGTAATTTCTGAAGTTTTCAAATCCCTTTTTTTGTAAATTGATTTGTGCAAAATCTGTAGTTTTATGCAGCCCTTGAAACCATAGTTCTTCGGGGTACTCTGTTTAATTTGTTTACTTTATCCTTGTGTCCGCAATTTATTGCACATCAAACAGGGCTTTTCATCTACAACAATTGATAAATCCATCTACCCTCTTTTGGCGCAATCCCTCTACCTCTTTCTCCGCTTGCTTCAGAATGTTTGCTCATATCCTGTAGCTTTTGCCTTGCATGCTTGGTTGATGATCTTCTCCTGCCAATTGCATTTTTTCAAATTTCCTTAAGCCTCTTCTTTATCCATTTGGGCGCACTATATATTATTCCTTTTAAGGAAAATTTTTTGTGGTCGTTGTTTGATTCTAGCACCATCTGCTTGCAGTTAGCGTTAGCCAACCATGACCGGCGGGTCGAACCCCATTCTTCCTTTTTGCGGACTGGTTGTGTTGCGTCCTTGGGTTAGTCGGTACTATGCTTTGCGTATTATATCTTTGTGCCTTATATTCAATGCCGAATATCTTAACTTCATTTCAATGAAAATACATTATGCTGGGAATTTGATGAAGGTGCCTTTGGTAATCGATACAAGTACTTTCTGTCTGGTGGTCGATATGATTGGAATTCAATTATAGTTATGTTTATATCATAGTTTGATAAACTAAATAATATCTTGGTTAAAGTCGATGTTTTCTATTGCTCTTTATACTTTGTCTTTATACTTTGTGTTTGAAAGTCGATGGTTATGATTTATAGTTGACATGAGATTCTTACATGGCGTAGGTTGCATGTTAGTGAACTTTGCGAAAGGCATTTCTTCCCTGCGTTTTTCTTTCAAATGCTATGTATTGTGTATAATTTCGAATGATTTATTTCTGCTTCGTGCTTATTTTGTGATTCAATTCAATGAGCATATTATATGCCTTGTATGTGACGACTTATAGTTTGATTTCCTTGGCATTTGTTGCCTATATTGCTTTGTACATATTCTTTTTATGAATAGTATCCGTTGTAATCTCTTTACATTTGGTAATCGATAGATTTATGTTGGTGTTCGATTATTTATAATCGGCGAGTATGCTATATGATATGGCATTCGATTAATTATATATATATATATATATATGATTTCCTTGGCATTTGTTGCCTATATTGCTTTGTACATATTCTTTTTATGAATAGTATCCGTTGTAATCTCTTTACATTTGGTAATCGATAGATTTATGTTGGTGTTCGATTATTTATAATCGGCGAGTATGCTATATGATATGGCATTCGATTAATTATATATATATATATATATATATATATGATTTCCTTGGCATTTGTTGCCTATATTGCTTTGTACATATTCTTTTTATGAATAGTATCCATTGTAATCTCTTTACATTTGGTAATCGATAGATTTATGTTGGTGTTCGATTATTTATAATCGGCGAGTATGCTATATGATATGGCATTCGATTAATTATATATATATATGATTTCCTTGGCATTTGTTGCCTATATTGCTTTGTACATATTCTTTTTATGAATAGTATCCGTTGTAATCTCTTTACATTTGGTAATCGATAGATTTATGTTGGTGTTCGATTATTTATAATCGGCGAGTATGCTATATGATATGGCATTCGATTAATTTTATATATATATGATTTCCTTGGCATTTGTTGCCTATATTGCTTTGTACATATTCTTTTTATGAATAGTATCCGTTGTAATCTCTTTACATTTGGTAATCGATAGATTTATGTTGGTGTTCGATTATTTATAATCGGCGAGTATGCTATATGATATGGCATTCGATATATATATATATATATATATATATATATATATATATATATATATATATATATATATATGTATGTATGTATGTATGTATATACATGTGTTTGCTTTGGTATAAGTTGATATATTGAATTGAGAACTGCATTCTGTTTGTTTTAAGATATATAAATGTATATATGCATATGTATGTATTTAAATGGTTGGCATATTATAATTTGATGTATTGTATTATATTGCAAACAACATACTGTTAATTATATATATATATATATAATTTACATTATGGTTTTAGTTAAAAAAACGTTTCTGCCGATGTGATTAATTGAATATTTTAGGAAGTGAATTGGAAAGTTAAGTAGAGTGAATTGATTTAATTATATTTAGATAATTAAAAGATTTGTTTAAATAAATGATTTAGATTATCTTTTGGTTAATTAATGAATGTTGAATTCTCTCATAATTATTTTATAGTTCATGTGAAATCCACTATGAAATTAGTTATTTAGAATAATTGTTGTTATGGTTAATTATGAATTACTATGTTAAGTGACCATTAAGTGAATTATGCGGTTAAGTTAAAGAGTAATTTGAAAAGTGAAAATAATGTTTATTTCATGGTTGTAATGTTGAGTGATTGCTTGTAAAGAATATTGTGGTTGATTATTGGGAATTGGAGTGATCTTGATAATTGTTTAAAAGTGAGAGTCCTTTGTGTTAAGTTGTTAAGGTTGGCTTCTAGAGGCCTAGGAGGGAGTAATTTTTGGTATGTATGGTTTTTTATGTTTGTTTCACTTGGAAGTGGTTTGGCTATGTTTGAGTTGTGTGCAAGAGGGTCAATGCCTTGCACTGTGTATAGATTCTTGTGATTGTGATATGTGTGCAAGAAGGTCAATGCCTTGCACTATTTTTGGATTCATGTGACTATGTTAAGTATGCAAGATGGTAAATGCCTTGCTTGTTGTGTAGGGTTTACTAGTTGCAAGTAGGGGGAGTGACTCTCCATGGGGGCCAGGACCCAAAGTGGTGCCCAGGATAACCCATGGGAGGGTTTCTTAATCCAGTGATAACATTAATAATGAATTAGGGGGATGGGTAGATTCCACACTAATCAAGATAATGGTATGCCTCACTCATGGATCAAGTGCTTGTTTAGGTTTGAGATGAGATGGGAAGGCCTGAAATGGCAAGATCAACTGCCTTGTCTTCATGAAAGGTACATTGATTTTGCATGAGTTTGTATGGGGGTTGGAGATCGGGAGAGGTCAATAGGATAACCCAAGATGGGGGTCGAGGCCTAGGAAGATCCACATGGATAACCCATATCAAGCTATGTGATGACACTCCTATTGCAGTCTAGCATTCCCTAGTTGTACTTTCCCTTCTGTTGTGTGTGTGCCTTTGGAAGTGAAGTTAGTGATATAAGTGATGTTGTGTTGGAGTCCATGTATGCCCCTTGGTTGTGTTAGCATGTTGCTTTCCTAATTGTCTTTTAGTAGTGGGAACTTTTGTTATCTCCTAGCACGGGGGGTAGACCTTAGGGTTCCACATGGTCAGGAGGTTGGTGCTTTTTCCTACATTAGGTATTCTTGTTGCATGTTCGTGTGCGTGGAGATTGTTCCTTATGTTGTGGACTCCAGATCCTATTCCAGATTGAGGAAACAAACTTGTATGTTTATGCATTGGATTTTATATCAATTGTATCTCTTATTGTAATCAGATGCATTCTTCCCACATGTGCTCTAGGAAGCAATGTTGTAAAGACTGTAATGATGTATCTGATATTGATGTATTCTTCATGTAATGAATGCTATAATGTAATGCATCTTGTATATGTTAATTAGTTAGAAATTATATTTATTGTTGTTTATCAGATGTTGGTATGGAAGTAAATAATGTTGGACCATTTAATGTGGTGATGTAAAATGAACTTTGCTTGACAGTTAAACTATGTTATCATAGTAGTTAATGAATGATTCTAGTTTCTTGGTTGATAGTTATGTGAGTAGCACGGTCATGGAACCTTAGAGGACCTAGGATTAGATTACATGCTATGTTATGTTGTGCATTTCACTATTATTTCTCTTAAAAAAATGTTCCATTATTATGTCATAGTTAGTGTTGTCCTATGGGGTTCCTTGGCGGAGCGTTACACTAGAACTACATTAAATAGAAGTAAAATCAATATGCCAAATGAATATTTATATTTTATCTTCATGTTCAAATCAACAAAGTAAAAATACATTTCCCTAAATGTCCTTCCAATTTGTATAGAAAAATTTAATGACAACAAATCAAATATCACTCCATCTAACACAATATTTCAATTATAAAAATTTAACACATTTAAAAGATCCATTAAAGATTGAATCTACACATACATCTCATACATAAATATATCTATGCAATTATGAAAATTAAAAATTCTCCCCTTTACATTATATATGTGGTCTTTGGTTTTACATTGTTTGAGATCATACAACTTTACGATGGGGATCATTTTATAACTTTGGGAAAGTATTATTATTTTCATATTATTGTTTCCTTGGGCTCTTTTCTTTAGAACAATGTTATGGTCACAATAAAATATTTTATCCCAAGTACATAGTGAAATATCAAAGTGTGGAAGGAGAAATTAATAACATCATTTTTTATGAGCACATCACATATTTTAAAACACCTCGTGAGGCACGCACTTGAAACATTTCCCTTTTTTTTTTTAAATGCTCTCAAATACCCAACATGTGACCTCACCATATTAAACCATAACATAACATGAATTTCATATTAAAACACCACTTTAGCTAATGAATGAATATGCTTGTTTTGTTCTTCATCTTAGCTTATCCATTCCATTACAAAGTGGTATTTAAGCAAAACATTAAAGGAATATGCTTGTTTTGGACCCATGTCATGTTATTTTATTTATTTTAAGTTGGATGTTTGTGAAAGTTGCTAGTTTGTATGTGGATGGAGATGCATGTCAAGTCATTATTATTATTTATTATAGGTCTTTCTTTATAGGTGATGTCTCTTTCACTATTGAATGCTGCACATGTTATATAAGACACCAAGATTGCTACACAAGACGCATCATTTGGGAATCCTTTGTTATTAATAAAATATCTCCCTTGAAAGAATTCTAGATCACACTATTGAATAAAATATAGTTATGATCCACAACAATTTATAATTGAAATATAAAGTATTTTTGACTTCATCATTTGATAGGAATATATAACTACTTTTTTAGAAAATAAAAGTTAAATTAATCATTTCTTTTTTTATCTAATTTATGTTTCTTATACAATGATTAATATATTGTACATTCTTTCATATTTATATTGAGTTATATTTTTTGCACAACTCTCTCATATCTATTTCAAAGAGTATTTGTCTTGTATTGTATAATTATATATGTATATGTGCATGTATACCTTTCATACACATACACTATTTAAAATATTTATATAATAAATCTATATTGCATAATTATATGTTATTGTTGCACACCACATTTTGGGTGGTACTCAAACTTCATAGTTTCACCATCATTTGAAGAATTAGTGTGCTTATTTATTGCACTATAACAATCTTTTTGACATCCATTATCTTGTCATTAAGAGGCTATTTAGATGTTTGTTTGGAACTTCTAATTACTATTTATATTATCATGGTACTAATTATGTAGACAATTCATTATACACAAAGATTTTTTGATATAAATTGGACAGCTAACTTGGATAGTTGAAACTCTTAACTTGGATGGTAAGGTCTTGTTTTTAGAAGGTTGAAACTCTAGATAATGGTACATATTGATAAGTTCTCTTGTTGCAAGAATTTCATGGGCCTTGAGTCACATACTTAATTGTATTTGTATTTTTTATGAATGTATTTAAAATTTATAATATCAAGTGTGATAATGTTAGGACTAAGGTTTCATTTACCTTGCAATCATATGTATATTTTATGTATTTCCAACACTCTTGGAAAGTCCTTAGACACCTAGGGTGTAACTGGAAAATAATTTTTAATTAAGATTCCCTAAGAATATTGGCATTAGATATATGCATTCATGAAGGAGGTGGAGCACAATAGTGGTGGTTATGGTTGACTTTAGACTTACTATATGCACTTTCAAAATTTTAGGTGCTAGGATTGAGGAGTAGAGGATCCTTGCATATCATATGGGATCCACATAAATTGGTCACTCCAAAATGGAGTACTATACTTGAGGATTTGAGTCATTGGGAGTTATGAAATCACATATGCCTACAAGGTTACATTTACTATTTAGGGGCCTAATTTATTGTGCACATGTGATGTTCATGTGCAATAATTTATAATTTTACTATTATCAAAAGATGCTCTCCAAGGCAGGCATGGGGTTTTGTATGTCACCATGGTTTTTGTATCTGTTTTTGGTAATTCATTTATGGTTTCATCTTATCTCCATGCCATTTATTGATTGTATGAGGAAATAGCTTCATATATATATTTTTTATAGGTATACAGTTGTTTCTAGAGTGTTATCATAGTGATTAGAGTGTTATTGTGTTGGATGTGTCTCTTAATTGAAGACTAATACATACTTTTCCTCTTTTTCATGTGGAGTTTTCTCCAAAATGGTTTCTCCACATAAATCTTGTGTTCATATGGCTTATTTATTTTATTCTTGTTGACAATTTTATAAAATCATATAATCGATAATGGTAATCCTTGGATAAACAATTAAATTTTGGACTTGCATACACTTGTAAGAGACCTTATTGTAGTAGTCTCACCTTGTTTCTCAATAATGAACCTACGCTATGCCACTTAATTTTGTGAAATGAATTGGTTGCACTCATATGTCTAAAAATATCATGTATGTTATCATAATACTAGTGGTTTCCTTGCTATTGGTTATTTATGTGATAATAATTATTGTTATTTCTAGGGTAGTCAACAACATTAATATATTGGTTGTTCTAAAAAATATAATCTCTTCTAGAATATCCATTAATATACTCCTTATTATTATTGTTCTTCATAGAGGGTCTATCATTAACCCCATATACTGTTGTGTTGCAGTGTTGAATACACAAGACAATTAACAGGGGGTGAATCAATTGTACCTTAAACTTCAAAAGCCTCACAAACATTCATATCCACATTCATTCAATTAAAATTTAATATGTTATAGTGATTTAGCATGAAAAGAAAATAACAAAAATTGAATCAAATCAACACCATGCACAAGAGAACACCAGATTTATGTGGAAAACCCAAGATGGGAAAACCCACAGCGAGGATTAGCTCAAAAGCACTTGAAAACCAAGCATCAGAGACACATCCTCATCACCTTCAATACTCCCTCGTCACCACCTAGCCAACCGCAATATAGAAACTCAACCATATATTCATAGACAAAAGCTTATCAAAGCAACACTAGAGGTTGGCATTAGTAGCTTAGTAATGACAACATGATGCAACTAATCAAAGCATGGATAACACCAACATACTCTTGCAACAATATTCTACTCATCAATGAAAAAAACACAAGCTTGTTGACATCAATGACAACACCAATCTACTTGTACTTGCAACATGCAGTTATTTTTTTAGAATTTTTTATGGAAGAAGGTTTGTTCCCTCCATTGGCATTGCTTTGCATAGTAATGAGTTTTTGTTCACTCCATAAGATATTCACCCACTATCAATGGAAGCTTGATAAATCTTCATCATCCTATCTAAGGATTTTTTATAGGATTTATAGGGAAACTTGTGAAATTATTCTCGTGTGTCCATATCGAGGACATGTAAGAAGAGGTTGCACAATTCCCAATGGTCCATGTTGGACACTCTTGTTGATGAATAGAGGTCTTGTATCCAAAATGTGATGAAGTGTGCTATATATTCATTAGCATCATTCTTCAATTTTAGTAATTCTCATATTCATATCCTTATTATCTTGTTCATATCAAACTTCATGTCAAAATCACCAATAAGTTGCAAAAATGAATGTGTCAAATCGTAAGGGAGGTAATAGTACCAATCAAATGAAACATCTTTTAAAATATAATTATGGTCCACAATAATTATAATTGAAATATTATATAAAAGTGTTTTTTAATATTTTGACTTCATCATTTGATCATTTGATAGAACTATATAACTACTCTTAAAAAATAAAAGTTAAATTAATCACCTCTTTTCTCATCATACTCATGTTTCCTACACAATGCTTAATATGTTGTACCATTCTTTCATATTTATATTGAGTTATATTCTTTGCACAATTCTCTCATATTTATTTCAAAGAGTATTTGTCTTGTATTGCATAATTATATATGTATATGTGTATGTATACCTTTCATACACATACACTATTTAAAATATTTATATAATAAATCTATATTACATAATTATATATTATTGTTACATACCACATTTTGGGTGGTAATCAAACTTCATAATTTCACCATCATTTGAGGAATTAGTGTGCTTATTTATTGCGTTATAACAATTTTTTTGACATCCACTATCTTGTCATGATGAGGGTATTTAGATATTTGTTTGGAACTTCCAATTACTATTTATATTATCATGGTACTGATTATAAATAGACAATTCATTATGCACACAAATAATTTTTTATACAAATTGGACAAATAACTTGGATAGTTGAAAGTTTAGATTGCTAGAGTTGGATGTGATAGTCAAAGTGCTATTTGTTTGATCAAGAATCCTATGTATTATTCTTCTACTAAGTATGCTGATGTTTAGTATCACTTTGTGTGATAAATGGTTGAGAATAGTAAGGTCTTGTTTGAGAAGGTTGACACTCTCTAGATAATGTTACATGTTGGCCTACAAAGATAATGGTCATAGACAAGTTCTCTTGTTGCAAGAATTTCATGGGCCTTGAGTCATGTACTTAACTGTATTTATGTTTTTATGGATGTATTTAAAATTTATAACATCAAGTGTGATAATGTTAGGATTAAGGTTCCATTTACCTTGCAATCCTATGTATATTTTATGTATTTACAACACTCTTGGAAAGTCCTTAGACACCTAGGATGTAGCTGGAAAATAATTTCTAATTAAGATTCCCTAGGAATCTTGGCATTAGATATATGCATTCATAAAGGAGGTGGAGCACAATAGTGGTGGTTATGGTTTACTTTAGACTCACTATATGCACTTTCCCAATTTTAGGTGCTAGGATTGAGGAATAGAGGATGCTTGCATATAAGATGGGATCCACATGAATTGGTCACTCCAAAATGAAGTAATATACTTGAGAATGTGAGTCACTGGGTGTTATGAAATCATGTACATGCCTCGAAGGTTACATTTACCATTTAGGGGTCTAATTTCTTGTGCCCATGTGATGTTCATGTGAAATCATTTATAATTTTACTATTATCAAAAGATGCTCTCCAAGGTAGGCATGGGGCTTTTGTGTCACCATGGTTTTTGTATCTATTTTTTGGTAATTCATTTATGGTTTCATTCTATCTCCATGTCTTTTATTGATGGTATGAGAAAATAGCTTTAGATTATTATTTAGGTACATAGTTGTTTCTACAGTGTTATCATAGTGATTAGAGTGCTAGTGTGTTGGATGTGTCTCTTAATTGAAGACTAATAATGAACCTATTTTAGTATTTTCACCTTGCTTCTCAATAATTAACCTATGTTATTCCCCTTCATTTTTTGAAATGAATTGGTTGCACTCATGTGTCTAAAAATATCATGTATGTTATCATAACACTAGTGGTTTCCTTGCTATTTATTATCTATTTGATAATAACTATTGTTATTTCTAGGGTAGACAACAATTTTAATATTTTGGTTATTCTAAAAAATGTAATCTCTTCTATAATATCCATTATTATACTCCTTATTAGTATTGTTATCCATAGAGGGTGTATCATTAACCCCATTTATTGTTGTGTTGTAGTTATTTTTTCAAAATTTTATGGAAGAAGGTTTGTTTCCACCATTGGCATTGCTTTGCATAGTAAGGAGTTTTTGTTCACTCCATAAGATATTCACCCACTATCAATGGAATCTTGATAAATCCTCATCACCCTATCTAAGGATTGTTTATAGGATTTATAGGGAAACTTATGAAATTATTCTCGTGTTTCCATATTGAGGACATGTAAATTCAGAGGTTGCACAATTCCCAATGGTCCATGTTAGGCACACTTGTTGATGAATAGAGGAATTGTCTCTAAAATGTGATGAAGTGCACTATATATTCATTAGCATCCTTCTTCAATTTTAGTAATTCTCATATTCATATCCTTATTGTCTTGTTCATATCAAATTTCATGTCAAAATCACCAATGAGTTGCAAAAATGAGTGTGTCAAAGCCTAAGGGAGGTAATAGTACCAATCAAAAGAAATTTGTTTAAGGGTATTTTGAAATATTATGGAAACAAAACCATCCCAAGGGAGGAGTTGTCTTATTGATATCATGTATGCTTTTGATGTATGATCTTAGATATTCCTCTCCCTTGAATTCCAGGAGGGGACATGGAAATAAGACGTTGTCATGTTGAATTCCAAGAGTTCTTTCAAGTATTCTTGATAATTCCCCAAGAAGGATCTTTTTGTAGTAGAAATTTATGCTACAAACATGAACCCCATGGGATGGAATTATGAACCAAGTTGATCTTGAAAGTGATTGTTGGTTGGTTATCCAGGTATGACTAGATAATTTTCATGTGTGTTTATTGGTTTAGATCCTAGTGGTTCCATGATATTTCGCTATGGGATTCCTACTAGGTGGTATGTTGTAAATTTATTTTTGTTGGGGGGAAATTAATTTTTCATTACTTATGTTTCAAGAATATAAATTTACATAAGTGGTTATTTTTTACCCCTAGCTTTCTTCAATTTTAGCAGTAGTAGAATTATTTGTATTTGGTTTTTACCTAGGAAATCTAGACCTTTATTCTATTTTTTTCTTGAATTTGTTTATCACCTTTGGCCTCAAGCATCCTAATATTTTGTAATAAGGTAGGTTATGATTTCAACAAGAATTTCACTATATTTTCTTTGTTCTTACAATTCACCACCTTGTGGTGTGATATCTTGTGTTGGGGGTTGATTATTTCCATTCATTCATTCTTATATAGTTTTTTCCAATAGCACATGTGTTATAGATCATTAAAATTGGTAAGAAACATGAATGGCTTCCTAAGTCCCTTGCAAATTAATTTATAGGTGACTCACCTTATTGTTTACATAGGTGGGCATGTCTCTATAAATTATGATGGGGTGATCTTGGTGGATTTTGAATTGAATGAGAAATCAATGTGCTCTCTCTTGGTTTTGATCTGGTTTGAGGATGGTATCATGTCACAAATTTAGGTGGTTCTTATCTTGAAACATCTAAATTTGTATTTTTCAAAGTATAGAAATTGGAGATTGGTGCCATAGGGTCTAGCATAAGATGCTTATCAAATGTGGGTGTGAGAGGTTAATCATAAGTTACCCATATTTGAACGCTATCTAATTATAACATATTATAGGGGTACCAAAAGTACCACAAAATAATGGAATAGATTTAAAGAGAAAGCAACAAAGGAAAAAAGAAGAGAAGAAAACTGTGAACTAGCCCATTTGAAGGTTTTGTAGTTCACATCAAAGTCACAAAAATATGTGATGGTCAAAATTGAATCAAGAACCACATGAATGATTCAAACTATTGAAAACACATGTGTTGAATCCTTTTTGTGAGGCATCCACAAATTATATCGTCTTGTGGAAAAATCTAGTCAAATAGGGGTTGGACTGAGTTTTTTTCAATGAAGTTGATATCATGGTTTATCAAGTTTTCTTGATGGGTTTGAATGGGATTATTGTGCATGGTTTGGTTATTTTTTCAACATTTATTTGATATAATTGAGTAGTCAGCTCTTGTAACAAGTTAATATTGGTGTTTATAATTACTTAAATAATGTTTATTTCATGTCTAGCTTCTATGCGGAAATAGTTTATGAGTTTTCCTTGCACTTAAAGATCCTAGTTATATTAATTTAGATCATATTTTTCTAGTTTTCTATTTTAATTAGCCTCAATATTTTAATTATTTTCTTGGGCTTATTTTTCTATTGGAGTTACCTAAATAGACAAATTCTCCTTGATCTCATTTAGCATTGCTTCTCTCCAATTTTCATATACTATAGGAAATATTGGGTGCAAGATGTAAGCAAGGAGGAAAGGAGATTGAAGAGAATTATTTTCATTGTAATTTTTTTGAGTGCCTCATGTAAAAAATTGATGGATTTTCTTAATTCTCTAAGATGAATCACAATCGTTGTGTTAGAATCAACAAAATAGGGAATGTATGTTGGAAATAGGATGCCATTTAATTGCAAATCTTAAAACATTAATTATTTCATGTATCTCCTAGATTCTTGGAATGTGTTCAACAACACTAAGATTAGGATGAGATTAATATTTGGATGAAATAAATCATGAAATTGACATTTGTATTTATTCCTAAATAATAGGAGCATGTGGGTGCACACATGGTAAGGTGAAACTCACCTTGTGTCAGTTAACTATACGGAGTAATGTTAACACTTCTGAATGCATGTAAAGATCCTAGAAGTTAGGATTTGGTGTTTGCATGCTTGAAGTTCAGCTTAAGTTAAGTTAATCAGTCGATTCTTTAAGTTAAAACCACTTAATCTGGGGGTTTAGCCTGATTCAGGCCAGCCTCACTGATTGAGCATCTTTGATTCGCCACAGATGCATGCATGCATGTTGGTTATTTTGAGTTGCATGTAGTTAACTTCAGTTAACTTGGAATGCATGGCTAATAACATTGAGTTGTATGACAGATAACAGGGACTACCTCCAGTTAACAAGGGATGACCATTCTTTGGGAATGGTGTTGAGTAAATGTTTCAGTTAACAATAAAGCACTTGAAGCTAACTTGGGCACCCAAGATGCTTTATTGGAATTAACTCCAATGCATGATAAGATATTTTTGATGGCTCAGTTAAGTAGCTTTAATTGTGGGCGCCATCTTTGAGGAATAGCTTTGGAATTATCACCGAAGTGAAGGAGAAGTTGTAGCTTCAGTTTGGGACACCCAAATGCATGAAGCACATGTTGTAAGCTTTAGTCTTCACTGAAAAACTCTACTTGAAGGAATATGGCGTACCTTTTCAAGGGCTTGAGATTATGCATTGTAATTATCACCATTTGATTATTACAAGGTTGCATATTGTCTATATATCTCATTCAAGTTGAATAGAGTTGGGGAGTTGTTATTGCAGGTGTGAAGAAGATTGGAAAGACAGAAGAAGCATTCTCAAGCAAGAATTGGAGCTATTGTAATTCAGAGTTTGAATAATAGAATAATTCTTGGTGGAGTTTTTTCCCGAAAGGGTTTCTCCATGTATATCTTGTGTGATCCTTCTAATATCCTGTCTAGTTCTTCTATAATTCTCTCTACATTCTACAACAGTAAAATGGATTAATCAAGATAATCATCCACAAAGAATTTATGTAACAAAGAAAAGACTTACTTAGAACAGCAATATTGAAGTTTTATAGAGTATTAAGCTAAGAAAACACCTCATTTTTCAACATTTGGTATCAGAGCTGAGGTTGGGTAGAGTATTGGGACGCCTTTCTCTTAAAAGATTTGAGGTTTTTTAGCTTAGTGGGAGCTCTTATTATTTTTGTTATTTGCTGATTTTGGAATTAAGTTTTGTTACAATGAATTCGAGGTTAGAGATTGAAAGGTTCAATGGTTCTAACTATGAAATGTGGAAATTAAAAATGGAAGATCTTCTTGAAGAAAGAGATCAGTGGTTAGCGGTTAATAATGAGACAAAGATACCTACAACTATTTCAAATGAAGATTGGGCTAAGTTAGATAAGAAGGCAAGAGGAACAATAAGGTTATGTCTTGCTGATGCTGTTCTTTTAAATGTTTCAATGGAAACCAGTGCATATAAATTATGGAAAAGAATAGGGGATATTTATCAAACTAAGAGTCTCACCAATAAGTTGTATCTGAAAAGGCAATTATATTCATTGAAAATGAAAGATGGTGATTCAGTAGCACAACATTTAAATGCTTTCAATTTAATTCTCAGTCAGTTAGCATCTGTAGATGTAAAGCTAGAGGATGAGGATAAGTGCATTTTATTACTTTGTTCGTTACCAAATTCTTGGGAAAATCTAATTGTTGCAATTAGTGGTAATGGTGCAGATCCAAAGATGGACAACATTATTCCTACTCTCCTATCAGAGGAGATGAGGAGGAAGTCTAAGGAGGAAATCCAAGATGCCTTGTTTGTAAAAGGTAGGCCTAAGAAAAAGGAGCCTAAGGGAAACAAGGAAGGAAAGGGTAAGTCAGAAGGACGAAGTAAGGTAAAGTGTTGAACTGTGGGAAACCAGGACATGTGAAGAAGGATTGTAAGAACAAGAAAGAGAGTTCTGATTCTTCTACAGAGGAGTCCTCAGATAATAGTAATGATGCATTGGTTATTTCAGCTAATATTGTTTGTGATAACTCTTTGCTTCATGTTTCAGAGTAATCTTCGTAGAGAGGATGGTAGTCACAATGCCATGTGTGACTCGGTATCACGGTTCAGTGGGAGTTGTTGGCAGTGACTTGGATGCATCGTTGGTAAGGTTATCTACATGTGGTTGGAGATATGGTTTCTTGGTTTAGAGTATATTTGTTATGGATGTCATGGTTTACTCTTGATATGCATTTAGAGTTTGGCATATTTACATGGTTCTCTTGAGACTAAGATGTATAAGTATGTTATGATGCATGTGATCTCCTAAGAGGAGATGGTTAGATCATGGATGTCATGTTTATGATTCTTGATTCATGATTGGAGTTTTGACAATGATCTTGTGTAGTTCTCTTAAGTTTTGGGTACATTAATCATTTGCTTGATTACTTCATGAAAGTGTTGTGTTGCATTTGGAGTTTGGCATGGATTGGTTGGTTACAGGTCCTCATGGATACTTGGAGAAATAGGTGAGGCTGGAATTCTCTTGTGGTAAGAGACTTTTGTTGGAATGGTTACTTGTGAGAAAAGTTTTTTAACAGAAAAGACCGAGGAGTCTACACCTTGGTTGAATGTGAATTCAACACACTCGGTGGTTTAGCATGCCTCTAAAGAGGTGGTTTGGTTATAGAGGCTTGGGAAAGGTAATGGTTTGGTTGATAATGGGAAGGTATTAATTGAGAAAAGTTAACACTTTAATTAATGTTACAGATTATCTTATGAAACCATACATATAAGTTCTCTTGGTTTTAATCATTTGCTTGGAAGCTTCATGATTATGCAGGTTGCATTTGAAGTTAGCATGGATTGATTAGTTGGTGCAAGAAGGCCATTGGCTTTGAGACTTGTACTTGTTTTATTATTCCTTGTTTAGAATAATTGCAATATATAATGTCAAGTGGGAGAATGTTGGAAATAGGATGCCATTTAATTGCAAATCCTAAAACATTAATTATTTCATGTATCTCCTAGATTCTTGGAATGTGTTCAACAACACTAAGATTAGGATGAGATTAATATTTGGATGAAATAAATCATGAAATTGACATTTGTATTTATTCCTAAATAATAGGAGCATGTGGGTGCACACATGGTAAGGTGAAACTCACCTTGTGTCCAGTTAACTATATGGAGTAATCAGTTAACACTTCTGAATGCATGTAAAGATCCTAGAAGTTAGGATTTGACGTTTGCATGTTTGAAGTTCAGTTGTTAAGTTCAGACAATTCGCTAAGTTAAGTTAGTTAATCAGCTTTAGTTCAGTTTCAGCTCAGTTCGGTTCAGTTTCACCGGCCCGTTATCTTCAGTT
This sequence comes from Sequoia sempervirens, assembly GCA_007258455.2. NCBI lineage: Eukaryota > Viridiplantae > Streptophyta > Pinopsida > Cupressales > Cupressaceae > Sequoia > Sequoia sempervirens. Next base: position 279,630 of record VDFB02262292.1, on the reverse strand, counting down.
GCATGCAAGTGCATGTTGCATGCATGTTGGTTATTTTGAGTTGCATGTAGTTAACTTCAATTAACTTGTAATGCATGGCTAATAACATTGAGTTGTATGACAGATAACAGGGACTACCTCCAGTTAACAAGGGATGACCATTCTTTGGGAATGGTGTTGAGTAAATGTTTCAGTTAACAATAAAGCACTTGAAGCTAACTTGGGCGCCCAAGATGCTTTATTGGAATTAACTCCAATGCATGATAAGATATTTTTGATGGCTCAGTTAAGTAGCTTTAATTGTGGGCGCCATCTTTGAGGAATAGCTTTGGAATTATCACCGAAGTGAAGGAGAAGTTGTAGCTTCAGTTTGGGACACCCAAATGCATGATGCACATGTTGTAAGCTTTAGTCTTCACTGAATAACTCTACTTGAAGGAATATGGCGTACCTTTTCAAGGGCTTGAGATTATGCATTGTAATTATCACCATTTGATTATTACAAGGTTGCATATTGTCTATATATCTCATTCAAGTTGAATAGAGTTGGAGAGTTGTTATTGCAGGTGTGAAGAAGATTGGAAAGACAGAAGAAGCATTCTCAAGCAAGAATTGGAGCTATTGTAATTCAGAGTTTGAATAATAGAATAATTCTTGGTGGAGTTTTTTCCCGAAAGGGTTTCTCCACGGTATATCTTGTGTGATCCTTCTATTATCCTGTCTAGTTCTTCTAAATAATTCTCTCTACATTCTACAACAGTAAAATGGATTAATCAAGATAATCATCCACAAAGAATTTATGTAACAAAGAAAAGACTTACTTAGAACAGCAATATTGAAGTTTTATAGAGTATTAAGCTAAGAAAACACCTCATTTTTCAACAATGTAGAGTTTTTGTCAAGAACCTTGATAAAATGTATTAAAATCAACATCCCCAAAATTCTAAACGAAGGGGGAATATTTATAGGTTTTATGCTTCTCAATCATGGGGAAGTGATTAGGATATTACTAGAGAGTTGATTGAGCATCAAGAGGAGAAGAGAATTAGTCAAGGAGAGAGATGGATCAATGATTATTAGAAGGAAATATCAATCAAGAGAAAAAATGGTTGAAAATGATTGGAATTGAAGTAATTACACATCTGCCAAACATGATAAAGTTACCTCTTTCAAAGATGAAGGTCACCCATTTTTCTATGGGACAACTATACAGTCTCCTAAGAGACCCTTTAGTTGAAGGTCTACAAAAGGTTTTTTATTGTTACACAAGTAATTTTGTAATATTTGGCTATCTGTAAGGAAAGAAAAGGTGTGGAAACACTTTCCTAATGCTAATTCTAAGAAGAGAATGCAAACATATGGTTCAATTTTGAATTACAATTCATTAAAGATGCACATTAGCCAAAAAATTGATGAAAACAAATTTAACACAACCATAGAATGGACACCAGTTTTAATGTGGGAAAACCATTTCGAGAGAAAAAACCCACCACACTAGGAAAAAACACTTTGTATTACAATGAACAAAGTCCACATATAGAGTTACAGTTTGTTACTCTCAGATGTCTATTTGCACTCTCAATACATGCAACATTTCAATTTCTGATCAATCTCGTTCTCTCTCATCAGAGTCACAACTCAGCTCCAAAACACTATTACAATGCATTACACACTATAGTATTTTCCTTTTGAGAGAATTTTCCAATCTATCTGCATCACCAGACTCATGCATGAATCATACCAATTCGATTGCCATCCATTACAGTAGACAAACTGTCAATTAGCAGTTACCATATCGGGTTGTCACTGGGACAAATTCAAACGTCCCACTGATGTTCACATTACCTTTCAAACAGTTCATAATGCAGTGGTCTATTGGAAAGACCAATTTTTATGTCTTGGTGATGGAGTTACATCCTGGTGATCAATCTTACCATTGACACATCAAGGGGACTAGCTTTCAAGTCTCACCTGTAAAGCACAGTCACAACGATGAAGTACTAACCAATCGATGTGGTTCCACTACCAAGCTAGCTCTAGCTACCGCTTTACTCCTGTTAGCTCGAGTCCTACCATGATCATCATTCCATCAAGGAGACTAGGTTGAACATCCCACCGACGAAGGAACATTATCATCCTATCGTTGGGACTTGACTCATAGTCCCACTGATAGAGTAAATTCCTACTGATTGAACAAGCCATTAGTACCAAACCGTCAGGTCATAGGAGATTTCAAAAACTTCACAACCCACGACTCATAGTTTTGAAGTTTCAATTCTCCGTGACATCGTGAATGGTCTATCAGAGGTTTCCAGAATTCCAAAAACTGCATCATGGGTTCCAAAGTTCAGATTTTTAGCAATCCCGCGACATACAAGGTAATAAAGGAAACAAAATGGCAAACTCACAAGTTCCAAATCAACAAGTTGAGGTACATTTTCTAAACATGTTCCCACTTGACAAAGAATTACTAGCTTCTTCCAAACTTGAGATTACTAAATGTCATAGGCCCCAAGGCCCATCAAACTGGCACACCACCTAAACTTGTTTGTGCTCACTAGTTTCGTTAACGCATCTGCAACATTTTCTAGAGTATCCACCTTTTCAAGGCTAAGCTTTCCATCCTCCACCATATCTCGTACAAAATGATACTACACATCAATATGTTTTGTCTTGGCATGGAAAGTTGTATATTTCACCAAACAAATGGCACTTTGACTGTCATAGCAAATGGTAATTTTCCTTGCATTGAACCCAATATTAGAAAAAAAATGTCTAATCCAAATTGCTTCTTTACAGGTATGTGTTGCTATCATATACTCTACCTCTGTAGTAGATAAAGCGACTACAGCCTGCCGCTTGCTCATCCAACTAACTGCACCACCATTCAACGTGAAGATGTATCCACTGGTGGATCTCCTGCTGTCAATGTCCCCTACCCAATTAGAATTCACATAACCTTGAATGATATTGGATCTTTGTGACCCAATTGAGTTACCATGATAGCACAAAGCATACTGATAGGTACCTATTAAATATCTAAAAACTTTTTTCACAACATCACAGTGTGGTCTACCTAGTTTTTCCATAAAACAGCTAATAAATACCACTGCTTGGGAAATTTCTAGCCTTGTACAGACCATTGCATACATTAAACTGCCAACTGCGCCTGCATAAGGCACTCTGGTCATGTCCTCCATCTCGGTAGGATATTTTGGACAATCTTCAATAGATAGTTTCGTTCCCTACAACACTAGAACAACTAACTACTTGGAATCTGTCATACCAAATCTCTCCACGATAGTATTGATATACTTAATCTGGTTGAGCCAAAGCTTTCTACTTCCTCTATCCCTTTTTATTTCCATCCCCAAAATATACCTTGCTGCACCAGATCTTTCATTTCAAACTTTGCTGACAATTGAGATTTTAGATCAAAAATCATAGTCTTACTATTTCCTATGAACAACATGTCATCAACATACAGGGCAATAATAAGAACTCAATCATTTTTAGTTTTGAAGTACACACAATGATCATATTTTGATCTTACAAATCCCAATGACAACACAAACGTGTCAAACTTTTGGTACCACATTCTAGGCGATTTTTTAAACCATACAAAGATTTCTTTAACTTGCAAACCATATTTTCTTTACATTTTTCCACAAAGTGCTAAGACTGGGACATATAAATCTCTTCTTCAAGATCTCCATGAAGAAATGTTGTCTTCACATCCATCTATTCAATCTTTAAGTCATACACTACTGCAATTGACAAAATAAATATGATAGATGTCAGCTTAGCTACAGGAGAAAATATTTCACCATAATCAATTCCCTCTACTTGGGAATAGCCTTTCGTAACCAACCAAGCTTTATACTTTTCAACACTGTCATCCAAACTGATTTTCTTCTTAAATACCCATTTATAGCCAACGAGCTTTCTACCTCCAGGCAAGGGAACCAAACTCCAAGTTTCATTCTTTTTTAATGACGTCATTTCCTCATTCATGGATTCCAACCAAGAATTTGAATCAAACATTTCAATTGCCTCTTTCGCAACCCTAGGCTCATCAGTGCTTGTAATCAAAGCATAGGCACAATTTACATCCAACACAAAAAAACCATACCTTTTAGGTTGTTGCCTTTCACGTGTAGACCTCCTCAAAGGCTGAGGTTGAGGTTGTGGTTCTTCTTCTTTAGAATCTCAGAGCTGCTAGAACTCTCCTCAGTTTCAGGTACACTTCATAGTTCCTCTTTATCTGGAGTTCAAGGAATTTCAACTACTTTTTCTTTCTTTTCTTTTTTCATCTCTAACTGCAGATCTACTGAAGAAGGTTTCAGCTCACGAAAGATTACACTTCTACTGTATACAAACTTTTCAGTCATAGGATTCCAAAGCTTGTATCCTTTCACACCAATGTCGTAGCCAATGAAGATACATTTTACAGCTTTATTTTCCAATTTAGATCTTTTCTCATTCGACACATAAACATATGCTTCACAACCAAAGACTCTTACATGTATTAAAGAGGGCTTCTTACCAGACCAAGCTTCCATAGGGGTTTTGTCAACAAGTGCCGAAGAGGGAGATCGATTTATTAAATAACATGTTGTAGCCATAGCCTCAACCCAAAACCTCTGCTCCAGACTAGCATTTCTCAACACACTTCTCACCCTTTCCATCAATGTCCTGTTAAACCTTTTAGCAACTCCATTTTTCTCTGGAGTGTAAGGTGTTGTTTTATGCCTTTTTATTCCATGGTCTTTGCAATACTTTTCGAAATCTGTAGAACAAAACTCACCACCATTTTCTGTCCTCAAGAATTTAATTTTTCTTCTAGTTCAATTTTCAACCAAGTTTTTAAACTCTTTAAACTGATTGAACACTTTTGATTTAATTTTTAGAAAATACACAAATTCCCTTCTCAAATAATCATCAATAAAATAAACATTATATCTTGATTTTGATAACAAAGGAACATTTAATGGACCAAAAACATCAGAGTGAATATAATCTAGAACACTAGAAGATCTATGAGGACTAGAATAAAATGAAACATGATGTTGTTTTCTATATATACAATGTTTGCAAAAATCAAACTCAAGGTTACAATCATCAAGCCCTTCAACCAGGTTTTTATTTTTCAAAGCTTTTAAGCCTTTCTCATTAATGTGGCCAAGCCTTTGATGCCAGAGCATGGTCTTAAAGTTTTACCTCCAAAGAGTTTGCACCTAGAGGAACTTTGTTCTCCTTCTCTACACGAGCAACCTTTTCTGACTTTACAGAGACACTATTACATTGAACAACATGTGTGTCCAGCTTGTACAGAGTACCAATTCAAGCACCCCTAGCTAACACCATCGAGCCTCTAGTCATCTTACAACCACCATTCAAGAATGAAACTTGCACGCCAACATCATTCAACTTACTAACAGAAATAAAATTTTGAGCCAAACCTAGTATGTGCATTATGCCTTCAATTCCTTTGATTCTCTCGTTAGGAAATTGAATTTTGTCTCTTCCACGACCAATAATTTCAAGAGATGAGTCACTTACTAGATACACCTTTCCACCAACATACTTTTCATACTTCATAAACCAATCTTTGTGAGATGTCATGTGAAAGGATGCACCTAAGTCAATCAACCATACATCATCCGATGCCTGAGTCTCCAAGGCTACAATGAATGCATCTACATCACTTTGAGAAGAATCATTATCAGAAGAATTGATTTTCTTCTTCTTCTTTTTCTCCTCTTTGCAATCCTTATGGACATGACCAGGTTGCCCATAATTCCAACATTTTACCTTGGACTTCTTTCCAGGAGACTTTGATCTCCCTTTAGACTTCGATATAGTCTTCTTTTCTTTCTTCTTGCCTTTCTCCTTTGATTTTCCTTGAACAACAAGAGCCTCCTTTTCCATCTCAAAAGATTTCCTTTGCATCTCTTCTGACAACAATGAAGCAACCACATCTTCCATATTGAAAGTGGTTGTCGTACTCCCAATAGCCATCACTAAATGATCCCACGAGTCAGGAAAATAACATAACAAAAGCATACAATGATCCTCATCATCTATCTTCACACCTACAGATGTTAACTGAGCAATGAGCATATTGAACGTATTCAGATGATTAGCCACAAACACCCATTCCTCCATTTTCAAAGAGTACAAATTCTTCCTCAAGAATAACTTATTCACGAAGGACTTGCCCTGATAAATTTCACCAAGTTTCTTCCACAAAGAAGATGTTGAATTCTCTTCATGAACATTCAAGAGAACAAAGTCTGCTAGACAGAGTCTTATCATCCCTTTGGATTTTCTATCTGTGAGGTCCCAATCTTCTTGCTTCATGCCTAAAGGTTTTGTTCCAACCACAACAATCCAGAGATCTCTATCTACCAATAGGTCTTCCATTTTGAGTTTCCACAACTCAAAATTGCCACCATTGAACTTTTCAATTCCTATCTTCCTTGATGTGCTTGCCATCTTAATCTGCAATCAAAATTACCAGATTCCTCTACAAGACTCCTACTTCAGAATTGACACAAAAAACCCATCCAGCACACAAGGATAACACAACTGGCCAGGCTCTGATACCACTTGTAAGGAAAGCAGAGGTGCGGAAACACTTTCCTAATGCTAATTCTAAGAAGAGAATGCAAACATATGGTTCAATTTTGAATTACAGTTCATTAAAGATGCACATTAGTAGAAAAACATATTAGAACAAATTTAATACAACCACAGAATGGACACCAATTTTAACACAGGAAAACCCTTTCGAGAGAAAAAACCCACCACACCAAGCAAAAACACTTTGTAATAAAGTGAACAAAGGCCACATTCAGAGTTACAGTTTGTTGCTCTCATATGTCTATTCACACTCTCAATACAAGCAAGATTACAATTCCTGATCAATCTCGTTCCCTCTCATCAAACTCACAACTCAGAGTGGAGAGAAAAGATAAAAGTGTTATACTGGCCATGTGGAAACTTTCCATGCTTCCACAACTTGAAAATATGACCACTAAAATGAGCTCACAAAACCATAGAATGCTCTAAGATTATGCCACATGTCATTCTCTTCATGCTTTAGAATTCTCTATTTTTATATAAAACTTGTTGGGAACAATGAGAAACTAGTATGTGTCCTTTTAGTTGCTTTAAATATTGACAAGTGTCTCCTTCACATGATTTCATGGAATTTATATAAGCTTTCTTTAAAATGTTATGTGGAATAATGAAAATCCAATCAAATCATGCAACGTGTTGACCCTCTGATACAACGAATGGAATGCTTTTGGGAATGTGCCACAAGTCCCTCTTCCATGCTTTTGCAAGGTGCTTGTGGGTCTACTTTGAGTTGTTCTATAGAATCATGGAACATTTCAAAACTTACCACATGGCACTTGTGGGGTCTTCAAAAGGTTCCCATAGAAATAAGCAATGCTCAATATGCCACGTGTCACCATTTTTGTAGTTCTATGACCTCCATTTTCTTTCAATAATAAACCCTCCATGAAATTGCAAAATCCACTAGAAATGTGCCATCTGTCAACTCTTGATTGATTCTATGGAGTATTTCTTCAACAACATAAACATGTGGGTAGGATTAGGGTCTAGGCGTAGGTAACTTAAGGGTTTTTAAATGCATGTGCTTTTAAAACAGCTTAACGTTACTAGGAAATGAAGGGGCCAACTTAATAATAAAGTGAAGGGTGCGAACATAAGACCTTAGGTATTTGATAAATTAATTCAAGATCACGAGTTTAATTGATAATGTTAAGGCATGAGGGGTTGATAAATAGATGAATATGAGACTCAGTGTTATGAAAATGTACCCATAATGAGCGATAGGGCCCAGTCAATGTGAAAGTGTAACAAAAGTGCAAGCACATTTCCATGACTTGGGGTTTTTAGGGTTTTATACCTAAACAAAGGGTTGTAATAGTATTTATATCAAACCCAAGCACAAAGATATCATTCAGAGACTTAGAATATGGGAAAAAACCAAGAGCCAAGACATTTTTACAAAAATTACCATCACCTATCATGGAGACATTAACTTGCAAGACAAAACCTTAATTGACTACTCATTCACTTGATTTACAAATCTGCCTCATCATTGAAAAAGTTGAACGTGTATCAATTGATTTCCTAAAATAACCAAAGACATAATACAACCAAGAAATTGACTCAATGACCAACATGTAATACAACTAAAAAGTGTGCACAAATATACTTCAATGTTAGGGCTCTCTGAGGGAATTCAGATATACATCCCATTAGTATTAGGTTACTCACATGAACCTCATTATCGTGAATGAGAAATGATTCCCAATGACATGTAGGAACAATGAAACTATGTGTAAAATCACTAAGGATATAACCACCTATAAAATCTAGCAATAAATGTGACACCAAGTTGAAGAAGCATAAAATGAATAAATAAACCCTATCACAAACACATACAAGGCTTGAGATAAATTTCAAACCAAATACCACTATTACAAATCTCTATGATAGGTTCTTGGAGTAACACCACTATTGATAAGACTACTAAACACACATAAAGCTAGTCATAAAGGCCACATTTTCAAATTCAACTTTAGAAGCATAGGATAAGATTTGGTAGTTGAGATATATAGTATTTGACAAGTAGGTAAAATACTTTAAATTTGTTTGAATATGTACCATACACATGGAAGCATGATATATTATATGATGAATGACATGTAAAGGAAAAATTGCACATACACAAGAATGAAATGATTCCAAATCCACACAAAAAATAAAATTTTAAGGCATGATGGAAAATACAACAACACATCATCACAAGAGGACATTAATCCACTGCAAAAGTGCACATGACCATACCAAAACCTACAACTACTATATAAGAAGTTAGGTGCAACCTTGATCACCACATCCACCACATTTTCACCACAAGAAGTATAGACATGTATAAGACCATATGTCACCACCATGGAAGTGAGAGGGGACACCATAGGAACACACATGACTTGTGAAAATCAATATGGGCCACCATGGAAGAAATTGAGCACAACACATAGATTAAAATCAATATAATAACATGCCCAATGCAAATCTTACGCCTGCGGCCACTATAAAAGAGGAGTATACTAAAAAAACATATAAAAAACACCATGGACCAACACATACCATCAAAAACATAAATATTCCTTCACAAAGTGAACTATATCATGACTATAATAAAAAATAGCCTTTAGTAGTAACTCCGCTACACAAGGGGTAAACACACCATAACATCAATAGATAAATCAACCAATGTTACACAAGAATACCACAAAAAATTTTTATAATGGTTTCACACACCCAAGTACCTAATAAATAACTATCACACACCATAGATAACACCTTTATGACTATAGAATATTAAGAAGAGTAGAGAGGTTCCACCACAACATAGATCATGCTTACAAAATCATATGCATCAATTGAAAGCCTAGAAAGTCCACCACACACACACAAAAGGGGAAATAGTAGAGAGAACAATAGAGATATGTAACACAAGTATACTACTTTTATGGTGAGAATAAATAGATTGAGAGCACATGTAGTACAAATAGCAAGGGAGGGAATGTGATACAAAATTATAAAAAGGCATCAGGGGGTGCCACAACATTTAAAAGGAAGTGTTACAATAACAAGGAATGCAAGTAGAAAGAGTAATATAGTTCATTGAATAGTACTATAAATGAAAGATAATTCATTTGCAAAGTTGTGAAATGGATAGAACACAAAAGATGACCTATTGAAGATACCTTGAAAAATAAGAAAGCATTGTAGTAAATGGAGACATAAGATTCAATCATAAAATTGGACCCAAGTCAATATTACATAAGCCTTATTCATTGTCACTAAACTATACTGTGCTATTTTTAAAATATTTTTTTAGCAAGAGACCATAAATTCATAGGTATATGTTAAATCCATAATAGAATGAACATTGATATACCTTTATGATAGTGATCCTTTGTACCTTTAAATGAATTATGGTCTGAAATATCAAAATAACATACACATTGTAAAGATATAATTCATTGCCAATAAAAAATTTTTAGACCAAAAAAGATACATGACCCATTTCTTTAATTCTATTAGAAAAGAGTTAAGTAAATCAAATTAAGAAAAATTAAAATACAACCCATAATTATAAAGAGACCTAATTACATATCTTTGACTCACAAAGATTGATATCATAAAATTATTCTATTGCTACAACCCATTAAAATCTACTTAGTAATCCATTCCTTAACAAGACAAATGACATGTTATGCCCAAAAGAGTTATAAAAATTCCTTGAATATCCTCCCAACTAAGACTTAACACAAGTGTAACAATTATGCAACTATAAATTTGGCATATTTATTGGTAATATCCAAAAGATAATGGTGACAATTCAAGGAGTCAAGTAATTTCAAATATTAATTTGATTCTTCATGATTGAGATTGCAAAATGATTTAACAAAAAAATAAATACTCTTCTACTTCATACTCTCTTGGAGATTTGAATGTGTTCTTTACATAAGAAACTTGCACAAATATTCTAATCTTTGCTCTTGTCTCATTGAAATTTTATAATTTGTATGAAATATAAATGTATCCAAATTGTCCATTAAGCTTACACTATCTCAACCTAAGTCTTAGAACTACACTTGAATAGAAGTAAATCAATATGTCAAATGAATATTTATATTTTATCTTCATGTTCAACTAAACAAAGTAAAAATACATTAGAAACTTGCACAACAATATTGATTCTAACTCTTAAATCTTAGTAATAATGCATCACATTATCACCCCTTTAGAGCTCTGCTTTTAATTCTACATAGAAATCCTTGTATATACCTAAAGCATTCAACATTTCTCATAAATAATGTTTGATTTACTCTTTGAGTAAAAGCCATAAATGAAATATTCATTCACAAGAAGACTACAAAGATGAACAAAAAAAGATCCTTGATCAATTTTTATTCATAAATGTAGAAGATAGAAACAATTAGGAGACAATTGCTTACAAAATTGCCATATATATTTGATTTTTGTGAGCTAGTATTGTCATAGAAAATTATAACTACATTGACATCCTTTCCTTTCAAAACCTAAAAATAGACATATACGGGTTGCATTTACATAAGTACTCTTCTTACAAAAAAATTCAAGATCCTTGTAAGATGGCCCTGAATTCCCTTTTATAACAAGGGAGCGAACAAGCTTTAGGACATAAGACAAATGTCTCATTTTCATTTGACAATAATTTCTAGAAAGAGACAAAAGGGTAAGTACACAAAGTTGTGACACAAAAATGGCTCTTAAGATGCCACTTTTTTTGAGATCAAAAAAATCTGATGTTCATGAGAAAATAAAGATAGTTACACTCAAAATTTGAAGATGCAACAAGAACAAGAGTTGTAGTGCTTTGAATCTACTTTCTAAACTACAATTTTTTTTTAGAATAATGAAGATTAAGGGTTTTAAAAAAGGGGAGCACACAAAGTGGTCCTTCTTTGATAAAAAAATTAGCATAGCATTTGTTGTGCTCCCCCTAAAATGTTAACTTCTTTTTAGAATTTTAAAAATCATTTTGGTGAGAAATTAGCTAACACCATGTAGTTTATGCAGGTTTTTTTGGATAATTTTGTGATGAATATATAATATTTTAGCTAACTACCTCTCTACCTATCCATATATATATATATATATCTCCCTCCTTCCCTCTCTAATATCTATCTCTCTCTCTCTATCTCCCTCCTTCCCTCTCTACATCTCTCTATCTCCCCCCTCTCTCCCTCTCTCTCTTCCTTCCACCCACCTTCACTCTCTACTTTTATCTCTCCATCCCTCCATCTTTCCCTATCTAAATCTCTCCACCTTCCTCCTTAACTCTCTACTTTTCTCATTATCACATCTCACTTCTCCCTCCCCCCTCTCTCTCTCCTTCCCTCTCTACTCTCTTTCTCTTTATCTCAATAAAATGTTTTATCCCAAGTACAAAGTGAAATATCAAAGTGTCAAGGGAGAAACTAATAAAATAATTTTTCTTATGAAAACCTCATATTTTAAGGCTTTGGCGTACATAACACATCTTCTCATGAGGAACTTCCTTGAAAATTTTCTATTTATTTTAAGTGCTCCCAAATACGCAACATGTGACTAGTGCAGAGCACCTTGTTGCTCCACTTTAGGAATTTGGTCTAGAAGGTTGTTAGAGTCATAATAATGTTAAATAAGGCCATGTTGGGCCATTTTGTAATATTTTTTGGACATTTGAGTCATGGTTAGGTCATAGGTTAAATATTGCTTAGTTTGCAAAAGTTGTCAATTTGAAAATATTGTAAAAGTACAAATTTGAAAAATGGAGGGAATCCCAATGGTCATGGGTATTTGTGAGGTAGTTTAGGAATTGTAGGAAGTTGGAATAGTTGGGAGGATGTTTAAATAGGTGTGATACATCATTGTTGAAGGTTGTTGAAGAACTTGAAGGAGAGAAATCAATAAAAGATCATTATTTTCTAATATTTTTGTGTAATTTTCTCAAACCCAACATGTGTATGGTTTCGTACAGGTTGGTCTTCTGAAATGTATGTGAATTGATATATGTAGGTGTTGGTGTCACTTTAAAGTTTATTTTAGTGTTTTATATTGAGTTTCAAGCCTTTGGAGGACTGATTTCTACAAGCAGCTAGAAAATAGGGGCCTAGTGTTTTGAGGGTTAAAATGGATTGAGAAGCCACTCCACTTTTCTATGCCAATTGTTTCTTGGTGGAATGGGAATAAATAATGTAGGATTAGGTGTAGGAGTTACAATTTAGTTTTTTCAAAGACCTTGTGTGAGTTTCTCCACGCTGCCCTGGTGAAAATTAGAATTTGAGCCTTTTGAACAAGGCTAGAGAGGGTGAATTGAAGAAATGGATTGAGAACTTGATGGAACCTCATGAAATCTGTGAGAATAGGTGTATTTAGATGTGTTATAAAGGTATGAGAGGTCTAGAAAGGTAATTTGTGTGATAGGGCATGAAACCCTAGTTGATAAAGGGTGAAAACAAGTGAAAAAGAGTGGTTTGTGAAGGAAGTGTATAGGAAAATTGAGGGAAGCATAATGGAAGGATGAAATGAGCTTGTGCATGCATAATTAGGTCAGTTTGAAATGGTTTCAAGGTTGTGTGAAGGCTGGGCATGTGATTTTCAATAAGCCCTAGCCATTTGGAGGAAAAGAGAGGGTTTTGTGAAAATAGGTCTTGGTGAGCGAGTTGGGACCTAAAAGTTGGATATTCTAAGGTTTTGAAGGTTTTTTATTGACTTCCAAGTGAATTCCAAGGTTGGTTGAAAGTTTCAAGGTGTGTCTCTTTGTAAAAGAGGCCTAATTCAAGGCTAGTTCAGTGTAGAAGGCAAGTTTTGAGGTTGGTGTTCCAAAAGAGTATTGAGAGAGGTTGAGATATGTGAAAGAAGGCCTAAATGGGTGCCTAAAATGATGATTTTTTGTAGATCTTGTTTGGAGAATTTGGAATTTTTTTGAAGAAAGGTAGGTTGGCTGACCTAGTAGGGAGACTAGGTAGAAAATTGAAATCAAGACAAGAGTTGAGTTTTTGAGTGGAAAGTGGGTTGGAATCCCTTTGAATGGTGAATGTGATTTTTTTCCACCCTGTCATTGCATCAAGTGGTATCAGAGCGCAACTAGTAGATCCCTGAAGGTGATTGGTTGAAGGTTAGACAACATGGCAAAGGAGATCAGTGAAGCAACACAAAGGAATGCACTTTTCAAGACTACCTACAAGTGTCAAGGTAAGGTATGTACTGTGATGGTAGATTTAGGTAGCATAGATAATTTGGTGTCTCAAGAAATGGTTGATAAGTTGCAATTAGTAAGAATTCCTCATGAATCACCTTATTTTGTTTCTTGGGTGAATGGTGAGCATACTTTGTTGGTCAAGGAACAAATTTGGGTTGAGTTTCATATAGGTGCATATAAAGATAAAATTTTGTGTGATGTTGTACCTATGAGCATATGCCATTTGTTGTTGGGAATTCCATGGATATATGAAAGGTTTTCTCTATATGATGGAAGGTGTAATAGCTATAGGATAATGAAGGATGAGGTTTCATTTAATTTGATTCCATTGATAGAGAAGAATCAGGGACAATGCAACGTAGCAGGAATACTAATGTGGGGAAGAAGAGAGTCTATGAGGCATGAGAAAAGTAATTACAGTGAAAGTGAAACCATTGCAAAGATGAAGAATGTTGGGGCAGTTGGTATTGACAAAGATGTAATGTTAAAGAGCAAAGTGGATGGTGAGTTAGTGATGAGGTTTGAAAAGGAAAAGACCAAGAAAGAATCCTTTATGAAGAATCAAGACAAGTCAGGAAAGCATGATGGGGACAAAGGAGAGATGGAGTTTTGTTAAGGAAAAGCCAAAGAGGTTGTAGGATAGTCAAGCACTCTTAGGATAGTGAAGAGTAGGTCTGATATGACAGAGTCCGATGCAAAGATGTGTGAGAAGAAGAATCTTGGGATAGAGATCCTAAAAAGAGGAAGAAATGTGATGAATACAAGAGAGTTGCCTAGGGAAAGGAAAGAAGGGTTTGATGAGGTCACAAAAGGATAATAATATTGTCCACTGATTGGAAAAGGGCACAAGGTGCAACAGATGTCTGATAACAGAGAAGATGGAAAGCAACAAGTGTTTGACAGTAAAAGTGTTGGAAGACCTAATGGAAAAAAGGTCTTAGAAGTAAAGAGGATGAATGTAAAGATGAAAGGTAAAAGAGAAGAGAGAAGGTGGATTATGGAAGGCCATGAAGGGATTGGAAAGAGTGAAGAGATTATGGTAGGAATAGTGATGTGTCCCTTGAAAGGGAAAGATGATGGTGAGCAGTCAGGTACTGATAAAACAAAAGTTTGTGTCTGAAAACACAAAGGTAAAGGAAGTATAAAGTTTGATTCAAGGTATGAGAATGGAAGATGCAAAGAGTCCATGTAGAGGGCAAGTGAAAGAGATTGAAGAGAAGAAGTGTGAGAGTATGGTGTTTAGAGAAGATGGTGGATAGTTAGAACATATTTCTAAACTTGAGAGGATAGTGTTCCTTGAGGAAAAATATCAGGTGCAATGTGAGAATCAAGACAAGACAATAGAGAGGATAATAAGCCAAGAATAATGGCAAAGGACAGTGAAAGAGTTTGTGAAAGGATTTGAAGAGAATGAGGAAGTTGCAGTCACCATGAAAGGTGAGAAAGAGGAAGTAAAGTGTGTGCAAAGGGTCTCAATGTGGGAAGAGACTAAGGATGAGAAATTGATAATAATTGGCCAAGAGAAGGCTGAAGAGAAAGTGTTTGTGAAGTCTCCAAATGAGATGGGGAAGAGAGAAAGTATTGTGGTTAGCACAGAGGATTGCCCTTGGTTGAAAAATTTAGTTGTGGGGCAGTTGTATTTTGCCATGAAAGTGGTTCCAAGCATAGAGAACCTGGAAAGAGTTGTGAAGAGAAAGGGTAAGGGGTAGAGAATGAAGGGAGTCTTTTGCTACTTGCTTTGATGATTATGTTGATGAGAATCAAGCCATGGGTTAAGATGAAAGAGGATAGAAAAAGTGTGGATTATTTTGTAGAGAATGAAGTTGACGAGCAGAGTAAGAGCAGATGGATGAAGCTGGTAAAGATGAATCAGAGCATAGAGATCCATATTCAAGATGACAAAGCAAAAAGAGGAATGTTTTGTAGGGAAAAATCCAAGCCAAAGGTAAAAATGAAGATCAAGATGGAGTAGTTCAAGAATAAGGAGCAACAAAGAATTGAAGATCTAGAGTTGTTGCAGGTTCAAAGGATGAAGGCTTTCAAGGGACTTGGAAGAAATCTTATGGCTGAATGAATGGTGCAGAGCACCTTGTTGCTCCACTTTAGGAATTTGGTCTAGAAGGTTGTTAGAGTCATAATAATGTTAAATAAGGCCATGTTGGGCCATTTTTTAATGTTTTATGGACATTTGAGTCATGGTTAGGTCATAGGTTAAATATTGCTTAGTTTGCAAAAGTTGTCAATTTGAAAATATTGTAAAAGTACAAAATTTGAAAAATGGAGGGAAGCCCAACGGTCATGGGAAGTTGTGAGGTAGTTTAGGAATTGTAGGAAGATGGAATAGTTGGGAATATGTTTAAATAGGTGTGATCCATCGTTGTTGAAGGTTTTTGAAGAACTTGAAGGAGCGAAATCAATAAAAGATCATTATTTTATGATATTTTTGAGTAATTTTCTCAAACCCAGCCTATGCATAGTTTTGTACAGGTTGTTGTTCTTTTCAAATGTATGTGAATTGATATATGTAGGTGTCAGTATCACTTTAAAGTTGATTTGAGTGTTTTATACTGAGTTTCAAGCCTTTGGAGGACTGATTTCTATAAGCAGCTAGAAAATAGGGGCCTAGTGTTTTGAGGGTTAAAATGGATTGAGAGGCCATTCCACTTTTCTGTGCCAACCGTTTCTTGGTGGAATGGGCCTGAATAATGTAGGAGTAGGTGTAGGAGTTACAATTTAGGTTTTACAAAGACCTTGTGTGAGTTTCTCCACACTGCCTTGGTGAAAATTAGAATTTGAGCCTTCTGAACAAGGCTAGAGAGGGTGAATTGAAGAAGTGGATTGAGAACTTGATGGAACCTCATGAAATATATGAGAATAGGTGTATTTATATGTGTTATGAAGGTTTGAGAGGTCTGGAAGGGTAATTTGTGTGATAGGGCATGAAACCCTAGTTGATAAAGGGTGAAAACAAGTAAAAAAGAGTGGTTTGTGAAGGAAGTGTATAGGAAACTTGAGGGAAGCATAATGGAAGGATGAAATGAGCTTGTTCAAGTAGAATTAGGTCAGTTTGAAATGGTTTCAAGGTTGTGTGAAGGTTGGGCGAGTGATTTTCAATAAGCCCTAGTCATTTGGAGGAAAAGAGAGGGTTTTGTGAAAATAGGTCTTGGTGAGCGATTTGGGACCTAAAAGTTGGATATTATGAGGTTTTGAAGGCTGTTTGTTGACTACAAATTGAATTCTAAGGTTGGTTGAAAGTTTCAAGGTGTGTCTCTTTGTAAAAGAGGCCTAATTCAAGGCTAGTTCAGTGTAGAAGGATAGTTTTGAGGTTGGTGTTCCAAAAGAGTATTGAGAGAGGTTGAGATATGTGAAAGAAGGCCTAAATGGGTGCCTAAATTGATGATTTTTTGGAGAATTTGGAAGTTTTTTCAAGAAAGGTAGGTTGGCTAACCTAGTAGGGAGACTAGGTAGAAAATTGAAATCAAGACAAGAGTTGAGTTTTTGAGTGGAAAGTGGGTTGGAATCCCTTTGAATGGTGAATGTGAGTTGTTTTCCACCCTGTCATTGCATCAGTGACCTTGCCATATTAAACCATAACATATGAATTTCATATTAAAACACCACTTTAGAAAATGAATGAATATACTTGTTTTGTTCTTCATGTTAGCTTATCCATTCCATTACAAAGTGATATTTAAGCAAAAAATTAAAGGAATATTCTTGTTTTTGACTCATCTCATGTTATTTTATTTATTTTGAGTTGGATCTTTGTGAAAGTTATTAGTTTGTATGTGGATGGAGATGCATGTCAAGTCATTATTATTATTTATAATAGGTCTTTGTTTATAGGTGATGTCTCTTTCACTATTGAATGTTGCACATGTTATATAAGACACCAAGATTGCTACACAAGACATATCATTTGGGTATCCTTTGTCATTAATAAACAAATATTTTTTGAAGAAATATCTCCCTTCAAAGAATTCTAGATCATACTATTGAATAAAATATAGTTATGATCCATAGCAATTTATAATTGAAATATAAAGTATTTTTTAATTTTCTAACTTCATCATTTGATAGAAATATAACTACTTTCTTAGAAAATAAAATTTAAATTAATCATCCCCGCGGTAATTAGGTGGGCAGTGTGGGTCTATGTGTTGGTATGCATGGCAGGGAGGGCATCCAACATGTGTCTAGTTGGTGCAGTATGGGAGGTGACAGAGAGAGAAGAAGTTTAAATGTTGAGTCCTTTCAAACAGTAACAAGGATGGTTTGTTATCCTTCCACGGTGGTGGTAAGGACGATTGCTTATAGTTGCTTGCCAATGAATTTTAATGTGGCACATTTTTTTGGTTGTTAAAATGATGTGTGGCGAGAGTCTTGGAATTCACAATTGGTAGACTTTATCCTGGAGTGATTATAGAGTGAATAAAATGGAGCCACCAATTCAGTTGATGGGCACGTGCAAGCTTTGGGTGTTCTTGGGGAAGATAACAGAGAGTAGGCTACATTCGATTTTCAAAGACTAGGATCCTTTGGTTCTGGGCACTATAGAGTTGATAATGGGCCAAGAATTCATGCTGTCATTTGAGCACTATCGCATGAATGCAGACATTGCTTCTCGTTTCATCGCAACTCTCTTGGACTTGCAATTTCCAAAAGCAATGGTGCTTCTAATGGCTAGAAAACTAGTGATGGAAGACCTTTTGGGTGGTGTTGAGGAGGTGATAATAATCACAGAATTGGGCGTGGGCATGCCATGACCACGAGACCTGCCCAGGTTTTTCTTGCCCCACATTCACATTAAGCACTATCCATTTCTCCTGGATGTTAAGGGCAGGGAGCTAGAAGAACATAGAGTGTGGGCTCAGCGTGGAGTGGAATTCCTGAAGGTGTGGCTATATCTAGAAGCGGTGTTGCAGATCAACTAGAAGGAGCGGTGATGAAAAAGGAGACTCTCCCTTTCAAATATGATTACAAAACCTCACACAACACAACACATGAAGGTTGCAAATACATATAATGAGCAGAAAATGGAAGACAAATCTACAAGTTATATTATATTCAAATATGCAAAATTTTACATCAAATTGAAGCACATGGGCTCCTCTTCAATCCTACATGCAACACTTGCAACAAATATGTCTTCAACAACCTGCTATAATTTTGATAACATTTGGGTATGTAAACTTCACTTCTCTAAGCACCCTTCCAAAATGAAAAGGCATGAATAATATAAAGGATGTAGAAGGAGAAAACAACTCAAAGTTTTCTAAAACCATCAACCAAAACCACCTTGAGAAAGGTACACCCAACCTTGGGAGTTATAAATCTTCCATGAAGTAATGTGATCCACTGCATGTCAATCCACTCTTGGGTGCCTAAACACTTGGCCAATCAAATTTGAGATGCTATGACAACTTACACCTCTTACAGATTCCTTACAGCCTATCATAATAGTTGTTGCATGCAAAGTCATTCAAGCAACATGCAAGATTCCATTGCATCCCACTTTAAGACTTTTTATGACACATGTAAATACATGTAAGACCTCTTTTGACCTCCTCCAAAAGTGGGCTGCTCAAAGACATATCCTTTTACAAGTTACATTTACCGAGTTACCGAGGGGTCTTTTCCCATCAAAATTTACATTACATTTTCACTCAATGAGAATTTACAATGTTGCAAATGAAAAACATTATTTTCTATCACCTAAGCCCTTATTGGAATCAAACAAAGTAAAAATAAAATATTTTTGGTGATAGTATTGCTAGTACACCACAGATGCTCCTACATTAGACACCCAAGGTAGAAGAAAAGTGACCCTATCACTTCTCAAGAGGGTAACCAAGATATTCAACTTCAGCTTTTGAAAACCAAGATGAGTCCTCAACAGGCCTTCCAAACCATTTTACCAAGTACTCGAAGTATTTTTTGTGCCTTGTACTCCTACTCACCCTACTGTCCAAAATTGCCTCTATTTTCCCCTCCTCTGAAGTAGGTGTTGGTATATGAATTGTTTCACCTATGATACCTTCATCACTTTCAGCTTCATGAAACTTCGTTAGATTAGAAATATTAAATATAGGTGAGATGTTAAGTCCACTAGGAAACTCTACTTCATATGCATTACTTGAATCATGCCTACTCACAATTCGACAAGGCCCAAACTTCTTCATTTTTAACTTGTTATAGGTACCAACTAGAAATATTTATTTTCTCAAGTGTACCATTACCTCATCACCCACCTGAAACTCCTTATGTCTCCTCTTTAAATCAGCCTTGGACTTGTACTAAAAGATCATTTTGTTGATACGATTTTGTACCTCCTCATGTATGCTCTTTATGCTTTCAACAAAGTCCTTTGCTTCTACACTCTTCTGGTCAACATTATCAATATTTTTCAGATTTGAAACAACTCTTGGGTTATTGCCATAAACAATTTGGAATGGATACTTACTAGTGCTTCTATTCATCGAGTTGTTATATGCAAATTTTTCTTGAGGTAGAATCAAATCCCACCCTTTTTGATTTTCTCCAACTAGGCATCTCAGCAAATTACCCAAGATTTTGTTTACCACTTCAATTTGACCATCTATTTGTGGATGGTAGGCTGAAAAAAAATTCAAATCAGTCTTCATCTTCTTCCATAAGGTCCTCCAAAATTACCCCACAAACTTTGTATCCCTATTTGAAACAATGATCTTCGAAAGATCATGCAATCTCACCATTTCCCCAAAAAATAATTCTACAACATTCACAACATCATTAGTCTTCTTGCATGGAATAAAATGAGCCATCTTGGAAGATCTATCTACAACAAAAAATATTGAATCATGTCCCCTTTGGGTCCTTGGAAAACCCAAAACAAAATCCATACTAATCTCCTCCCATCGCCTCTCAGGTACTGGTAGTGGCTGATATAAACCTATATTCTGACTAGTTCCTTTTGCTACCTGAAAAATCCTACAACCTTGCACAAATTTTCTGATATCTTTTTGCAACTGAGGCCAATAATATTTCTCTCCAACAAGTGCTATGGTTTTATCAAAACCGAAATGCCCTGCAAGTCCTCCACTATGTTTTTCCTTAATCAAATTTACTCTCATTGAACTTCTAGGAATACACAGCTTATTGCCTTTGAACAACATACCATCTTGGATTAAATAATCCAACCACTTGGTTCTATCACCAAAAATAGGCTCTTTTCAATCCTTCCAATCGTTTCCAAAATATGGATCCTCTTCATACAACTCCTTCAACTCATTGAATCCAATAGCCTCAACCTGCATTTCAATCAACAAAACCTGTCTTCTACTCAAAGCATCTGCAACCCTATTAGACTTCCCACTCCTATGTTTAAAAAAAAAGGTATAACTTTGCAAGAAATCTACCCATTTCATATGCCTTTGATTTAGCTTCCCTTGACTATTCAAATACTGAAGTACTTGATGATCAGTAAATAAAACAAATTCCTTAGGCAAAAGATAGTGTCTCCACTTTTTCAACGCTTGTACAATGGCATAAAATTCCTAATAATAAACTAAATATTTTCTTTTTGCATCATTTAACTTCTCACTAAAATAAGCAATGGGTTTACTGTCTTAATTATGATAGTTATAATTGCATTACCACTCGCATCACAATCAACTTGGAACACCTTGTTGAAATTGGGAAGTGCTAAAACAGATTGCTCAGTCACCTTTGCCTTCAAAAAATAAAAACTTCTTGCTACTCCTGTAGTCCATCTGAAATCCCTTTTATCTCCTCTCATGGTCTCAATTAGTGGTGCACAAATACTACTGAAAACTCTAATAAAATTTCTATAGGAACTTACCAAACCATGAAATGATCTCACCTCGGTAGCACTTCTAGGTGTAGGCCATTCTAAAATAGCTTTCACCTTTTCTAGGTCCATCTTGAGACCTTCTCCTGAAACAACGAAACCCAAGTATACCAATTCTCTCTTCATAAAGCTGCACTTTTTCAAGTTAATGAACAACTTTTCTTCCTTCAACTTTTCAAAAATAAATATGATATGCAACAAATGCTCCTCTAGTGTCTTACTAAATATCAATATATCATCTAGATAAATAATAAAAAATCTTCCCAAAAACTCTTTCAATACTTCATTCATCAATCTAATAAATGTACTAGGAGCATTGGTTAGTCCAAAAGGTGTGAACAACCACTCATATAGACCTTCCTTAGTCTTGAAAGCTATCTTCCACTCATCACCTTCTCGGATTTGTATTTGGTGGTAACCACTCTTCAAGTCAATCTTGGTGAAGTATTCTGATCCACTCAAACAATCCATGATATCATCCATTGTATTTTATGGTGATCTTATTGATAACCCTTGAGTCCATGCACATCCTCCATTCTCCTCCTTTCTTTGGTGCCAAAATAGCAGGTGTTGCAAAAATAGCAGGTGTTGCACACAAACTTAGACTCTCTTGAATCAAGCCTTTTCGCAACAGTTCTTGAACTTTCTTTTTCAACTCTTCACTCTTGGTTGGATACATTCTATGGGATGCCTTGTTAGGTAAAATTTCTCCTGGTATTAGATCAATTTGATGACTTATCTTCCTCATGGGTGGCAGCCCCTCAGGTGCATTATCTGAAACAATTTCTGAAAATTCTTGTAACAAATTTGCAACCTCCATAGGAACATCTTCCACATTTTCACTATTAGTTTTAGGAATCAAAGAAAAACAAACTTTCTCAATACCATTTAGAAATTTTCTTGCATCAACTAAAAAAACCCTTGCATTACCACAAACTTGAACCAAATATTATTTCAAAGGTTTCAATTTATGCTTCACACCATCCTAAACTATGGTATATGTATTAGCACAACCATCATGCATTGCCTTCCTATCATACTTCCAATGCCTTCCTAACAAAATATGACATGCATCCATATGAATTATATCACACAATATTTCATCAAAATATCCTCCTATTTTAAATTTTACCAAATATTGTTCACTTATCAAAAGCTTTTGATTATATTGTACCCAAGATATTCGATACGGTTTCGGGTGCTTCCTTCTTTCTAGGTTCAATTTTATCACCATTTCTTTAGATACCAAGTTATCCATGCTTCCACTATCTATGATGACATTACAAGCTTTCCCTTCACATTTGCATCTTGCCTTGAATAATATATTTCTTTGAATTGGTTCATCTTCTTCATTCAACAATTCTCTTCTTGTCATCAAGACTTCACCTCCTTTTGCTTCTTTGAAATCGATGAGCATGCATCCTCCTCATTGATGTTTTTTTCTCTATTCTAATTTTTCAGGTCTTTTATTGGTTCTTTCTTGATTTTGAGGGTAGTCATAAGCTCTATTCCCCTCTTCACTACATCGAAAATAGGTTCCGTGAAAGCCACCTCTTCCGAATCCTCTACCCGATCTTCCTCTACCTCTTGGATTTTGATCTCTGGGAGGGTGATAATTTTCTGATTTCTAATTTTTAATGCTACCTTGGTCTTCAATTTTTTTATTTTTCTAATTTCCATCATAACTCCTTCCTCTGGTTCTTCTGCCATGACCTCTTCCTCTTTATTTACTTTCAAATTTTCTATTTAGTCTTTCTTCAAATTTCAATGAAAATTGATAGGAATCCTTAATGGTGGTCATTCTCACCAATTCCAACCTTCTTGAATGCTAGGTTTCATCCCATTAATGTAATAAGCCACATTCTTCTTATTTGCTTCAGAATGTCCCATTTGAATTAGGACCTTGTGAAATTCTTTTGTGTATTCTTTCACTGTTCTCGTTCCTTGTCTCAAGCTCTGCATATTTTTGAGCATCTCCAACTCATAATCTACTGGGATGAATTATATTTTCATTTTTTCCACCATTCTATCCCATTTGGAAATTTTCCTTTCCCTTGTCTTCCTCTTTCAAGTTGGATTTATTTCCACCAAATGCTTGCATGGCCTTTTAGCTTTGTTTTTCCATACCTCACTCTATGAGGGTCTTCAATCTCTTCAAACTCAAAAAAACTCTTCCATGTCATTAATTCTGTCTATCAACTCTTTTGGATTTAAACTTCCATTAAAGGTTGAAATCTCCATTTTTGGTTTCTTTCTAATGTTTGATATTTCTTTCAACAATATAACTTCTCCAGGATCCATTTTTTCTTGTTCTTCCTCTTCCAATTCCTCTTCAGTTTCATCTTCACTATCATCTCTTTCTCTATGCACTTCTCTTCTATGAATCTCTTCCTACAAAGTTTCTAATTACCTTATGAGGGCTCTAATTTCATATCTAGGAGGATCTCTTCCCCCACCACCTCTGCCTCTACCTCTACCTCTAGTAACACTAATGAAAAGGGAGACTATCCCTTTCAAATCTGATTACAAAACCTCACACAACACAACACATGAAGGCTGCAAATACATATAATGAGCAAAAAATGGAAGAGAAATCTGCAAGTTATATTATATTCAAATATGCAAAAATTTACATCAAGCTGAAGCACATGGGCTCCTATTCAATCCTACATGCAACACCTGCAACAAAGATGTCTTCAACAACCTAGTATAATTTCAACAACATCTAGGTATGTAAACTTCACTTCTCCAAGCCCCCTTCCAAAATGAAAAGGCATGAATAATATAGAGGATGTAGAAGGAGAAAACAACTCAAAGTTTTCTAAAACCATCAACCAAAACCACCTTGAGAAAGGTATTCCCAACCTTGGGAGTTGTAAATCTTCCATGAAGAAATGTGATCCAATGCATGTCAATCCACTCTTGGGCACCTAGAAACATGGCCAATAAAATTAGAGACGCTATGACAACTTACACCTCTTATAGATTCCTTACAACCTGTCATAATAGTTGTTGCATGCAAAGTCATGCAAGCAACATGCAAAGTCATGCAAGAAACATGCAAGATTCCATTGCAGCCCACTTTAAGACTTTTCATGACAAATGTACATGCATGTAAGACCCCTTTTGACCTCCTCCAAAAGTGGGACGCCCAAAGACCTATCCTTTTACAAGTTACATTTACCGAGTTACCGGGGGGTCTTTTCCCATCAAAATTTACATTACATTTTCACTCAATGGGAATTTACAATGTTGCAAATGAAAAATATTATTTTCTATCACCTAAGCCCTTATTGAAATCAAACAAAGCAAAAATAAAATATTTTTGGTGACATAGGATTGCTAGTACACCATGGATGCTCATGCATCAAGCGGTTTCGTGAGTACCCGCAAGATGAAGGTGTGCTAGTGGAATGATGGACGAACTCTGTGTTGGTGCAAGCAATTATGATGATTTTTGGTTTGTTTACTTGGTTTCTTATCGTACGAAATATGGCATAGTGGTAGTGGGTGGAGCATATCTACATTTTATTGTATTTTGTTAGGGTGTGACTATTTGGGAATATTGGTATATGTATGCTTGGGCGGCTGTATTTTGATCAAGTGTTTTGTATTGGGGTGGGGGGATATGGTTCTAAATTCATCATCGCCATGGCATAACTTGTACACCCTGTTTTGATATTAATATAAATACATATTTATGAATAAAAAAAATTTAAACTAATCATCTCTTTTATCATCTAATTTATGTTTCTTATACAATACTTAATATGTTGTAGCATTCTTTTATATTTATATTGAGTTATATTCTTTGCACAAAGTCTCTCATATCTATCTAAAAGAGTATTTGTCTTGTATTGCATAATTTTATATGTATATGTGCATGTATACCTTTCATACACATGCACTATTTAAAATCTTTATGTAATAAATCTATATTGCATAATTATATGTTATTGTTGCATACCACGATTTAGTTGATACTCAAACTTCATAGTTTCACTATCATTTGAGGAATTAGTGTGCTTGTTTATTGCACAATGTCAACCTTTTTGACATCCACTATCTTGTATGGTATGGAAGAAATTATAAATTCTTAAAATTCTAAAGAAAGCAATCCATGTACAACCATTGTTTTTATTATTCTTCTTGTGTTTGAGCTTCAATAATGATGTCTAAATTATCAACACTTGCTTAATTTTGTCATGATAGTTAAAAAAAATTGATGTCAACTCATTATTAACAATGCTTACTAACTTCTCTTCCACCTCAATGACTCTTTTCTTATTATGTATGACCTATTTTAAATGAGTAATTGTAACACCATTAATTATGTTGTTTGCAACCTCCATACAAGTTTGTGAATGTTAAATAGTAATACATTATTTGAATCAACAAATAAGGTCTAGTGTTGTATCACTCAAATATTATGCTAGAAACCATATTTATATTCCCACACAATTATTTAAT
This sequence comes from Sequoia sempervirens, assembly GCA_007258455.2. NCBI lineage: Eukaryota > Viridiplantae > Streptophyta > Pinopsida > Cupressales > Cupressaceae > Sequoia > Sequoia sempervirens. The sequence goes on along the minus strand of VDFB02262292.1, from coordinate 253,486 downwards.
AACCCTCATTTGCCACTTTCTTATATGGACGATGATAAAATATTTTTTAAGTGCTCCAAACACAAAATATATTGTTGGTTGCGCATGCACACCTCCCTTGCAAATAAAATAAAATGAATTCAATTTTAAATTTATTTCACAAAGTGCATTACACATTGTAGTGAGTGAACTATTACAATTTTTTGGATAAAACTTAGCACAAGTAAAATTACTTCATATATTTTTGTAAATTATTTGCTACATTTTTTGGTCTACCAAAAAATGAAATGATTTCATCTTCAATTCACTCTTCAAGCACAAAATAAATTTAATATATTAATTCCCTAGCTAGTAAAACCACTTCCTACAATTGAAATATAAAATTAAATCTATTTACATTAATTAAGCTATAGTAAGATTTGTGCTACAAATTAATTTATCTAATGTTATAAGACTATATTTTGTAAAAAAAAAACGATTTGATAATGAATTTAGATTATACAACATTGATTTGATAATGATATAGAAGTGGAGATATCTAAAGTCAAATGTAGAGATAAAGGCACTAAGGTAATATCACTTGTGGACCTATGTATCATACCTCCAAAATAGAAGTGTAATAATGAGAAGAATGTACTAAAAGATATAGTATAATGTAAGCCAAAATAGAAATATAAAAGGTACAAAGAGGATTGAGGATGTTAAACTAAATGATGATTAGTCAAATTCATAGAAGATGATTAATGAGTCACAAAGTAACTTGAATGTGGGACAAGAGAAATAGGTTGTAACTATATGATATCCTACTAAATTGGTCAAGCCTCTATTTTTATTTTTGGACATCTATAAGAAGTCAAAATAAAGAGAGAGAATGTGTATGCTTAGCTTAAGAATGTCTAGGTCTAGGAGCTACATGTATGTGTACATTTGCATGTGTGTAGAATTAGATATAATGTAAATGAATATGGTGAAGATATATTTATGTGCAAGTGTGTGGAAAGAATAAATGAGGAAGTGACAAGATTCCAAAAATGCTACAACATTAAATAAGAAAAAAAAAATATTTCATAAGAAATAAAGTTTTATAAACATGACATTGCAAATTATAGAAACATTATTTATGACATAAACAAATAATACATTATTTCAATACATTTTGAATATAAAAAATAAGATATACAAAATAAGAAATTAATGTTTGACAAAAAAACAAATTAAAATTCAATCAATATCCTTTTACAAATAATTTTAATTATAATAATAAAAAAAAACAAAACAAAACAAAAATACCAATTCTCAAAACTCTTTTAAGTGAAAGTTCTTAAAGCTTAAAATTGTATATTGATTGTCAAATTAGTGCTCAACTCTTGGATTATAGAATGGTCTTAAAACTAGTGCATATGCTTATGAAACTCTATAATCTTCAAGACAATACAAGTTGATAGCTTGAAGCACAGGAATGGAATGGCATAACATAGGAAGAGACTAAACAAGGTTTTAAGATCACCCAAATGCCCAAGGCTAATTCCCTATTACAAAATATTGTTTCATTTTGGGAGAATAAAACCAAATATTCTTATAAGATATTTTATGCAATATATAAATGCAAGCAGTAGGGCAGGCATACAAAATTGTATTAGTCTCTTGGATATATGTTTTTAGCATTAAATATTCCTTAAACATTATTTTGAGGGAGATGTTAGGGCATATGAAAAAATTTAGTGAACAAAATAGAATGTAAAATCCCTTTTTCATGAGACTATTAATGGATTATAAAAAATGAGAATAGAAAAAGATGTCTCAATTTTATGTGGAGAATCAACAAATAAAATGATAATTTTTAAACAACCTAAAATGTCCAAGAGATTTCCTTTCCTAATCATTATTTGTAAGGAAAAAAAGATTCAAGATTGGCATGGGAAACTTGTCATTATTGTGTATGAGATAGTGAAAAAAATACTATTTTAAGACGAACACTTATACTGTAAGGACGTACAATGGTTATGATTATAAAAAAATATCTAAGATAACATGCTAGAGAGTATAATTTGATATGTGTATAGAAAATATATTAGTTTAATTTACTATTTTTGTGTATAGAATAGTATTTTTTGTGCATATGAATTTGAAATATAGTCTTGAAATACATACAATATCGTCTACAATATTTGAAATATGATTGTATCACATATTTAATTATAACCAATTGAAGAAATTATTTGTAACTTCTTTTTTATTTGGAATGCAATCCAATTTTTTCTTGGGATGATCTTTTTGCTTGTTTATTTTTGGTTTCTACACATTGGAACAAAATGTTATTGGACTTACATTACAAAGGTGTGTTTGGTCTTATGTTTAAGGTATATATTGTAGACAATGGAAAGCCAATTTGTGTTAAGCAAAGAAATAAAGACCAAAAATATAATATTGGTAACGTGGAAAAATCTCTTCATGAATTGATATATGATTGTCAAGCATGCACTTGTTCATCATGAATGTGAATGAATTAGGTTAGAAATTATTTTTGTAAAGCATATATTATGTTTATTGTAATAAAAAATAATATATTGAAAGGTTATGTACAAAAGGTTACATTAAAATTTACATACTTGAACTCATTCTATTGAGAGTAAATATAGGGAAAAATCTTCTTTTCCTGATAATTATATATGGATTATTTTAATTCTTGAATATCGATGAAGGGAGAATGGTGGTTCTATTTGAAGTCTATTTATTGATTTAACTCTAGATACAACTACAATAGTTAAGATCCATGTCTTTCTATTTTACCAATATCAAGTTTTCTTTGTTGGTTGTTAATCTTTTACAAATATGTATAGTAATTTCCTGTGCCATGGATAGTGGTATTTTTCTATTATTACCTAGTTATAGGTATTACAAGTATAATTCTTAAGTTGTTTTGGTTCCATGGTGGACCACTATAGTTATCAATTTGTACCACCATATACAAAGTTAAATTAGGTGCTATATAAATATGTACACAATATCACAACCTCTCCAAGATACCCATTTACAAGCCTTGCTTCAATCCACAAGTTTATTGTTAACATGATTCATTGGCCTTTATATAGTAGGAGTTATTAGGGAAATTAGCCAACATCATTGTTTTTGATACGGTAAGCAACATTTACAGGGTGTTGTACCCTTAACATAGAGAGCCACTAGGGCCAAAAAAAATTAAAGACCAAGCCAAAAAGCATGCACGACAGACAAATAAACAGACAAACATACAATAGACCAACAACAGACTAACTAGCATTTTCCCAGTTCTTAGACAAGAGATTAACAACATCATCTCCAACCCATTCTCGGCCTTCTTCAACATTCTTCTTGTCCATTTCATCCTTCATAACCGCATAAAGGGTGTTGGTAACACAATGGACCAGCTTGATAGTGAAATAGGTCAAGCCACAAAATTTCTTGTCCATCTTTTCCATTCTTTCCTGCAGCACACAGAGATCCTCCCCATAATCCACAGTCTTCACAATATCAACACGCTCCACGTCTAGTGGGTCTGAGGACTGGGAAGCTGAGTTCTCCTTCTGCACTTTGCTAATATTAGGAATGGTGTCGGGCCCTCCAACATACTCCTGACATTATGTTTCATTTTATCACAAAATTGAGTGAAACTAGGAAATTTAGTAGATTGATATTTTTTTTTTAAGCCTCACTAAATTATTTTTAGCAAGTAGGTACATTAAATGGTAATTTTTTTTTTGTTCATATATTATAGTAATCTATTTGTATGACTCATTAGTAGGCCCCAATCTTGTTCAGTTAACTATGTATTATGTATGTTTTTTAATGTTTAGTGAAATTCAATTTGAGTTTGAGTGTCACTCTATTGATGAATACTATTTAAAATGTAACAATTCTAGTGAATTATTGCCATATAAATTTGGCATCTAAGTGCGATGCATGGATATGCTTTTCCATAACATGTGGTAGTTGTGTTAGTTCACCAATAAGAACGATAAATACCATTGAAGCATAGGTGTTGTTGGTAGGGAAATATTCCCACAATCTACTATTATTTTTTAATAATAATATTGGCCCTATGAAGCTGATCTCATCAAGGAGGTATTTGAAATACTTCATACATTTTTGAAATACTATTCATGACTACTCCAACATTTTTATTTATTTTATTGGAATCTTAAGGATTGAATGTATATTCAATGCTTTTATGTTGAATGCAACAATTGTTGTAGGATGACCAAGGAGTGAGTTTCATTTTTGTGATACTAAACTCCAGAGTGCATGCTTGATGCAATGAAGCAGATAGAATTTTCTTATACTTGTTCCTTGAATGACCACATGTAAGGGTTTCTTGAAGGATTTATCATTATAGTCTTCCTTAATAATGGTAAGTGTTAGTTGTTGTTTGAGAGATAGTGTATATGGAGGATCATTCAAATCTAATATAGACTTGTCATCTTGTTGGGAGATTTTTTTGTTCTTATGAAATGTTGTGTAGTGTCATGCAAATATTGGGGTAGAATCATTTGGTGATATTATCAATGATGAGGGCCACACCGCCCAAAACCCACAGAAATCACAACAACAGATACCAACACAAAAGATGCAAGATAGAAAAATGACTCACTTTCAATTATTTTCAGAAAATGAAATTACAGATTCAAAGCTTACATGCTACAGCCTCATGTGCTTGATTTATTACAACAAAATCAACTCTGAAAAGAAAATATACTATTCGGAGCCACAATCTGCACTATCAGGACCACCTTCTACAACCCCCACTTAACCCTTTTATTTTCCCCAATAACTGCCCTAGAATGTTCTAGAAAGTTCAAATTTTCCATTTTTGTTTTGGCACCAAAAGTCCTGCCATTTGATTTATGGCCTAGGAAGAAATTCTTATGAAATTCACTTTTTCGAGGACCAACTTCGCAAGGCCATAAATTTTGATTCGAGTGTCCGATTTACTATTATTGCATATTGTTGGAAAGCTCTCAATGAGCTCTACAATACATGAATCCACCGTAGGTTGGTTTGGCCACGTTTGAGCTATTTTGGGGCCTCTAAAGTTTTATATATGAATTTGAAGCTACATTGGAGAAATTTCTTGGGATGGAAACTTTAATTTCTCCCAAACCATACATGATATTGATGTGATTCTTTCACGACCGAAAATGTTTTTCAGCTCTGCTCCTTGGGGTAAATTTTCACATCCATACGAGCTCGTTTAGGCTGACTTACTAAAAATAGTAAGTGACCATTTTTCTCTATTTTTGACGCTTGATAGTCTTATACCCCTTAAGTTCCATCATGGGACTCAAAAAAACTAAAGAAAATAAATAAAACAATTTTTTTTTGGGTGATGCAAGATTTCCCTACACCGTTGGATGCTCCTGCATCAGACACCCAGGTTAATTTGAAAAGTGACCCTGTCACTTCTTAGGAGTTAGAGGGAAACCAAGACGGTTAACCTCAGCCTTAGATAACCATGATGAATCTTCAGTAGGCCTTCCTCTCAATTTCACCAAGTACTATGCATATTGCCTGTTTCTTGTGCTTCTACCCACACGACTATCCAATATTTCTTCTATCTCTTCCTTCTCTGAAGTAGGTGCTAGAATTTTCCACTATTCTTTTATCGGCCCCTCCTCTATATCACCTTCATGATACTCTATCAAGTCAACAATGTTGAACATGGGAGAAATGTTTATTCCATTAGGCAACTCTACCTTATAAGCATTTCCTGAATCATGCTTCTTCAGGATCTTGCATGGTACAAACTTCTTCATCTTTAACTTGTTGTATGTACCAACTGGAAACCTTTCCTTTTGCAAATGAACCATGACTTCATCTCCTACCTAGAACTCCTTATACCTCCTTTTCTAATCTGCCTGAGCCTTGTATTGTGAGTTCATCTTATTGATATGTTTCTTCACCTTTTCATGCAAATTCTTTAGGTGCTCAACAAAATCTTCAGCCTCAACACTACTCTTCTCCCCGTTATCCATCTTTGTCAATTTAGAAGCAATTCTTGGACTACTCCTATATACAATCTGGAATTGTGATTTACCAATGCTCCTATTGATAGAATTATTGTAAGAAAATTTCACTTGTGGTATAATCAAATCCCATCCCTTGGGCTTATCTCCAACTAAGCATCTTAGCAGGTTACTCAAACTCCTATTCACCACCTCTATTTTTCCACCAGTCTATGGATGGTGTGCAGAACTGAAGTTCAAATATGTCTTCAACTTCTTCCATAATGTCCTCCAAAAATAACCAACAAATTTGGTATCTTTGTCTGAAACTATACTCTTTGGTAGACCATGTAGTCTCACCACCTCTTTGAAAAACAACTCTGCAACATGAACAACATCACTGGTCTTATGACATGGAATGAAAGGTGCCATCTTTGAAAATCTATCCACCACCACAAATATGGAATCATGCCCTCTTTGTGTCCTTGGCAAGCCAAGAAAAAAATCCATACTAATATCCTCCCATGGCCTCTTAGGTATAGGTCATGGCTGATACAATCCAATATTTTGACTTGTTCCTTTCACCATCTGACATACTCTACAACTTTGTACAAACTTCTTCACATCTTGTTGTAACTGTGGCCAATAATAATTCTCACTGACAAGAGAAATGGTCTTATCTTGACCAAAATGTCTAGCCAATCCTCCACTATTCTTCTCCTTGATTAGATTCTCTCTCATATAACTCCTTGGAATGCACAATTGGCTTCCTCTAAACAAAATCCCATCTTGGATTATGAAATCCAACCATCTCGTCCTATCCAATGTAATAGGTTCCAAACAAGCCTTCCAAGCTTCTGAAAAGTCTGTATTTTCTGGATACAAACTCTCGAGTTCATTGAACCCAACAACCTCTATATTCATCTCTATCAACAAATTTTTCCTTCTACTTAAGGCATTTGCAACTCTGTTTGACCTTCCACTCCTATGCTTCAAAACAAAAGTATAACTCTACAAAAACTCAACCCATTTTAAGTGCCTTTGATTCAACTTTCCTTGACTATTGAGATAATGTAAAGCCTGGTGATTAGTACATAAAATAAATTCTTTTGGAAACAAATAGTGTCTCCATTTATTCAAAGCTTGAACTGTAGCATAAAAATCTTGATCATAGACAAAATATTTCTTCTTAGCATCATTTAACTTCTCACTAAAATAGGCAATGAACTTACCTTCTTGACTCAAAACAACTCCTATGGCAGTTCCACTAACATCACAATCTACCTGAAAGACCTTAATGAAATATGGAAGGGCCAAACAGGTTTCTCTCTAACTTTTTTCTTCATCACATCAAAATTTTTGGCTGCTCCTATAGTTCACTTCAACTCTTTTCTATCCCCTCTCATTGCTTCAGTTAGAAGTGCACAAATACTACTTAAATTCTTAATAAACTTTTTGTAAAAACTTGCTAGACCATGAAACGATCTTACCTCTGTAACATTCCTTGGGTTAGGCCATTCAATGATAGCTCTCACCTTCTCTAGGTCCATTTTGAAGCCCTCTGCTGAGACAACAAATAACAGATACACCAACTCTCTATTCACAAAACTACATTTCTTCAAATTAATCAACAACTTCTCTTCCCTTAGCTTCTCAAAAACCCTTTGGATATACATCAAGTGATCCTCCAATGTCTTACTAAAAATAAAAATATCATCCAAGTAAACAATAACAAATTTTCCTAAAAATTCTTTCAATACCTCATTCATAAGCCGCATAAATGTGCTTGGTGCATTGGTTAGCCCAAAAGGCATGACTAACCACTCGTACAAGCCCTCCTTGGTTTTAAAGGTTGTCTTCCATTCATCTCCTTCTCTAATATGGATATGGTGATATCCGCTCTTCAAATCTATCTTCGTGAATTACTCAGCTCCACTCAAAAAATCCATAATGTCATCCATCCTTGACAAGGGGAATCTATACTTGATGGTGATCTTGTTGATAGCTCTAGATTCCTAGAATCTGTACACATCTGCCATTCCCCATCCTTCTTTGGTGCTAGTACTGTAGGTACTGCACATGGACTCAAACTCTCTTGAATCAATCCTTTCCACAACAACTCTTCACTCTTTGCTAGAGTCATACAATGAGCTTCCTTATTTGACAAACTGGCTCCAAGAATCAAGTCCATCTAATGACTAATCTTTCTTACAGGAGGAAAACCTTCAGGTACGTTATCAAAAATAATAGCTTGAAACTCATTCAAAAAATATAAAACCTCTACAGGTACCTCAGTAGTATCTTCTTTATCAACTCTAGGGATCAATGCAAAACACATATGCCCATGCTTCATATCTTCTAGGAAATTTCTTCCATCAACCAAAAAAAATCTTACATTACTGCATACCTTTTCTTTTGCCTCTTTCAAGGGCTTCAACTTATGGTGAACTCCATCCTTTGTCAAAGAATAGGTGTTGGCATGTCCATCATGTACTGCTTCTCAATCAAACTGCCATGGTCTACCTAACAACATATGACAAGCATCCATAGGCATAATATCACACAATACCTCATCATGTTAATTTCCAATTTTGAACTTTACTAGACATTGTTCATTTACCAAGGCTTTATGGTTCTTCTGCAACCAAGCAATCTGGTATAGGTTTGGATGCCTTCTTCTCTCCAACTACAACTTACTAACCATTTCTTCTGAAACAAGGTTATCAGTACTACATCCATCAATAATAACTTTGTAGACTTTACCTTCACACTTACATTTGGTAGGAAACAAATTCTTCCTTTGAGTTGTCTCCTTCTCCTCATTCAACAAGGATCTTCTAGTAACAAGAACCTCTCCTCTTTCTGCATCCTCAGAATGTGAAGACTCAACATCTTCATCAACATGTGCAACTCGTGCATTACCCTCAGGTCTTCTATTTTTCCTTCCTTGATGTTGAGGACACTCATAGGCTCTATTTCCTTCTCCACACTGGAAACAGGTTCCACGAAAGCCTCCTCTTCCCGGTCCTCATTTAAATCTTCCCCTTCCTCTTTGGTCTGCATTATTTTGATCATGAGGACAGTAGGTGTTATCTCCTTTCTGATTTTGGCTGCTACTGGAGCCTTCACCCTTCTTTTGATCTTCATTTTGACCTCCATATGACCGTCCACTAATATTTCCTCCATGGCCTCCACCTCGTTGTTTGTTCTCAAACCTCTTGTTTAGTCGTTCTTCAACCTTTAGAGAAAACTGATAAGCATCCTCAATGGTGGTCATTCTTACTAGTGCCAATTCTTCCTGTATGCTTGGCTTCAACCCATTAATATAATGAGAAAATTTCTCTTTATTCCCCTCAGAATGTCCTGTCTGAATCAGGACCCTGTGAAACTCCTCTATGTATTCTTTCACCGTCCTTGTCCCTTGTCTCAATCTCTACATCTTCTTGAGCAACTCCAATTCATAATCAAATAGAATAAATTGTTTCTTCAATTTTGACACCATTTTGTCCCATCTAGAAATTTAATCTTTCCCTTGTCTTCCTCTTTCTAACTAGACCTCTTTCCAACATATACTGGCATTTCCTTTCAATTTTTTCTTTGAAAACCTCACTCTGTGAGGATCTTCAATCTCCTCAAACTCAAAAAATTCCTCCATGTCATTGATCCAATCAATCAATTCTTTAGGATTCAAATTTCCACTAAAATTTGAAACCTCCATTTCAGGTCTCTTCCCAATGCTTGAAATCACTCACAACAATCTTCTTTCTCGAGGATCTATTGGATCCTTCTCTTCCTCTTCCAATTCATCTTCATTGTCATCTCTTTCTCATTGCACATCTCTTCTTCGAACCTCTTGTTGCAAGGTTTCTAATTTCCTTTTAAGGGCTCTGATTTCATCTCTAGGTGGATCTCTTCCTCCACCACCTCAGCCTCTACCTCTGCCATACTGGGCAATTCTTGGAAGCATCTTGAACTCAACCCACACTCATAGGTCCTGCTGCAACTACCTCACATTTGGCGCTCTGTTACAGGCTCAAACTAATGCTCTGATACCACTTGATGAGGGCCACACCACCCAAAACCCACAAAAATCACAACAATAGATACCAACACAAAAGATGCAAGACAAAAAAATGACTCACTTTCAATTATTTTCAAAAAATGAAATTACAGATTCAAAGCTTACATGCTACAGCCTTATGGGCATGATTTATTACAACAAAATCAACTTTGAAAAGAAAATCTACTATTCGGAGCCACAATCTGCACTATCAGGGCCACCTTCTACAACCCCCACTTAACCCTTTTTATTTTCCCCAATAACCACCCTAGAATGTTTTAGAAAGTTCAAATTTCCCCTTTTTGTTTTGGTGCCAAAAGTCTTGCCTTTTGATTTATGGCCTAGGAAGAAATTCTTATGAAATTCACTTTTTAGAGGACCAACTTTGTGGGGCCATAACTTTTGATTTGGGTCTCCGATTTTCTATTATTGCATATCGTTGAAAAGCTCTCGACGAGCTCTACAACACATGAACCCACTGTAGGTCGGTTTGGCCACTTTTTGAATTGTTTTGAGGCCTCTAAAGTTTTATATCTGAATTTGAAGCTGCATTGGAGAAATTTCTTGGGACAAAAACTTTAATTTCTCCCAAACTGTGCAGGGTATTGAGGTGATTCTTTCATGACCAAAAATTTTTTTCAGCTCTGCTCCTTTGGGTAAATTTTCAAGTCCATACGAGCCCATTTATGCCAACTTACGAAAAAGAGTAAGTACCCATTTTTTGCTATTTTTCACGCCTGACTGTCGTACACCCCTTAAGTGCCATTATGGGACTCAAAACAATTGAAGAAAATAAAGAAAACAATTTTTTTTGGGTGATGCAAGATTGCCCTACACCACTGGATACTCCTCCATCAATCAAAATCATTCCTACCAAGAATTTTAAGGGAATTTATATTTCCACCACCACCAAGATCGATTTTCAATAGCAACTTGCATTCATTCATCTATATTGTATTTCCTATGTCTATGTCATTATAAATGTCATCCTCTCATGGTTAAGATTTGTCTCAATTATATGGTCGACATTCCACACATGGTATTTTTTTATATTCATTTCCTTGTAATTTGTGATAACCTCATTTTTATTTATTTTGAGTTGGATTTTTGTGAAAGTTGTTAGTTTGTATGTGGACGGATATTTATTTTATTATTTATTATAGGTCATTGTTTATAGGTGATGTCTCTTTCACTATTGAATGTTGCACATGTTATATAAGGCACCAAGATTGCAGATATCATTCAGGAATCTTTTGTCATTAATAAACAAATAATTTTTAAAGAAATATCTCCCTTCAAAGAATTCTAAATCATACTATTGAATAAAATATAACTATGATCCACAAAAGTTTATAATTGAAATATAAAGTATTTTTAATTTTTTGACTTCATCATTTGATAGAAATATATAACTACTTTTTTATAAAATAAAAGTTAAATCAATCACTTTTTTTGTTATCTAATTTATATTTCTTATACAATGCTTAATATATTGTACATTCTTTCATATTTATATTGAGTTATATTTTTTTCACAACTCTCTCATATATATTTCAAAGAGTATTTGTCTTGTATTGTATAATTATATATGTATATGTGCATGCATACCTTTCATACACACACTATTTAAAATATTTATATAATAAATCTATAGCATAATTATATGTTATTGTTGCACACCATAGTTTGGGTGGTACTCGAACTTCATAGTTTCGCCATCATTTGAAGAATTAGTGTGCTTATTTATTGTACTATAACAACTTTTTTGACATCCACTATCCTGTCATTAAGAGGGTATTTAGATGTTTGTTTGGAACTTCTAATTACTATTTATATTATCATGGGACTAATTATGTAGACAATTCATTATACACACAAAGATTTTTTCATACAAATTGGACAACTAACTTGGATAGTTGAAAGTTCACTAATCATAGTGTTTTATTTATTTAGTAGTGTAGTGAGTTGGATGAATTAAAGGAAACCCATAATTTATTTTTCCACAATTAAAGCAGAATATAAAATTGTTACACATGTGTCTAAGGAGGTGGTTTGGTTACAAATATTTTATATAGGCATTGGTTTTGATTGCAAGATTGTTAGAGTTGGATGCGATAGCCAAAGTGCTATTTGTTGACCAAGAACCCTATGTATTATTCTTCTACTAAGTATGTTGATGTTTAGTATCACTTTGTGCGATAAATGGTTGAGAATGGTAAGGTCTTGTTTTGAGAAGGTTGATACTCTAGATAATGCTACATATTGTCTTACAAAGATAATGGTAATAGACAAGTTCTCTTGTTGCAAGAATTTGATGGGCCTTGAGTCACGTACTTAATTGGATTTGTATTTTTTATGAATGTATTTAAAATTTATAATATCAAGTGTGATAATGTTAGGATTAAGGTTCCATTTACCTTGCAATCCTATGTATATTTTATGTATTTACAACACTCTTGGAAAGTCCTTAGACACCTAGGGTGTAACTGGAAAATAATTTGTAATTAAGATTCCCTAAGAATATTGGCATTAGATATATGCATTCATGAAGGAGGTGGAGCACAATAGTGGTGGTTATGGTTGACTTTAGACTTACTAGATGCACTTTCCAAATTTTAGGTGCTAGGATTGAGGAGTAGAGGATCCTTGCATATCGGATGGGATCCACATAAATTGGTCACTCCAAAATGGAGTACTATACTTGAGGATTTGAGTCATTGGGAGTTATGAAGTCACGTATGCCTCCAAGGTTACATTTACTATTTAGGGGCGTAATTTATTGTGCCCATGTGATGTTCATGTGAAATCATTTATAATTTTACTATTATCAAAAATTCTCTCCAAGGCGGGCATGGGGTTTTGTATGTCACCATGGTTTTTGTATCTTTTTTTTGGTAATTCATTTATGGTTTCATCCTATCTCCATGCCATTTATTGATGGTATGAGGAAATAGCTTTAGATTTTTCTTATAGGTACATAGTTGTTTCTAGAGTGTTATCATAGTGATTAGAGTGTTAGTGTGTTGGATGTGTCTCTTAATTGAAGACTAATACATAATTTTCCTCTTTTTCACGTGGAGTTTTCTCCAAAATGGTTTCTCCATATAAATCTTGTGTTCATATGGCTTATTTATTTTATTCTTGTTGATAATTTTATAAAATCATATAATCGATATGTGGTAATCCTTGGATAAACAATTGAATTTTGGATTTGCATACAAAGACCTTATTGTAGTAGTCTCACCTTTTTTCTCAATAATGAACCTATGTTATGCCACTTAATTTTCTGAAATAAATTGGTTGACCCATGTGTCTAAAAATATCATGCATGTTATCATAATACTAGTGGTTTCCTTGCTATTGATTATTTATTTGATAATAATTATTGTTATTTATAGGGTAGTCAACAACATTATTATATTGGTTATTCCAAAAAATGTAATCTCTTCTAGAATATCCATTAATATAGTCCTTATTGTTATTGTTCTTCATAGAGGGTCTATCAATAACCCCATATATTGTTGTGTTGAATACACAAGACAACTAAGAGGGGGGTGAATCAGTTGTACCTTAAACTTCAAAACCATCACAAACATTCAAATCCACATTCATTCAATTAACCTTTAATATGTTATAGTGATTTAGCATGAAAAGCAAATAAAAAAAACTAAATCAAATCAACACCATGCACAACAGAACACCAGATTTACATGGAAAACCCAACATGGGAAAAACCAAAGTGAGGATTAGCTCACAATATAAAGTAATATCAACATTGAATAAAAAGGGTTCACTACCTATAGAAAGAAAGGCTCACTGCCAAAATAGGAAATAAGATAAAGAAGAATGTTACACAGAGAAATCCATCTCAATGCAACCGAGAAATCCACCACGATATCACCAACACTTCCGTAGCTTGACTAAGGAATTGTAGACACCTTCTACTCACTGCATCCAACAATCTAACACATAAAAGATCACACTACACTTCTCAAATTCACACTCTAAAACTCTACAATTCGTATCATTCGCATCATACTTTTTTATCTTCACATACCTCAACAACTCAACTCATATTTATATCATCCTACACCTTGAAAACATTCTCCAAGGTTGGCTATGCACCTCAACCATGTAAATTAAAATTAGGTCAGCACCGAAACACTTCCGAGGTGGATATAAGTGAAAGCAGACCACACCACTCCTTATCTGGGACCCAAATCTATAACACCATGCTACCACATGTAGAAATAAACAACAAGCATCCACCTCAATTAGTGTAAACACCAAGGTCGATCGTTACCTATGTAAACACCATTAAACATTTTAGTACATGCTTCCTTTGACCCAATAACAACTTGTGGAAAACAAATCACCTGAACACAATCTAGAATATTCCATAAACACCCTAAAATCTAACAAACTCCTTCATAACAACTTTCACTTGAGAAATGTACATGCTCGGTACACTCAAAAAACTCTGTCATGTACACTGCAACTTAAGAAACCGACTTCCAAATCACTAAACCTCAAACAACCTCGACTGAAGAAAGATACCAACACTGTCGACACACCTTTAGATCTGCAAGAATTGAAACCAAATTGCAGATAAACGTGGAACAAAACCATTTCTCCTACACCTTTGCAATACACTATTCACACACTGGTGAACACAACTTCTTCTATGCAATGATCCAACACACCAAATTATGAATACAACACCTCTAAACACCTTTGATCAACATATTTGAAATGCATAGGCAGATGTTCAACCTAGAGCAACACTAGAACACTACTCTATAACCCAGAACAACACTACAACTCATTGTTTCCTCTTTTTTTATCAAATTTTCTCAAAAGAACTTGAAAACCAAGCATCAGAGACACATCCTCATCAACTTCAGTACTTCCTCATCACCACCTAACTAGATGTAATATAGAAACTCAACCATATATTCATAGACAAAAGCTTATCAAAGCAACACTAGAGGTTGACATCAATAGCCTACTAATGACAACATGATGCAACTAATCAAACCATGGATAACACCAACATACTCTTGCAACAATCTTCTACTCATCAATGACAATAACACAAGCTTTTTGACATCAATGACAACACCAATCTATTCATAATTGCAAAATTTAGTTATTTTTTAGAATTTTTATGGAAGAATGCATGTTCCCACCATTGGTATTGCTTTGCATAGTAATGAGTTTTTGTTCACTCCATAAGATATTCACCCACTATCAATGGAAGCTTGATAAATATTCATCATCCTATCTAAGTATTTTTTATAGGATTTATAGGGAAACTTGTGAAATTATTCTCTTGTGTCCATATTGAGGACATGTAAGAAGAGGTTTCACAATTCCCAATGGTCCATGTTGGGCACACTTGTTGATGAATAGATGAATTTTCTCCAAAATGTGATGAAGTGTGCTATATATTCATTAGCATCCTTCTTCAATTTTAGTAATTCTCATATTCATATCCTTATTATCTTTTTTCATATCAAATTTCATGTCAAAATCACCAATGAGGTACAAAAACGAATGTGTCAAAGCCTATGGGAGATAATAGTACCAATCAAATGAAATACCTTTTAAAATATAATTATGGTCCACAATAATTATAATTGAAATATTATATAAAAGTGTTTTTAATTTTCTGAATTCATCATTTGATCATTTGATGGAAATATATAACTACTCTTAAAAAATAAAAGTTAAATTAATCACCTCTTTTCTCATCATACTCATGTTTCCTATACAATGCTATATGTTGTACCATTCTTTCATATTTATATTGAATTATATTTCTTTGCACAATTCTCTCATATTTATTTCAAAGAGTATTTGTCTTGTATTGCATAATTATATATCTATATGTGCATGCATACCTTTCATACACATACACTATTTAAAATATTTATATAATAAATCTATATCACATAATTATATATTATTGTTACACACCACATTTTGGGTGGTACTCGAACTTCATAATTTTACCATCATTTGAGGAATTAGTGTGCTTATTTATTGTGTTATAACAATTTTTTTGACATCAACTATCTTGTCATTAAGAGGGTATTTAGATATTTTTTGGAACTTCCAATTACTATGTATATTATCATGGTACTGATTATGTAGACAATTCATTATACACACAAATAATTTTTGATACAAATTGGACAAATAACTTGGATAGTTGAAAGTTCACTAATCATAGTGTTTTCTCTCTTTAGTAGTGTAGTGAGTTGGATGAATGAATGTAAACCCATAATTTATTTTTCCACCACTAAAGTAGAATATAAAATTTCTACATGTGTTTAAGGAGATGGTATGGTTACAAATATTTTATATAGGTATTGGTTTTGATTGCAAGATTGTTAGAGTTGGATGTGATAGTCAAAGTGTTATTTGTTTGATAAAAAATCCTATGTATTATTCTTCTACTAAGTATGTTGATGTTTAGTATCACTTTGTGTGATAAATGATTGAGAATAGTAAGGTCTTGTTTGAGAAGGTTGACACTCTAGATAATGTTACATCTTGGCCTACAAAGATAATGGTCATAGACAAGTTCTCTTGTTGCAAGAATTTCATGGGCCTTGATTCATGTACTTAATTATATTTATATTTTTATGGATGTATTTAAAATTTATAATATCAAGTGTGATAATGTTAGGATTAACGTTCCATTTACCTTGCAATCATATGCATATTTTATGTATTTCCAACACTCTTGGAAAGTCCTCAGGCACCTAGGATGTATCTGGAAAATAATTTGTAATTAAGATTCCCTAGGAATCTTGGAATTAGATATATGCTTTCATGAAGGAGGTGGAGCACAATAGTGGTGGTTATGGTTGACTTTAGACTCACTATATGTACTTTCCCAATTTTAGGTGCTAGGATTGAGGAATAGAGGATCCTTGCATATCAGATGGGATCCACATGAATTGGTCACTCCAAAATGGAGTAATAACTAATATACTTGAGGATGTGAGTCACTAGGAGTTATGAAATCACGTACATGCCTCCAAGGTTATATTTACTATTTAGGGGTATAATTTCTTGTGCCCATGTGATGTTAATGTGAAATCATTTATAATTTTACTATTATCAAAAGATGCTCTCCAAGGTAGGCATGGGGATTTTGTGTCACCATGGATTTTGTATCTATCTTTTGGTAATTCATTTATGGTTTCATTCTATCTCCATGCCTTTTTATTGATGGTATGAAAAAATAGCTTCAGATTATTATTTAGGTACATAGTTGTTTCTAGAGTGTTATCACAGTGATTAGAGTGTTAGTGTGTTGGATGTGTCTCTTAATTCAAGACTAATACATACTTTTCCTCTTTTTCATGTGGATTTTTCTCCAAAATGGTTTCTCCATGCACTAGTAGAATTTGGCAAATAAATGACTAATTTGGTCATCGGGTAAAATTACAAATAAATGACTAATATCAGATAAATAAAAATGACTAAATAAATGACTATTACTCCTCTATTCTTTTTTCTTTTGAATTTGATCATAATCCATAGAGCTTAAGCCCCCATCATGGAACCCCTACCTAAGTGGGCCATTTGGCTGCCTAGGTTGCTTGGTGCACCCAAAATACCTATTGCGTGGAAGGAATTGCCTCTCGGTGCAGTCTTAAGGACTTCACATATTTTATAAAAAAAATTAACATTTACATTCTTTAACTTTTATTACTCATTATGTTAATGAATCATTAATGTTTTTAACTATGATTTGAAGCTAGTTTGATTTTCATGTTGTGTTAGCATGTAAAATGTATCAAAGAGCAATTGTGGTCAATTTCACTAATAAAATATTATTTAAACAATCCAATTGCATTTTGAGGGTTATCTTGTAGACACTTTCATTTCAAAAGGTCAAGTAGTTATTTCTAGAAGCAATTAGATTCAATTTACATGGATAGTAGAAACGTAATGTCTATAAAAGTAATTATTTCTAGAAGTAGTGCCTTAAAAATGTAAGGTCAAGTAGTTATTTCTAGAAGCAATTAAATTCAATTTACATGGATTATAGAAACGTAATGGTCGAGTCTACTAAAAATGAAGATTTTTCCCTTAAAAAAACATTTTTTTCCCTAAAAATGAAGATTGATTCACTTCTATCTCCACTTGCTCATATACTCGACCATCTTAATAATGCAAAATAGAAATAACAATGATCACTTTTGGCACTACTACATACAAAGGGGATTTAAGAAAAAATATTAATTTTGTCTTAAATATATATTTTATGTTTAAATTATAGTTTTAATTTTCTAATTGTCTTAAATTAGGACAATAAAAAAAAATACCTTTCTAAAATAATTTTTTTTATTTCCCTCCCCTCAATTCATTTTCCCTCCCTTTCGACATGCATTTTCTTTTCCCTTACCCCTGTGTATACTTGTTCATGGCTACAGATTTTGTTGAAAAATCATGATCACTATTAGGAAGGGATAGTCACACATTTAGAAGGGAATGGCGTCCCTCCTCGTGGTTGTCCAAGGTCGAAGGTCAAATGCATGCAATTTACTCTGTAAAAAATATACAATTTTGTCATTTGAGGACTGGACATTATTCCTCTTCCTTTCCTTCAATCTCATTCGTTGCTTTCCTATTTTTTGTCAACCAATTTCTCCAGGCTCAACCCACAAAATTTTAGTAACTTGTAAGATTCAATTGAAAACAATCAACACACAAATTTTCCTTCAGGGTATCAAATCCCCATTAAGGGAAACTCGTGCATAACAACGAAAGGTATGTGATGAGGTCCGATCTTTGTTTTTCCTATCATGCTTTGAGATTACTTCAAATGTGGTAATTTATGGTTTATACACAAAAGATATTTAATCCACGAGGCCATTGAGTTTTTTTTAGGGAGGGATTTATGAATCAATTCATGATTTTATCTTGGATGGTCTCTTAGGAAGATGCTTTTCCTGTAAGAAACCCTTGTGGTTACCCTATTTTCTCAAGAATATTGACCATTGCATCAATGAGAAAAAAGCCATATTGGCCATCATTTGTGTGTTTCTTTTAATTGACTGATGTTTTATTGAATATTTGTGCACAAGTAATTATTGTAGACCTCATGATGTTGAATTTGTTTATGGTTTGCTTCTGGGGTTACTGTGCTAGCTCAAAATTTTTGGTGTTTCTAAGTTCTCTCCCCTGAAGATTTTCTCAAGAGTAGGATTAAAAATGTTAGGAATTTTAGAACATTGCAGTCCCTGAAGCACACCATCAGAAAAGTGGGCACATTCTTAGGAATAGAGATGTTTTTTGCAGCTTACATCTGCTAATGCTAGCTCATTTCCCTCCCAAGTACTCTATTTTTGGGGCTATTTATAAACACGGGACTACAAACTCCTTTTCAATAGCAACATCCCATTAACTGGTTATAAGTCCAAGTTGTACCATTGCAGACAATTATTGTACCAACACAGTAAAACAAGTTTATTTAAAAACATGCATAACAGAAGAATAATCAAAAATCTCAGCCGATTCCATTAGCAAGAAAAACACCAATCCATCTAATTGAGCTGCCATACTCCAAGGTTGAGGTTCCTTTCTCCTCAATTTTCTCATCAGAAGTTTAAAAGGAGAAAAAAACTAGTAGTAAGATAAAGCAAATGGAAAAAGAAATCTCAAACTCCAATTATTGCATGGAGTCCTATAGTTTTTCTAGTTTGAATTTGGATTGGAAAGGCTTAACAATCAAATGCTAACTCAACTAATTCAAACACCCAAGTTCAAAGCTCAAGTACAGAAAAATTCTGCAATAGAATTTTGTAATGTGTTATGCTTGTTTTTTACCTTGAAATTTTTTAAACTTTCCATGTTCATTAAAAAGAAGTGTCATCAAGTTGATTTCCTATAAGTCGTGTTGGTGCTCCAAGTCACATGTGAATTTTCTTTGTCACCTCAAATTGATCAGGTTGAAAACATTAATGTTTGTCTTGATACGTCTTGGTCACAAATGTTCTCAATTGTTTTGTAGTGTCAAATTGCTCATCAAGTCAAAATTGTCAAACAATGGTCATAGTCGCAAGTGTCATAAGTTGAGTCATAAAATCTTGTCAACTTGATAACCTATGTGGAAATGATTGTGTTGATTAAATCCCAATGGAAAAAATACAAGTTTTCTATGTAGTGACAAGTATACAACTATAGTGTACATCTTTGCATCTTTATTCTCCCACAGCTTGCAATTTCATGAAGTCACAAAATGGCTCAAAAGGTTGAAAGCGGGTCTTTAAAGGGCTATTTGAGGTTCAAATAGGTCAATTTTAAAATATATCAAGTCTGAGTTCATATACAATTAGTCCAAAAATGTGAATTTACAATTAACTGATAGTTTGACACATGGTTGCAAACCAATTTCAAAGAACAATTTTATTGAATTTTCCAAATTTTGATTACATGATTAATTAAATCACACAATAGGTAAGAATGTGGAGTCATAATGTTTACTTTGCATTTACAACAGAGCTTTAAAGTGTTTGCACAGAGTCATTGGTGGATATTCACAAGCTGGTTTATGCAGTAGGGTCACAGAGTGTAACATTTTCATAGATCTACAAGTGCTCAAAGTTTATGTGAGAACAACATTTTATAGGCTAAGTTAATCCCAAAGCAAGATGCAAATAGATTTGCAATTATGCAACGTACTTTTGAAGACCCACTTAACTTTAAATGGGAAGATAAGTTTTATGACTACACAACTAAAAGTCCACATACTCAATGTAATTTTCTTATAGAGTTGATTTGATGCTTTTGATAGTTTTTTCCCCTTCTTTAGCTCCTCTACAAGTTCAAAGAAAATAAATATGCTTATAAGTTATAACATGTCTTCTTTGGAAGCAATTTGTTGCAAACAAATACGAGAAGATTATTACAACAGATTTATTTTGCAAAAGAGAACATCAAAGCTTCTACAATAAAGATTACTTTAATGGTATCTTTTGATGTTGCCAACAAATGCACACATTTGAATTGCCAAGTTAAGGTCATATTCTCTCTAATGGTTTATGGTTTTAAATTATACTGGAGTATGCTTATGCAATTACTTTTAACTTGATAAAATCATGTGTATTCCTAATATTTTTATTATTGGACTTCAAAAATGTGTCCAAAATTAGAATTCGTTTGATGCTTATGTAAACATGTTTTGTTCTTTCAGACACCAGCTTTGTTTCCTGGTGGTTTTATGGTTGTTTTTAGGTATATTCTACTTATCATCCTCACTGTAGAGTTAGCTGCACTCTCATTATACAATTTGAATATATAGTTTGAATATATGAGGCAATATAAAGACCATTTTATTTTTGGTGTAACCTTCACTTCAATAACTTTGATTGATTAGAAAGTATCTATTTGAGTTTATATTACTCAATTATAAAGCATTTAGTTACCAGATGCTAAGCATCTTTTATAGAAAAATTCAAATAAGACTAGAGTAGGTATCTTTTTGATGTTGGCAGCCATTTTCAATAGGTGAGCATGTTGGAATGTGGGTTTACCTATCTTCTATCTCAATTTTAAGTAATTAGATTTACAAAAAATTATACCAACAACAACATCAACAATTGGATGAAGTATGAATGAAAAATAGGGCTTGCAATAATAAGCAGACATATTAAAAATTAAATGGACACTAAGGAATGGAAAATAAGCCAAATTATTGCAAAGCACTTGGCATGTCTACTCAACATTTTATGGAGTTATATGGACTTAAAATTTTATGTAAAATTATTCTTTGAACAAATTCAAAAAAATTAAGGACCAAATGGCTACAAGGTTTATACTTCTCCCCATCAACCCTGACAAGATGCTTAAAATGCCACCTACACAAAATTGTACAGTATGAAAATCTTCAAAATGGACCATCCTATAATCTATGATAGAATGGCTTAAAGTAAAGCATTTGTGATGGCTAACAGATAGAAAGTTGTTAACCGTGGAAATTTTTTTAAAGGGAGGATGGATTGACCTTTTTATTTGAGCAAATCATAGATAGGATGCATAAACAGTTCATCATTTATTTCTTCAATGTTCCAATACACAATAAATATGCAGAACACTTGCAAGAAAATTCAATTCAATTCTAACCAAAACAAAACATAGTAGAAGGGAGACTAAACATGGATAGATTCAAAGAAAAAAGTACAAGTCTTGAGGATTCTGCATAAAATTACCCTTGGTTTGGTATTCTTGTATATTTGGTTAAAGAGACATAAGAAATTTCAAGAACTCCAGTGGCATTTGGCAAACAACAGTTAAATTGGTGACGAATCAAGTATGAAGCACAAGGTGGATTTATGCACAAAAATTAATCAATAAGATATCCAACCTGTTGGATCATATTGTTATCATCAATACACACATTTTCTTACAAAACTTATATCATGGCCCAATTCCTGAACTGTGGGATTCTAGTCAAAATTCTATAGTTTCTTTATTTTTTGTTTTACTTTATGTTCCCTATGCCTGACATGTTTGTTAGGTTTCCTAGGATGTATAGATTGACTGGGTACATGACATATATATCCTATTTTTTAAACATAGAATCATACATTAATGAATTAAATCAACTAGTGACATCATTGTAAATCAACTTATACTCAACTTAGATTTTCAGATATTTATTTATGCAATCATCACATACATTACATTTTTTCTTAAGTATAAAGCAACTAAAGAAATCTGAATCTGCATATAATTTACTAATCTAAGAATTTAACAATCTGAAGCAACTAATGTTATCTAATAACCAAACTTGTAAATTGTTGTTTTACATGTCTTCACAGCTTTAAACTACTATTTTAACGTTACAAAAAACATAATATTACTGATATAAAATCAGTCATAAATTTGACTACAATACTCTAAAAGATTTCTAACAATTTTATAGAGTCATCAACAAATCCAATTTTTTTTTCCATTACTCAATAAACCATATTGTGTTGTAATTTGTCACACATATCCTGCATATATTACATCAGGAGAGTATGCATTTTTATCAATATATATAATTTCAACCAAATAAATTGTATTCCAATATACCTGACAAATTTTAGGAAAGAAGTAAAGTTCATAAAGTAGCATCATTGAGTCGACCATATTATTTTCAGAAAGTTCCTACTGATCTTGGTGAGTGTTGTTTTACTAGGTTGGTGAATACCAAGGAGCTTATAAGGAAATTTACTTGTGGAAATTTTATCAAAATTATATAATAATAAGATAAGAACCCTTTGCTATTGAATAATTGACTATAAATTTGAAAATTTGAGATATTTGCATTTGATATACTTATATTTTTGTTTCTTTATAGGTTTCTAAAGGTCTTCTACAAAAGTTTGGACCTAACAGGGTTCTTGATACCCTAATCACTGAGGTTTGCAAGTTTCTAAAGCTAAAATGTGCTAATTGAAATCCTATCAAAAGACTTTTTTCCTTAATATATTTTATTATTCAAATATATAGCCAATTTATGTTTGCATGTATTCTGCCATTGCAGGCTGGTTTTACTGACATTGGTGTCAGTGCAACATATTATAGACTAAAATCCATTGTGGAGTTCATGACATTCAATTTTGCTATGCAGGTTGGTGTTTTTACTACTCTACTCTTTAAGTGTTTGTCTTTTGGTTTTGAATGCTATTTTTTTGTCACATAATTTTGTACTCTAGTTTTGTTTATTTGAGTTTCATTTATAATATTTTGTTCACTAGGTAGAGTAATGATGTGATCTACATCACTGTTGTGCCCTTCCTATTGTGTCCATGTTACCATAGCAGTAAGTCCACAACTAGAAAATTGGATGCATGCCTTTATCCATAGGAGTTATTACTTACCACCTTATAATATCAATTATCCTTATATTGAATTACATTAGCAATATAAGAAAATAATGGAAATTATCTTTGAACAACTTGGATGAGATTCAACTGTCCCACCTAGTACCTCAGTGACTTGTTTTCAATTTATTTTCTCTTTGGAGAATGAATACATTTGACTAACTCCTTTTCTATATTCCTAATTTTGAAATGTTTGTCCTGGGCTGAGACAATAAATCTGAATAAACTATTGCAGTTCTATCTTATTAATCCTATCATTATACAGTCACCTTGGAGTTTGGATGCACAATTCCATATATATTATATATATATGCGTTTTAGACATGTCTATTTTTTTTCTAGCTAGTTTCAAACTTTCAAGTCTGTAGAACATTGTAATTCAACATTTTGTAATAGATGGTAAACACTTTTCCTATTCAATCATGGTCCATCGATAGGTGCCACTTCCTCTGATGCCTTTAGCCTTTTATCATTGCATCGGGGGAACCGAGTTTTATGTTGGCCCGATAGCCTTCTGTTACACCGATATTTGTGTTGTGAGCTCCTTTCATCGGTCTATAGGTGGAGCTATGAGGGGAGTTCCCCTGATGTAGTAATGTTAGATTGATAGTGTTACTAACGTGTGAAGTATGTGCAACCCTCATCCACTAAACCTGCATGACTGCATGCACCTAGAACCCAAGCAAAGCTTACAATGTTAGGATGTGTTTTAGAGTGCTTCATTAATTCAAATATTTTGAGAGGTTCCTTGCAAAATCCATTTTGTGCACATTTTGCAATCAATCATTTCATTCCATGAGATGACATCTCTTTGAGGAATTTTGTCAAACAATTCAGGTGTTTTGTCTATGATTCCACATCTTGCATATATGTCTACCAGAGCATATCCAACTATAACAGTCATGTATCTTTTTAATTCTTCTATCTTTTATCAATCTCTTTACTATTTTAACCTCATACAGATGTTTTAGAGAAGAACATAAGTTGTAGCATTTTTAGGATCCAACTAAAAAAGCGGTGTTGCTGGAAATACTCAGCCTATATTCACTATCGGTCTAACATTACTACATCGGGGGAACTCCCCTTATAGCTCCACTGATAGACCAATGAAAGCATATCATCAACACTAGAACATATTGACGGAAGATAACACAACGTCCCACTGATGGGGCGATAACATGCTTAACCATGATTGTAATACCCCTCATACTGTTTAGACTTATTATTTTCTATGCTTTGCTGGGATACTGTGATGATACTATGATTGTTTGATTTGGCTTGCTAGACGTTAGATGATGATGTTATTTCATTATGGACATGATTACTTTATATGACATTATGGTTGGTTATATCAGTTGATTTTCTGAATTAGGATATGATGCAGTGATTTAATTTAATATGTTATGAGATGATTGTTAGTTAGAAATGTAATTCATTGACTATGTTATAAATGTTAGAATAGGTGTGACGAAGGACAAGATAGCATCACTCGTTCACGAGTGCCCTGTTATGTTGCGATTCCTTATCACAATGTAGTATTTGGATTTAATGCTTTGATATATATATATATGTATGCACATGTACACAACTTCGTTTGTATGCAGGATTTGCAGGTATAAGTCTCGATTCCACCTGCTTCGGCAGGACAGGGCGAGCACCAATAACCCAACGGTTAAATGTTGAAATAGAGGTGACGATGAAGTCCTCCCGTTCCATGATGTCAGGTCGTCTCATTTGTTTGGTATAGTCGATTTTGTGTAATTGTCATCATTGTCTGTTGTGTTATGTGTTTTGTCTTATTTTATTTATGAGGGCATTTATAGTTATGATTTATCTTAATGATTGAAATAAATTATTTATTTTAATGTTGGATTAAATGGTATTTAAATATTTAAATAATTTAATTATTTTTGAAAATCTTATATTGCAATTAATTAATAATTAAATATTAAATATGGCTTAATTATTTTAATCAAGTAAATTGGTGGTGGATAATTATGAGAATAATTTATTTAAAATAAATATGTAATGTGAGGTGCAAGAAAAGTTGCAAAACAGGAATTAAAGCAATAAAAGAATAAAAAGACAGTGTGAGCCAATAGGAATTGAGAGTTGGGAAAAAGCTAGTTTTAAAGAATTGATTTTTCTTTTAATCTTGGATTTTTGGAGAGCTTTGGAGGGAGGAGCAATATTTTATTTAATTATGAATTTTTGAGAAGCTCACACACACACACAGAAGAACAGAAAGTTGAAGTGCTCAAGTGATTGTTGAGTTCGTTCTGGACTAAGGATTGGAATCAGATTCGAGGGCATCAGAGTCAAGCAGGCATCTTCAAATTTGCATTGGACTCCAGGTTCCTCTCGTAGTTTTCTTCTTATACCCTTTTTATTCTCTGTCTGTTTCTGAAAAGAAAAATAGATCTTATTAAAAATAATTTTTGTGAATATAGAGAACTTCTGTTGGAAACTGAAACTAGAGCAAATCATTAGACTAGAAAACAAAGAAAATTCATAGTAATTATACTGTCCAATTTGTTTGTCAAAACAAGAACCCTGATCCTCTGAAACATTTCAACCTATAAACGATAGGATTGTAGAAAAGATGATTTTCTTGTTGAAGATAATAAATTTGGGGTTTTATCAGTATATTGAAACATGAATGGATGTAATTATTGTTTTGTAATTTCTTTGTTTATTTTGTTATACCTCTGTACTTTTACCAGAATGTATATATCTATATATATATATATATATATACTGATTTATATTGATCTGTTAAACCAGAATATATATTTATATTGTCTGATCTATATTGTTCTATTTACCCATAATATATATATATATACTGGTTTATATTGGTTTGTTTTTAATAAACAATTTATTGGTCCGTCGGTCGTACCGTCGTCCCATGAATTTTATTTTTCCCAGAAATCAAATTCATTTTATATATATTTTATGTTTGGGTATATTAAGATTTTGATTACCAGAAATATTTGTTTATATTAAAACAAAGAAAAGGAAAAGAGTTCTGTATATTGAAAATTTCGATGTTGTACCGTGCACAGGAAAACGAACATCGTTTTCCGTGTTCTTAAAAATAAAAATATAAATTATCGATTTTTTTTAATATAGCGAAGTTTTTTATTTGTTTTATTTGAGTTTATGGGGGTTTGGGGAGGGCACGACACCCGTACCCACCCCGCGCACCCCTTAGTGGCGGACTGCTGCGTACAGCAGCCCGTGGGGACTACTGCACAGTCCCCACTTGCCTGGTAAGATTTTTTTTAATGTTTTTTTTTATATAAAATTTTTATATATATATATATATATATATATATATAAATATATATATATATATGTATATATATATATATATTATTTTATTTATTTTAAGTTTATTTAATTATTTCTTTTTATAGATATATATATATATATATATATATATATTTAATTTGTTTTTAAAAGAAAATATATATATATAAATATATATAATTAAAAAAATAATGAAATGGGATTTCTTTTATAAATAAAATATTATTGAATTAGTATAATAAAATTTAATGTATTATTTAGTTATTTATCTGATGAGATGAGATTTGCAGGAATTAATTTTTTTTGTTGTAGGAATTATATTATTCTTTTGTGGTGTTTTTTTTTACTTTCTGTATACATCCGAGTGAATCGTTTTCTTTTAATTATGGAATCGTGAGGTCTTGATTTTGTTTCCTCTTGTTATGATTGTAAAATTCACTTGTGATGTGGGAACCCTCTTGTCTTGTAACCCTAGTCCAGAGGCATGTTTAGTTTGGAGCTGGCTTCATCTTATTTATACCTTTGGTTGAAGTTTAAAGATTTATGCTTGGAAGGGTTGAATGTGTTTCTGTGATAGTTTGCTATGGGTTGTCGCGAGAGGAATATTAACTCGCGTGTGTGGATTTCGAGTTCTATGTTTTATATGATTTAGTTCAACCCTTGCCTGCTTTGAGATATGTTAGGGGTCATAGGTGGGAGAGTGGCTCTTCATGGGCGCCGGCGCCTCGGATGAGGAAGGGCCAGGATAACCCTCGAAAGAGTAGTAAACAAGTGATAACCTAAACAATAGATTTAGGGGGTTGGGTAGTTTAAAAAAACACAAGATAATAAAACATTGGATTCCTCGGCTATGCATTAGGGCTACCCTAGACTAGTGATAGACTGAGAAGGCCGTGGTCGGCATAGTTAGAGTCTCGTCTCCATGAGAGACTATTGGCTCCGCATCAGCTACCCTATGGTGTCGGCGCCTCAGTTAGGAGGAAGGGCCAGGAGATCCATAGATGGGTGTCGGCGCCTCAGTTGGAGGAAGGGCCAGGAGAATCCCATGAGAGCTATGCGATGACACTCTCCACTTGACACCCTTGTTGTTTTGTTGTTGTTGCCTCTGGATGTTATCTCTTTGTGATGTTTATTTGAATTCTTGTGAATTTGATTCATGGTTGTTAAGTGATAGTACTTCATGTTATCGTGATGAGTTTCTTGGTTTTACTTGTTATGTGATTTGAGTACATCGATGGTTGTGCACTGCATGCTTGAGTTGTACTTGTTTTGTATCATGTTGTTGTTGAGTCGGTTGACATTCATGGTCGGGTTCACTTCCTCGTCACCTCTGAGCACGGGGGGTGAGTTACTTGTAATTCACATGGTTGGGTGGAACGTGCTCCGCACCCGTTGGGTTCCCCATCAGCGTCTTGTCATCACAGCATTCCGCAGTGGAGTTGTACCAGTGATCAGTTGTACTTCATATTTCATAATCCTTGTATCAATTCCCATGTTGGGAAATTCAATGTAATTCATGTATCAAAGATTGTAATGTAATATTAAAACAATGATGTAATAGTTAGGTTTATTTGTATCATGTTAAAAGACTTATCATGGATGTAATTATGCGATGTTTATTATGCTCGCATCATGATTTTCAGATGTATCATTGTATATGGTTATCATAAATTAAATGGTTATGTTATATTCGTTATCTTTATTCTGTTTAGTTGTTGCGATGTAACCTCGCGTGCCCCAGAGAACCAAGTGTATTAATGTTATGTGTTATGCTATGTGATTTTGGTTTAATGTTGTTACATGTTACTTTTGTTATTTAAAAAAAAATAAAAAAATATTTGCATTATGTGTGTTCTCTGGGGTTTGCACGACGGGCGTTACAATGATAGCAGTATAATAATCAAGTTAGTTAATTGGTTAGCTAGGTTCATTGATTAATGTTTTTTGATGGATTTGTGGATGCTCAACTGCTGTGCAAGCTATTTGATAATATGACAATGATTTGATTCAAATATTCATAAATGGATCAGAGCTTTTTCAGAATGCTCCCTAAATTTTTGGAAGGAATGACGGCTTTGTAGATTTAGAGGTGAAAATATGAATGGCCAAGATTGATTTAATCAATTTTGAGGATAAAGATATGATTTATAATTAACTATGATTAACTATTCAACTCAATTGACTGATCAGTCAACTAGCTTAATAGACCAGTCAACTAATTTGATTAAGAGTTAACTTGACAACTAATTAGTTAATTTGATTGATGAGTGAAAGATGGAATTGACTTACTTGACATGAGTGAAATGTGAGATTGACTTATTTGTTAAATGACTTTAATCCAAAAGAGTAGTCTATTTTGAGCTCATGCTATAGGGCTCTTAAGGTACAAATAAAAGCTAGACTTGGTAGCTAATTTTTTGCCACTCAAAAAATCATGAAAATGAGGTGCACCATGGAGTTTTGTATGGTTTTGAAAGCCTTAAATTGGTGCTAGCGGCGGGGGCACTGCCCCTCAACCCCGTCTTGTACCACAACAGGGAACACGCCAAGGGCGCTACCCTCAAACCCTGTGAGGGGCGCTGCCTCTCGACCCCGCTAGGGGCACTGCCCCCAGACCCCCATGAGGGGCACTGCCCCTCGACCCTGCTAGGGGCGTTGCCCCCAGACCCCCCCGATGGGTGTTGCCTCTCGACCCCGCTGGGGGAATTGCCACCAAACTCCCACGAGGGGTACTGCCTCTCGACCCCACTAGGGGTGTTGCCTCCAGACCCCCACGAGGGGCGTTGCCCCTTGACTCCACTAGGGGTGTTTCCCCTAGACCCCCACAAGGGGTGTCACCCCTCGACCCCACTAGGGGCATTTCCCCTAAACCCCCACAAGGGGCACTACCCCTCGACCCCCATTGGGGGAATTTCCCTCAAACTCCCATTGAATTCATTTGATTTTCTAGGTACTCTCCAAGTCCAAGTTTCCAAGTTTTCCTACAAGTCTTCATTTTAACAAAAACAATTTGCTATTTTCATTTTGTTTCATAATATCAACATCAATGCATTCCACATGAGGATGCCATTTTGTACCCAATTTGCTTTCAAATCAATCAAATACAACTAGACTCACCTTGTTTCTTTTATGTACTCATTTATTGACTCATTGGATGCATCTTATCATTGAATTTTGCAAAAAAAAACATTTTTAGTGAAATTTAAGCAATTTTTTAAGTTGCTGAGTTTTTTGTCGAGTTTTTTTCAAACCGAGTTTTTCAGGCTTGCTGAGTACTTGCAATTGGTGTGTTTTCCAACTATTTGTTAATGAGTAAACCAAGGGGATGTCTTGGAAACCTCCTCTCTTTGAGGGAGATGTCTCGGAAATGTCCCTAGGTCTTGAGAGGTGGTGGGATGGCAAAGGGATGTTCCCTCTAAGTCCCTGTGTACCTATGTTTTAGGGAAACCCTTCTCTTGGAAATGTGCGGATTTTTGGGGAGGGGGAGTGCATCCTCATGGAAAACTAGTTGCAAAAGCTCTTGCAATTTAACCACCCTCTCCAAGTGAGTGAAATAGAATGCACATTTGGTTTCAATAGGTCTGATGAATTTAGGACCAGAATATTGCATGTGATTGTGGTCCATTGGCTAGAAATGTTTGGTCCACTCAATTTTTTCAATGTCCTTGAGTGAATTGTACATGACCTGCACACAAGGTATTCAATAGGTATATGCTTTTAGGTTGCACATATACCACATTTCTCACAATCTTTAGCACATTGTTAGTGTCAACCTCCTCAATGACATCTTAGAGGATTGAAACTAGAACTTCACATCCTTGTAGTTTTCCTAACAATCAATTTCTCTAAGGAGCTAAGACCTCTCCTTACATGTGACCATGATATTCATGAATAGAAGGTGTTGAATTTCCCTCTAGCCATCCATGATAATGTTGCATATATGGGAGACCTATGTAGCCTGTATTTCCTCCTTCGATACGCTAATCTTGAAATATTTCTTATAAAGGATAGTAGTACATGTTATATTGTCTTGGGCTTCTATATGAAGCCTTAATCTAATAGAAGAAGAGGGATTCTCTTTAAGGAATTACCTAAGATTGATTAGGCCCTTCTTTGAGTGTTAGGTACTTTAAAGGACATCTTGATGTAATTATAGGGAATAATTCTGCCATTATGTATGATCTCAACAAACATCTTAATTTCTCTAGAGAACCAACACTTTGTAGAACAACCTCTAATCATATCTAAAATTTTCTTTTTAGATGCAAGATATCACTTGATATATCTAAAGGCTTGCAAACAAGGTTCTGACCAAAAGAGAATGTCACACCCTACTTCAAATGTTTAATTGACTAGTGAACAATCATTTTGATTTGAGACCTACCTATACATGAATGATTTAGTATTTTCCAAATCTCATTAAAATTATTCGAGTAAGATTTCTATTTTGGTGCAACAACATTTTGACTTCACTTGAAGTTTGATAATGCCAGCCTGTTGTCTGTCATGTATTTGTTTACATTAAACAAAAAGGATGTGATTTTTTATGAATAGAATTAAGAGCATCATATATTTGAAAAATAAGTATCTTATGTTTGGTTTTCTTTGGAGCACTAAAAGGAAGTTAATTCTTTTATAGAGATCATGAACATACGACATTTGGAAAAAATGTTAGCATGGGAGGAAGAAGTTAAGAAAAAATCCATTACTAACAAATCTATATGTTCAGGTCCAATAATACGCTTCTATTCAAGGGATGGTAAGTATCTTTCAAAGATGAACCAACAATTTATTGCATGTTTAATACAACAATTATTGTTTTGAAGTCAAGGACTGTTTGTTGGACATGCTATCACAGAGCATAGTATTTTTTTTCTATATATCTTAAGTTTTAACTTTTGAAATAGCATTATAGCAAATAAATATCCACATAGGATCATCATGCATTGATTCAGTTTCTCCTTTTATTTATTGCACTTAAAATATAAGTTGTTGGTTTCTTTTAACTAAGTTGCCGACTTCAGGGAAGAACACTTTGGAGTTTACTAATGTGTCGACATTTGCATCAGAAATATTTTCAAAATCTTCCCCTATAAGATGATCATCCCAACTCGGTTTAAGCATTATCAGACATTTGAATTATTCTTAGATGCTTCAAAATAATAATTTTGTTTGACTTTAATATATTAATACAAAGTAAAGAATAGGATGTAAATGCACATAATTTACTTCTTTATCATTATATTTATGGTTGCAGATCCCTCATGCAGGTAGTACACACATCTAAAAGTGTCGAGTTTAATTCTTATAACATATTTTTTTATGTTGAAGGTAACATGGTACTATATTCACAAAAAAACTACTTAATATCTAAACCATCAAATGAATGGGGGTAATCATGACCAAGTGAAATTACCAGGAAATTTTTTACACATTTCTGTTTAGAATTTTATTTCTTAGCATTGCCTTGTAGATTTTTCTTCCCTCAGATAAATAAATTTTACATATTTGTGTGAAGTATGTGCAACCCTCATCCACTAAACCTGCATGACTGCATGCACCTAGAACCCAATCAAAGCTTACAGTGTTAGGATGTGTTCTAGAGTGCTTCATTAATTCAAATATTTTGAGAGGTTCCTTGCAAAATCCATTTTGTGCACATTCTACAATCAATCATTTCATTCCATGAGATGACATCTCTTTGAGGCATTTTGTCAAACAATTCAAGTGTTTTGTCTACGATTCCACATCTTGCATATATGTCTACCAGAGCATATCCAACAATAACATCTAACAAAAATTCCCCTACCATTATGCTTTGGTGCATGTTCATAGCCCATCCCAAAGCTGCCATTTTGGCACAGGAAGGGAGGACTCTGGAAAAAAATTTGGCTTTATACTTGCCAATTGCATTCGTTTGAAAGTTTTGAAAGCCTTTTCAACAAACAATTTTCTGCAAAACTTGCAATCATTGCATTCCATGAGATGACATCTCTTTGAGGCATTCTATCAAACAGTTCATGTGCCTTGCATGTGCTTCCACATTTTGCATGCATATCTACCAGAGCATTTCCAACCATAATATTTGATAAAAATCCACCTTCTATTATGCTTTGATGGATGTACATACCCTATCCAAAGCTCCCATTTTATTACAAGTAGGGAGTATGCTGGAAAAGGTTGTGGAATTTGGCTTTACACCTACCAATTGCATTTGCTTGAAAGTTTCTAAAGCCTTTTCAACAAATCCATTTTGTGCATATCCTGCAATATTGCAATCCATAAACCACATTTCTTATAGGGATACTGTCGTGTATTGTCTATGCATTGATGGATATTCATGTCTTGTTTCAAGGCTCCCATTTTGGCATAGGTAGGGAGGATGTTGGCAAAGGTTGTGGAATTTGGCTTTACACCTACAAATTGTATTCACTTGAAAGTTTTTAAAGCCTTTCCACCAAATTCATTTTTTTCATATCTATTGTAGATTCCCTTAAGCTATATGACAAAGGTGTATATACAATTTAAGATCAATTGATAAGCTGAGACATGTAATGTTGATTTGATTTACATTTTACTTAAGATATAATTTTGTTGTGTTGCTGAATTTCATAGTTCAATAATTGGGATTCTCAATGATCTTGTATACCCAAAGTGTATGTGATAGAAAGAAATTAGGTAGTCATGTTGATTAGCTTGACAATTTGAATGATCTTGAGTTCATAAGTACATAGTGATAAGTTTTGACAAATAATATAATTTCTTGTTGCATTTATCATAGAAACAAAGGCCTTTTTTGATTGTAGCAGAGGATGTAGAGAGTGAAGCATTGGCTACTTTGATCTTTGAAATTGATGATTTTTTTACTAAATTGATAATTTTGAAGTTTCTTTTTCTTTCTTAGATGTTGAGTTTAATTAAGAAGTTTAATGTTGTGTTGCAACTTGCAGGTGAGTATGTTGATATGATAAAGGCTAGCATTGTTGATCCTCTAAAAGTTATCAGAATTGCATTAGTTGATGCGGAAAGGTAAAAATATTTATCTTTATTATAATTAGTGGAACTTGCAACTACAATATCTGATAAAAATCTACTTCCAAATATGCTTTTGATGGATGTTCATATCCTCATCCAAAGCTCCAATTCACACACAGGAAAGAAGGACACTTTCAAGTATATCAATTACAAATTTACAATCAATAATCAAGCTATTGATCAGTTGTTCAGGAATAAGGAAATTGTATATCACTAATTGAATATTGTCTATTTGTTTGTTGTATTGAATTAATTCATATTTTTAAAAATTATAAGAAATAACTAGGAAACATTATATCTAGCGCCTAAGTTTAGGGTGCCATAGTTGGAAAAGGAAAAGAAAATGTTTGAATTTTATCCTCTGTACTATTTGACTTTTTTGAGTTTTTGATGTGCAAATTTTGAAACCTTATTTTCAGGTTGCAGTTCCAAATTGGAGAAGTGAAAGGTGAATACTAGCGAGAAAGAGTTTGGAGGAGCCGAAACCAATAGCGGCATGAAAGTTGTGGATTTGCAAGGGGATTAAATGGGTCGAGCCCCTATAGGACATCAATGCCCTTCCAAAAGGACTGTAATTAAGAAAGGGGAAAACAGTATAAGTATATGAAAATAGAATTATTTTGTTTATATAGTGTCTATACGTTGTACAATGTCATTGAGACATTGAATGTAACCAATGAGATTTTGATTTGCTAATGAGGCTTAATGAAGTAAATTTTCAGAGTGGTTTTTCTCCACTCATAAATACTATGTTGTGGCTCCTCTTGATTTGTAATATGTTTGTGTTTGTGTCTGATCAATCATATTTGTTCAAGCATTTTAGTCTTCATTTCATGGTGCTTCTTCAACATTTGAATATCTATGATACTTGAAGTTTATATGCATAAATTTGTGAGGATTAATTAAGTTAGATTTGATTTGTAATGACTAAAGTAATGACTAAATTAATGATTAAATACATGACTAAATTAATGAATAAATTAATGACTAAATATATGACTAAATTAATGACTAAATATATGACTAAAGTAATGACTAAATATAGAGTAAATAAATGACTACCATGACTAAATAAATGACCAGTTAACAACAATGAATGATTAAATTAATGACTAAATATATGACTAAATTAATGACTACATATACGACTAAATTAATGACTAAATCAATGACCAAATCAATGACCAAATCAATGACTAAATAAATGACTAAAATAGTTTAGTCATAAATTTGGTCGCATTATAAATGACTACAAATAAACTACTAATAGTCACGTGACTAAAATTAGTCATTTATATGCAAATTTTAGTAGTTTATTTAGTCATATATTGTTGTTTGTGTACTAGTGATGTAAATCTTATGTTCATATGGTTTATTTATTTTATTCTTGTTGATAATTTTATACAATCATATACTTGAGATATGGTAATCCTTGGCTAAAAACTTAAATTTGGATTTGCATACACTTGTAAGAGACCTTATTTTAGTATTTTCACCTTGTTTCTCAATAATGAACCTATGCTATGCCCCTTTATTTTTTGAAATGAATTGGTTGCACTCATGTGTCTAAAAATATCATGTATGTTATCATAATACTAGTGGTTTCCTTGCTTTTGATTATCTATTTGATAATAATTATTGGTATTTCTAGGGTAGTCAACAACATTAATATTTTGGTTATTCTAAAAAATGTAATCTCTTCTAGAATATCCATTATTATACTCCTTATTTTTATTGTTCTTCATAGAGGGTGTATCATTAACCCCATTTATTGTTGTGTTGTAGTTATTTTTTAGAATTTTTATGGAAGAAGGTTTGTTTCCACCATTGGCATTGCTTTGCATAGTAAGGAGCTTTTGTTCACTCCATAAGATATTCACCCACTATCAATGGAAGCTTGATAAATCCTCATCATCCTATCTAAGGATTGTTTATAGGATTTATGAGGAAACTTATGAAATTATTCTCTCGTTTCCATATTGAGGACATGTAAGAAGAGGTTGCACAATTCCCAATGGTCCATGTTAGGCACACTTGTTGATGAATAGAGGACTTGTCTCTAAAATGTGATGAAGTTCGCTATATATTCATTAGCATCCTTCTTAAATTTTAGTGATTCTCATATTCATTTCCTTATTATCTAGTTCATATCAAATTTCATGTCAAAATCACCAATGAGTTGCAAAAATGAATGTGTCAAAGCCTAAGGGAGGTAATAGTACCAATCAAAAGAAATTTTTTTAAGGGTACTTTGAAATATTTTGGACACAAACCCATCCCAAGGGAGGAGTTATCTTATTGATATCATGTATGATTTTGATGTATCATCTTAGATATTCCTCTCCCTTGAATTCCAGGAGGGGACATGTCAATAAGACGTCATGTTGAATTCCAAGAGTTCTTTCAAGTATTCTTGATAATTCCCCAAGGAGTTTTTTGTAGTAGGAATTTTTGCTACAAACATGAACCCCATGGGATGGAATTGTGAACCAAGTTGATCTTGAAAGTGAGTGTTGGTTTGTTATCTAGGTATGACTAGATTAGTTTTGTGTGTGTTTATTGGTTTAGATCCTAGTGGTTCCATGATATTTCATTATGGGATTCCTACTAGGTGGTATGTTGTAAATTTATTTTTGTTGGGGGAAATGAATTTCACATTACTTATGTTTGAAGAATATAAATTTACATAAGTGGTTATTTTTTACCCCTAGCTTTCTTCAACTTTAGCAGTAGCAGAATTATTTGTATGTGGTTTTCACCTAGGCAATCTAGACCTTTATTTTATTTTTTTCTTGATTTTGTTTAGCACCTTTGGCCTCAAGCATCCTAATCTTTTGGAATAAGGTAGGCTATGACTTTAGCAAGAATTTAACTATATTTTCTTTGTTCTTACAATTCACCACCTTGTGGTGTGGTATCTTGTGTTGGGGGTTGATTGGTCCCATCCATTCATTCTTATATAATTTTTTCCAATAGCACATGTTGTGTTATAGATCATTCAACTTGGTAAGAAACATGAATAGCTTCCTAAGTCCCTTGAAAATTAATTTATAGGTGGCTCACCTTATTGTTTACGTAGGTGAACATGTCTCTATAAATTATGATGGGATGATCTTGGTGGATTTTTAATTGAATGAGAAATCAATGTGCTCTCTTGGTTTTGATTTGGTTTGAGAATGGTATCAGGTCACAAATTTAGGTGGTTCTTATCTTGAAACATCTAAATTTGTATCTTTCAAAGTATAGAAATTGGAGATTGGTGCCATAGGGTCTAGCAGAAGATGCTTATCAAATGTGGGTGTGAGAGGTGAATTAGAAGTGACCTATACTTGAATGCTATCTAATTAAAACATATTATAGGGGCACCAAAATTACCACAAAATAATGGAATGGATTTAAAGAGAAGGCAACAAAGGAAAAAAGAAGAGAAGAAAAATGTGAACTAGCCCATTTGAAGGTTTTGTAGTTCGCATCAAGGTCACAAAAATATGTGATGGTAAAAATTGAAGCAAGAACCACATGAATGATTCAAACTATTGAAAACACATGTGTTGAATCCTTTTTGTGAGGAATCCACAAATTCTATCCTCTTGTGGAAAAATCTAGTCAAACAGGGGTTGGACTAGGTTTTTTTCAATGAAGTTGATATCATGGTTTATCAAGTTTGCTTGATGGGTTTGAATGGGATTATTGTGGATGGTTTGGTTATTTTTTCAACATTTATTTAATATAATTGAGTAGTCAGCTCTTGTAACAAGTTAATATTGGTGTTTCTAATTACTTAAATAATTTTTATTTCATGTTTGGATTCTACGTGGAAATAGTTTATGAGTTTTCCTTGAACTTAAAGATCCTAGTTATATTAATTTAGATCATCTTTTTCTAGTTTTCTATTTTAATTAGCCTCAATATTTTTATTATTTTCTTGGGCTTGTTTTTCTATTGGAGTCACCTGAATAGACAAATTCTTCTTTATCTCATTTAGCATTGCTTCTCTCCAATTTTCATATACTCTACGACATATTGGGTGCAAGATGTAAGTGAGGAGGAAAGGAGATTGAAGAGAATTATTTTCATTGTAATTTTTTTGAGTGCCTCATGTAAAAAATTGATGGATTTTCTTAATTCTCTAAGATGAATCACAATCGTTGTGTTAGAATCAATGAAATAGGGAATGTAGAGTTTCTATCAAGAACCTTGATAAAATGTATAAAAAATAAACATCCCTATAATTCTAAATGAAGGGGGAATATTTATAGGTTTTATGCTTCTTAATCATGGGGAAGTGATTAGGATATTACTAGAGAGTTGATTGAGCATCAAGAGGAGAAGAGAATTATTCAAGGAGAGAGATGGTTCAATCAATATTAGAATGAAATATCAATAAAGAGAAAAAATGGTTGAAAATGATTAGAATTGAAGTAATTACACATCTGCCAAAAATGATAAAGTTGCCTCTTTCAAAGATCAAGGTCACCCATTTTGTTAGAGTAAAGGTTTTAATTTAATCATGTTGATTAAATTACCTTTATTCCTCTCTTAAGATTTCACTTTAGTTTGCATTTTGTGACATTTAATAATTATATTAATTATTAAATGTCTACCTATTAGGGTTTCTTTTAGGGATGCACAATATCCTTTTATAAGGATTCATCATTGTAATTTACCTCTCTCGGATGAATACATTTTTCAGCTTTCAGAGCACCCTTGTGTTGTCTCCATCTCTTCTTTCTGTGTGTTATTTGCATGCGGTGATCTTCTGGGTCTGTGAAGGCTTCTCAACTTCTACATGGTATCAAGCCCATACCCGCCTCCTGCTCAAGAATTTGGAGCCACGAGGGTTAGATCTGGCTTTCAGTTTCTCTGATGATTTTTGTGGATCTGGGTAACTCCATTTTTTGGGTGCATTTTGGGCCCAAACGGACCTCACGGTTGGATTCAGAGCGGCCAAAAACCCATATTTTCATATATGGCTCGACCTATTTGGGCATAGTTGATCTGGGAGGCAAATTTTTTTTGCTTAGGGGCCGTACGGCCCCCAGGCACGATTTCGAGGCGTAAAATTTCAAAAAAATCAAAAAAAAATTTAAAAAACAAAGTTTTTTTAAAAAACTGGTGCTGCCAGTTTAAAACGCAGTGCCGCCGCCACCCAGCCAAGCGGCCACCAGCAGAGGCGGCGGCCACCACTTCCAGCAACCGGGTCGCCACCTCCGCCAGCAGGCCGCCCAGCCGTCGCCGGCTCTCCGCCCAGCGGCCACCCACGCGCCACCTACTCGGCAGGCCACCCAGCCGCCCTCCACCGGTAGCGCCACCCAGCGCCAGGCCACAATTACCAGCCAGTAGCCGAGGTCTATTACAGCCCACAGGGCTCACAGAAGTCCTAATTGTGCATTTTCGGAGACTTTGATAGAGGTGGTGTAAAATGGGCATTTTAGCTCGGATTTTCGAATGGAAATAGGCGTTGAAAAGCTGGTTCCGAGCCCGATCTAATTGATGGAGGTCTTTTTTTCTGATTTTGCCGTTTTGCAGTCTTTTTTGCCAGTCAAAGTCAGAACTTGTGTTTTTCACTCCTAGAGCCGTATCTTTTGCGTCCGAACTCCATTTTTCACAAACGAATAGGCGTTGGAAAGGGGTTTCTATGCTCTTTCCAGATCTGTAATTTATTTTTCCAGAATCTGCCCCAGGTATTTTTTATTCAGTCTTTTGTGTTTTCACACATCTGTCAATTACTTGGACGTTTCAGCACTTGGAAATGATTTGTTTGCATGGGATGGCTTTATTTGATCTGGTTTATCAGTATTGAGGTCATTTTTCTCAGTTTTTTGTAATTTGAAGAGTTATCATGGGTTTTTCTACTCACCCTTCAGTTGTATTTCTGGAACGGGGTAATTATGAGTCATGGGCAAAGGGTATACTTACACATTGTAGGTGGCTAAATTTGTTGCCTTATTTGTATGATCTCATACCTGAACCAACAACTTCAGAGGGAAAACTAGCTTGGGATATCATTAGAAATCACATAGTAGGAGTTATTTTGTCTAGTGTTGATTCTGACACTGTGTGGGCTATATCGGGCATTGATTGTCCTCACTCACTTGGACACGTCTTTGGGAGATCTATGGAGACCCCAGTCTTTCTCCATTCCCAGAGGATCCTGCTTCAGATTGTCTTGTACCCATTGGTTGGAGAGAGAACACACCTTTTGATCATGATACTTTAAAGGAACTTCAGTATTTAGACACCCTTCTATATTCTGATGAATCAGAGGATTGTCTCATAGTTCCTACTCTTTAGACTGAGATTATACATGTATCAACATCATCTCCTGTTGTTCCTGATCAGTTTGATATTGCCTCTTCTTTGGCTCCTATTGATTCAGCTAAGCAGGACATCATACATCTTTCAGACATGGCTACTTGGGATTCTTATCTTGCAGGAATTTCATCTTTGTTTGTAGAGTCCTATATTGCAGATCTGGAGGATTACTTTGAGGATTTTCAGCTCCTCTTTGTTGACAGCCATATTTTTGCTGTTAGCCCACCATCATCCGTGCATTCAGAGGTTGTAGTTCAAGAGTCTTCAGTTCAGTTTGGATTTGACATCTTTTGTTTCAGTTCAGACAGAGAGATTCTTCAGCATCCTATCATGGCACACATCTTGAGACATCTTGGTTCTTCTCTTTTCACAGGGTTTCTTCGACATTGTCCTTTGGATCTATTTTTTCCCAAGGGGAGGAATATTATTTTCCGCTTCAGGATATCTTTTTGGATTCTACATCAGGCATCTACCATTGCGATAGGAGTTTCTTCATTGTGGGGGCCTTCCTAGTCTCTTCTTTTCTCCTATAGAGCCATTGTACATATACTTATATGATGAAAGGCTGTCTATGGGGGTCTTATATTTATCCACCTCTATCATACATTATTAGTGCATTTATTTCTTTCATCTCTTTTTGGAGTAGAGTTTTTCCCATGAGGTTTTTCTCTATTTCTCCCTTTCTGAGAGATTTGGTTGTTAGATTACATTGGGCCTTAGGGACCCAAGTTTACTCTTGTTGTAGTTACAGCTGCTTTCTTGCACATGTTTTGTAGCTGCACTTTGCTCATCTTAAGGGGTGTTAAATTAGAGTTTTGAATTTAATCATGTTGATTAAATTACCTTTATTCTCTCTTAAGATTTCACTTTAGTTGCATTTTGTGACATTTTAATAATTATTAATTAGTAAATCTGTCTACTCGGGTTTCTTTAGGGATGCACAATATCCTTTTATAAGGATTCATCATTGTAATTTACTCTCTCTCTGGGATGAATACATTTTTCAGCTTTCAGAGCACCCTTGCTTGTTTGTCTCCATCTCTTCTTTCTGTGACAGGTTATTTGCATGCAGGTGATCTTCGGGGTCTGTGAAGTTGGCTTTCTCAACTTCTACACATTTTTCTATGGGACAACTGTACAGTCTCCTAAGAGACCCTTCAGTTGAAGGTCTACAAAAGGTTTTTTGTTGTTACACAAGTAATTTTGTAATATTTGGCTATGAATATATTTACCCAATATCTAGAGGCTTGATAGAAAACAAAAAGAATTTAGAAGATCAATATGATAAGAATAAATTGTATTCCTATCAAAGAATACAAATAGATATTGATCAATGTGTGTTCGTTATGAATGAGAAATCCTTGGTTATATATTCCAAGGTGAGAAATGGGACAACATAAGATTATGGAAAGTGTATTGATCTTATGATATGAGACATAAAGTGAAAATTACCTGAAAGTTCCTTAAGTGAACTTAAGGGACTAGGTATGAAAAAGACCCAATAGTGGAACCAATTAGGGAAATAACCATGTTCACACTAATATCCCCTAGGGAAAAATAAAATATGCAAACAAGAAAATGTGGGTCCTAGCTATAAGGCTTGATGAGGTACCTATCTATAAATGAATCTCTCATAATGGAGAAAAAGAGAAACCCATAGGAAAAAACTCCTTTATAAAAGATAAAAACAAACATGAAATTTTTATCTAATGTATTTAAAGGAGAGAACCTAATGTAAGAAAAATTTCCTCCATAAGACAAGATGAAGAGAGAAGGTCAATTGACCACCCTAAAGAAATATCCTACAGTAATGTTGAATGCTTGATATGGAATAATGAAGATGATCTGCAATCATTGAACAATGTTCCTCCCCTTGGGAGAAACAAATAAAATATTTTTTGAAATATGTCTTCCCATTCCAAAAATGAATATGAGGGAAGAAATATGTCTCCTAAATTGCTCAAATGTCACAATGCTAGGAATCTAGATCTTAAATGAAGAATGTGACAATATACAACATTGTAAAAACCTGATGTAGAACATGTACCACTGATGATGATGAATCCTATAAATGTTGTTCCAAAATGATTCCAAATTGGTTCAAACACTAATACAAATAATTGGGTATCATTAAATATTTTGATTCACCACAGGTAAGAAAACAAGACAAATGAGAATCGCATACCACTAGAAAAGGTCTCAACATGAATGGTGACAAAGTTGAAACTATAAATTTAGGAGAATTCTTGGAATCATAAATATGTGGAGAAATAATAAGACTTTCTAAATGTACCATAAAAACATATAAATAAGGTGATACAACTTCCTATGAGTTGTCATAAAGAGGAGATGAATATCCTCAATAATTTCATGAATATCATGTATGTGGGATTCAACAAAAAAATAATGTGTGCATCTTGTTAGGGTTAGAAAAGCAGATATCTAACAATTAAATGCAGATTTAATTAATAAAATAGAGAAACTAAAACACACAAAATAAATTATAACATAGAGAATTTAACGTGGTTCACCCAATCTGGGCTACATCCACCAAACCACAGCCATCCAATGATTTTATTATCCAGTGCAAAAACCTATTACAATCTTGCGAATAATCGCATTTTTCATCATACTGTAACCCCCATCTGAACCCCTTTTTAACAAGCTTAGAAGCTTCCAGATTAGGGTTCTACAAAGTCGGTTTTTTTCTTTTTTCATTGATTTTTCCTTTTTCGGTGACGACACAAAAAATTAGGAGGATAGCATGATCAATCGCCACATACCAACAATCTACCACTTGGAGACTGATCAGGCTCCACACCAACACAATCTCCCACTTGGAGACTGATCCTGGATGACACTGTTGCACTTACAAATCCCACTAGAAATAAGTACCTTGGACCATGCTGCTATGTTATTCTTGAATTCAACCTTGAAGGCCAACCAAAGCTAAAGAGGAGCTCAACTTCTCCCTTATCACTGCCTTCATAAACATATCCGTTGGATTGACATCTGTATGTATCTTGTCCATCTTGACCTGTCCATCCTCCAACACCGACCGAATGAAATGATATCTCAACTGTATGTGTTTTGTTTTAGAATGCAAGGCATAATTCTTTGCAAGATGTATAACACTCTGGCTATCTATAAACAAGTAATTTCTAGCTTGTTTTCCCAACTCGTCCATGAAAATTTGTAGCCATATCATCTCCTTTGTTTCCTCTATTGCAGCAACATACTCTGGCTCTGTGGTGGATAAAGCAACCACCTTTTGCAATCGAGAAATCCATCTCACTGCTATCCCACCAACTATAAATACATAACTTGTGGTAATCTGCCCGGTATCTATATCCCTTGCCAAATCTGAGTCAGCATAGCCTTTTAAATTAGTATTAGAGCCCCCAAAACATAAACAGTTATTGGATGTACCTCTCAAGTACTTGAGAATCCATTTTAGTGCATTCCAATGCTCAACTCCAAGATGACTCAAATACCTACTAACAACTCCTACGACATGTGCAATATCCGGTCTCGTGCATACCATGGCGTACATTAAACTGCCTACAACTGAAGCATATGGTACCTTGGACATTTTTTCTTCCTCCTCTTGTGTCTTTGGACACATATCCTTAGTCAATTTAACATGACTAGGCAAAGGTGTGCTGACAGATTTTGCATTCTCCATATGAAATCTCTGCAACACCTTTTCAACATAATTAGCCTGAGATAAAAACAATTTTCTATTTTTCCTATCTCTACAAATTTTCATACCAAGGATTTGTTTTGCTGCCCCCAA
This sequence comes from Sequoia sempervirens, assembly GCA_007258455.2. NCBI lineage: Eukaryota > Viridiplantae > Streptophyta > Pinopsida > Cupressales > Cupressaceae > Sequoia > Sequoia sempervirens. Next base: position 209,119 of record VDFB02262292.1, on the reverse strand, counting down.
ATCCTTCATAGCAAAAGATTTTGCTAACTGTTGTTTTAGCTCACTTATGTGATCCATGTTAGACCCTACTACAAGCATGACATCAACATATAAACATAAAATAATGTAGTTGTCATTATCCAACCTTTTAAAATAAACACAATGGTCAGAATTACACCTGTTGTAGCCTTGCTCAGCCATAAAACTATCAAATTTCAAGTACCATTTCCAAGGTGCTTGCTTCAAGCCATATAAACTTTTCTTCAATCTGCACACTAGTTTCTCCTTACCTTTGACCTCAAATCCTTGTGGTTGTTCCATATATATTTCCTCTTCCAAATCGCCATGGAGAAAGGTTTTTTTAACATCAAGATGCTCTAAATGCAAATCTTCAGCAACCACAATACTTAAAACAATATGAATAGAAGTCATTTTAACAACTGGAGAAAAAAAATCTCATCAAAATCAATACCCTTTTTCTGTGCAAATCCCTTTACAATTAATCTGGCTTTAAATCTCTTCTTACCTCCATCCTCCTCTTTCAACCTATAAACCCATTTGTTTGGTAAGCCTTTTTACCTATAGGCAACTTGTATAATTCCCAAGTTTGATTTTTCAGCAAGGAGTCCATTTATTCTTCCATTCCATGCTCCCACTGAACCTTGGTATCCACTTGCATAGCTTCATCATAATATTCTGGTTCACCAGCATCAGTTAACAAAATAGTATACAAAGAAGGAGAGAATCTTTCTAGAGGTCTACTTATCCTTGAAGATCGTCTAACATTCATAGGAGTTTGTGGTATTTGTTGTTGTTGTTGTTGTTGCGGAGCATGAGAAACCACTGAAACATCATTGTTTGGAATATCATCCAACACTGCATAATCATTTTCTTTCTTCTCATGCTGCAGCAACAGATCTTTGTACAACACTTTCTCATTGAATATGACATCCCTGCTTCTAACAATTTATTTTCAAAATCCCAAAGCCTATAACCAAATTCATCAATTATATCCAACAAATATACATTTCTTTGATTTTGCATCAAGCTTGGTTCTATTTTCAGAATCTACATGTGAAAATGTTTCACAACCGAAGGTTGTGAGAAAAGAATAACTCACCTTCTTACCTTTCCATGCTTCCTCTGGAATACCACAACCCAAAGGATTAGAGGGACCTATATTAATTAAATAAACAACAGTGTTTACAGTTTCTGCCCACATTTTTAAAGGCAGCCCAACATGCAATCTCATAGTCTGTGCAAGCTCCATTATTGTTCTATTCATGTGCTCAGCCACTCCATTTTCCTGTGGAGTCCTTAGAACCGTTTTCTAGCCTACGAATACCATTAGAGGAACAATAATATTCAAACTCTTTGCTGCAATACTCACCACCATTTTCAGATCTGAGACATTTTAGCTTTTTACCCGTCTCATTCTCAACCAAGCTTCTCCATTTTTTAAAAGTTTCAAATACATCATATTTCTGCCTAAGGAAATAAATCCATACCTTCATAGTTGCATCATCAATGAAAGTAACATAATACTGAGAGCCACCAAGAGATACCTGAGCTGGTCCCCATACATCGTATGCACAAGCTCCAATTTCTCATCTTTCTTTTGCTTCCCATCCTTGAGAAAACTTACTCTCTTTTGTTTTCCATACACACAACTTTCACAGAAATCCATATTAACACATTTTAGACCTAGTAAAACATTATTTTAATGAAGTACTTTCATACCTTTTGCACTCATATGCCCAAGTCTATTATGCCACAGTGCTGATTTAGAGTCTAGAACAATTGTATGATTTTCTACCTGCTGAATTGCAACAACTGTTCCTGAACATTGACCTTTTTCCGTAACAATTAAAGTAGAAGCAATAGTATGACCTATACAAAGATATAAGGACTTTCACACCTTTTTCTACCACTAAGGAACCCTTTGTGACCTTCCAATTTTTATCACTAAATGTAACAACACAACCTTCATCATCTAGTTTCCTTGCTGAAATTAAATTTTTGCTTAACTTTGGAACATGCCTTACCTCATGTAGTAGCCAATGATTCCCATTTTGCAACTTAATCTTGACTCTTCCCTTTCCAACAATCTGACAAGGTTCGTTATCTCCTAAATAAACCAACCCAAAATCCCCTTGGACATAATCAAGAAAATAACTTCTATGGGGGGTAGCATGAAATGAAGCCCTTGAATCTAACACCCAAGAATCATCAGCATTATCAAGGGAAAGAATCAAAGCATCCTCATCAGATTTATTACTTACCACATTTTCCTCTTTACTTCCTTCCTTTTTGTCTCCATTATTTTTCTGAGACCAACAATCTTTCTTTAAATGACCTGGCTTACCACAATACCAACATTCCCTCTTGTCTCTAGATTGGGACCTTCTATCCTTTGATTTTCCTCGTGACTTCCCATGATTTCTAGAATTATTTCCTCTCTCCTTTGTTCTACCCCTGCTTTCTACATTCAAAACACTACCCAATGTGGATGTTCCACCTGAGCTTTTGCTATGAATTTCCTCGCTCAAAATAACACCAACAACATCATCAAATTTGAATGTATTTGAACTAGAAACAGAATTGCTAACATCCATTACCAAGCTATTCCAGCTTTCAGGCAAAGAAAACAGAATCAAAAGAGCCCTAATTTCTTCATCAACATTTACTTTTACAGAAGTTAATTGACTGGCGACCGTATTAAACTCATTTAAATGATCGGTAACTGACCCACCTTCTACCATTTTCATATTAAATAAATGCTTCATAAGAAATACCTTATTCTAAGTGGAAGGATTTTCATATAACTTCGCCAAGGTTTCCATCAAATCTTGAGTTGTCTTTGCTTTTGTAATATTGAACGCCACCGATTGTTCCAGGCATAAACGAATACTACCAAGAGCCTTTCTATCCAAAATATCCCAGTCCTCATCAGACATTGTTGCGGGTTTCTTGGTTTTACTTTCCAATGGCCACCATAAATCCTTCTGATAGAGGTAGTCCTCCATCTGCATCTTCCATAACTAATAGTTCTGCCCATTAAACTTCTCAACCTTCTTACCCTCGTCTGCCATTACTCCCACTCAACCGTGAGACCTTCCTATAGACGATAATCAAAACACAACCCGCTCTGATACCACTTGTTAGGGTTAGAAAGGCAGATATCTAACAATTAAATGTAGATTTAATTAATAAAATAGAGAAACTAAAACACACATAGAATAAATTATAACACAGAGAATTTAACGTGGTTCACCTAATCCAGGCTACATCCACCAAACCGCAACCATCCAATGATTTTATTATCCAGTGCAAAAACCTATTACAATCTTGCGAATAATCATGTTTTTCATCATACTGTAACCCCCATCTGAACCACATATAGCATGATTAGTCACCACATACCAACACATCTTGTAGGAATTCATCCCAATGATAAAGAAGAGATAAATAATCCCATGATATAATGTCCACACAAGAATTATGAGCATGAACAACTATAAAATATGTAATTTTTAGAAGAAAAGAGTCTTCAACCTTCAAATGCTAACTCAAAGATGTAGGAAGAGCCTCTATATCTAAATTAGAAATCATACAAGTTGAAGAATCAACTTAGAGAGTATTTGGATTAGGAGAAGGAAGAGAAGTCTCAATGTCCTCTCAAAGTTCCATAGTTTTTCATAAATCTAATAGCTCTATTTTACTTTCATCACAATGAATATTATCACAAGAATATAGGGGAAGAAAACAATCCAAACATGATCATTTGGATCTCCATACATCTCCCAAATTTTAGTCCAACAAGCATGAGGGGAATCATAAAATGTTGAGAAGAGAAACATTATCTTTATTTCAAAATGAATATGGATAGTTCTAGCAATATGACCAATCTTGGAAAAACACAATTATTTTACAAGTTAGAGGTTGCTTAGAAATAGGAAAAGATATTAATCCATCAAAAAAATTCATCATACCATCTTACCAACCATTATATTTCCCTCTTTTTAATTGAATAATTAAAGGATGAGTACTCATGATACTCTCCTCAAAGTGATCAATAAATAGACTAATCCATTAAAAGAAAAATACAAAACTATAGGAACACCCCTCTAAATTAATCTATAGAACCCCTAAGGAAAATATGATTTGATACTTTATACTTAATATAGTTATGATTGCCAATTTTTTAAAAATGCAAAGTGATCTTTGATATTAATTCTTTACAATTTCCAAAATAAGGCTATTATATTAAAAGTATATTTTTTATAACAATGAGTATAAACCAATAACACTATTATGAAGTACACAAAAAAATTGTACTTTAAAAAAAATTACACTTGAAAGCTCCCAAAACTAAAACTATTCAAAAAACACTTGTGACAAGTTATAATTATAAAAAATCCATGCATCAAAATTTAAAACCATTTTTACCACCCCAAAAAATGACCCAAATGAAAAAAAAATACTCAAAAAAGGAGATTATGACCCGAAGATATCAACTCCTAAAGTTAGACTAAAAAATTAACCTGCCAATGGTGAGAGGGAATTTTTTTAAATACCCTATTGATTTCAACACAACACAATCACTAAATTTGGTAGAACTATCATAAAATATGGAGGTTCGATAAATTTGGTGGAGACTAATAAATCTATAATGTTGCTAGTTTTGGACCATCATTAGATAAATATAGGATCTTTTCTAAATATGGAACTTCACCAAAATTATTCCCAATTTTGGTGGCCTATCTAAAGGATCAAAAAGGCTAAGAAATAGGGATGTTTAGGGTTGTGTAGGTCATTGGTAAGGAGTCTTGCAAGGTTTTACCCTAATCACATAGGGGTCACCTTCCCAAGAAGGGGGGTTTATAGTTGATGTGGTTGCAACCCTCAAAAATTCTACTAACCATGTGGAAGGGCTCATGCCTAATAAAACCCCCCACCACTATTGTATAGGGAATGACAACTCTATGTAGGTAGTACCCTATCAGTTACCCTTTATCATTTTGTATTTTTTAATAAAATTTTCAAAATATAAAGAATTATGAATTCCATTTTTTTAAACAAAAAATTTATTCATAGATCAATGAAAACACATGCAAAAATTTTTTATATGGAATTCCAATATATATGGCTAATAGAGGTGATTTTTTTTAGGGCCCAAGACAAACTACTCAAAAATTAATTAATTCATAGTCAATATGTGTGTTCTTGGGCATTCTATATGTGAGGGAGGGATTAAATTTAACCCAAAATACTTTAAAATTATGGCTACCTTCCAAATTTTGCAACCACCTCTCAACTTCAAACCCTTGTAGATTTGGCCTCAAATGTCGAATTAGGATGCAACAAAAGGGAAATATGACTTTCTCAAACACTTTGGATGAAATTATGAGCTTATATTTGTTCCATCAATCTCCAAAATCTACCTACCATATAAGTGCACAATAGAAACCCCATAAAATCTAAGCATTTCTATCACACATTTCTAATCCTCCAAATCATCCAAGGATGCAAGAGAATACCATACTCAATTGTGCAAAAAAATATAATATTTATAATCCAAGATCTCCCAAAGTACTAACAAAAGACACTCAACTTTCTTTGATACCATGTAATATTTGAATATGGAGAAAGCCAACAAATATTTAGAGGCCTAATGGAAAGTACAAAGAACTTAGATGATCAATATCATAAGAATAAACTATATTCCTTTCAAATAATGCAAATAGGATAGATCAATGTGTGTTCATTATGAATAAGAAACCCTTGTTTATATAGGCTAAGATGAGATACAACAACACAAGATCATGAAAAGTTTCTTAATATTATTATATGAGATAAAGTGAAAAATCCCTAAAATTACTCTGATTAAACTTAAGTGACAAGTTATGAAAATGACCCAATAGTGGAACTAGTTAGGGAAATAAACATGTTCACACCAACAACCTAGAACTTGGTTTGGAGTCTAAATGAGATGGATAAGAGGCTAGGAGAGGTAAGGACACAATCATCAAGATGGAAGATATCGAGAGCATGTATATTCATTCCATATGGGTTATGATTTGGATTATCAAAACATCATCAGACTACCACATCAATAAGTACAATTTTAGGTACTTACATATCCTAGATGACATTCAAGGAAGTAGGATATATATAAGAGCTAGTGGTTAATTTATCATCATCATGTTGCAAATTTTATTCTTGTTAGATAAATTTGGAGGTTTTCCTTTTTGAGTGGGTTATCATCCTCAAATGTTATCAAGAATTTATAGAATATTTTCCTATTATAGTATTCTCTTGTGCAAATTGTTTTATTAGAATTGGTATCAAAGCATGATCTTGACACTTGAAAGGAAATAATTACGACATTTTTTTAACTCAAGAGGTTGAATTGGGTAGCACATATCTCTCTCAAATTGGTGAATTTTTTCCTTTTAAAAAAAAATTAAGTCCATATTGAAGCTACCACAGTCTAGACTTGAGATCATTTAGAATTGGAGAACTTATTATGAAACTAGGGTTTCAACTAAGTTCACTCCCAAGGATATAATCAATAAAAAATTTATAATTTTTTGAGGGTTGGTCAAGGACATATTGTAGCTACTATATTTTATAATTAAGTTTATTTGGAGTATATCTAAGGAATTCATTTTAAAATAATGGTTTCCACCAAATTCTCTCTCAAGACTACAAACCAATGAATTTATTGGATTTTTTTGTGAAAGGTGAGATCTAGGACCAAGTAGGTTAGAATTATAATAATAATTCTAGATCATTTTGATTTGTTTTGTGTGATTTATTGAAAAAATATTTTTCCCCATCATAGCATGGCCTACCATCAGAGGAAAAAAGAAACTTGACACACCTAAAAAATATCTTAATTGAATATATTGATCTTAGTGATAATAAGTCTATGAGGGAAGAACAAACCAAGTTTAAGTAAGATATTTTATAATTTAAAGTGGAGATTATAACCATGATTAGAGACCAATTCGTTATCAAGGAGAATTAAGTCCCTCATGAGTTATGGAATCTAAAGGAGCTTAGTCACATGTTAATATTTAGGAATAAGATGGTTCTTATAAGGAACATGTTGATTTTGGGTTTGACTTAGATCTACAGATGGATAGTCACCCAAATAAATATATAGCTATGCACTTCATACCAAATATGGATATGTAATTTTTAATGGTAAAGAAATGACCAATTCGATCTGCCAAATGGAGCAATTATTTGATCTTCATCATTTTCCTTGTCAAAAAAGGTTGCAATGGTATTCTTATAATTATAACCTAATCAATTCATTTGGTATCATTGGCTTTGTGAAGAGAAGAAAAAGAAGGGATTTCTTACCAAGTGGTTTTTTCCAAGAGGAACTCACTATGGTGAAAAAATCTTATGGATAGCTAGTTTAGCCAATGTACCAAATTAAAGTAAATAGGTATGGTTAAGGATTATATTCATCAAATCTAAACCCTTTTTTTAAGAATGGAGAATGGCATAGAGGAAAATTTAAAGGAGTTATTCTTAGGGGGTTTAAAGGACCACATCAAATATGAGGTACACAAGTTCCATTTGAATTCTATGTCCCAAACAATAATTGAGACAAGGGAAGAAGAGGGAAAATTTTGGGTAATATAAAGGAGGAATTATCAAGCAATGGAGATAAGAGGACCCTTATATCATCAGTTTTTCAATATATAATGTTGACACCTTAAAATTTTGAAAAAATGGCCGAAGGGTTTGTTCCAAATGTGTTGAGAATAATTTTTTCTAGATTGAGGAAACCTCTAATGAAGAAAAAGGAGAAATAAGATGTAGTAGTTGTTGCATAAAAATCAAAAGATGTTCAACCAACTATATCTTCCCATCCTCTACCCATTATTAGTACCCCATAAACCTTGAAATTAATAGGTTTCCTTATAAAATAAAAGGTAAAAAAATTGATTGACATCAAGAGTACACATAACTTTATTAAATATAAGTTTCAAGACCAATTGAACTATTTTGTTTACTCATCCCTAGAATTTTAAGTTAATATAGTTAATTGATTAAGAAAATGTCATAGTATTAAACTCACCATGGAAGGCTACATGCTTGATTTTCCTATGTTTTTTATCCCCAATGATGGATTAGACATTATTTTGAGAGATTGGTGGCTCACTAATTTAGGAACAACTTTAATGAACTTCTCTAGGATCTATTCATATTGTTTCACTCAAAGTGTGAAACATTAAACTAAATGGATTACATGAAAAGTATCCACATATGGTAATCTTGCACCAAATGTAAATAAAGATTAAAAAGAGGGTAGATAGAGGTGTAGGTCAATCATTTCCATCAAATTTGTAGTAGTCAAAGATTCCTACTTTTCCAAATATATAAACCATTTTGAAGGATGGATCAAAGGCACATAACAAAATGAAGCAACAAGTTGACTAACATAAATAATGCTAACTAGGCTAGATGTAGAGGGAAGTCCCATATTAGTACTTGAGTTAATTTTATAGATATGCACAAAGGAGCTAAGGACTAGGAAACTCGTAGAATGAAAGAATTCATTGATCAAAGATGACATAGAGGATGATGAATATTTTATTTAGAAGAATCTAAAGTTATCAACATTGATGAAAATTATTTTGTGAAGGAATGGCATGAAAAACCTTAATCCTATAGTGTGCATAGGTATGTGAGTAGTTGTCTTGTAGCTACCATTACTCTTAATTAAGTTATATGATTAAATTAATATAGTATTATATAGGTAGTTATTTTTTCCTAGGTGGAATCCAAGGTATAAGTAGGTATATATAAGAGGTAATGGTCATTTTTGTTGGATGTTGTGGTTGTGTTGCTGATATGTGGTTGTCATTGATGTCAAAACTATTAGCATTGATGTATTGTAGGCTGTATATGTTGAGCATATTGAGAAAATTGTTAAAGAAAGAGTTGCAAGTTGGCAGTGGAACAGTGAAGGTCGTGAAGGTGTCTTGCTCAGTACACTGATGATCAGTCATTGTGGACTAAATGGTTTATTGTTGAGTGTATCTAGTTTATCCACCGAAATTTTTAGAGGTCCGCGTGAAGATCTAATCGTGTTATGAACAGTTGTATTCTGACAGTTTTTATGTGGCTTCAGTTAGTGTTCCTGATTGAAGTTGATGTGATTCTAGTAATTTCAGTTGCTTCGGATGCTTCTCTGATGATTCTTGGTGCTTTTGGATGGATCTAGATCATTCTCCATCTTTGTTGCACGTCCACGTTGATCGGTGTGCTCGTGGTCAGTGATTTTTCTCTTGTGTGTTTGAGTTTTTATGTTCTTGGCCGACATGGTGGTTGCAACGTGTTGTGGATCCTTGGAGATTAAAATTTGAATGTTCTCAAGGATTTTTTTTAATTCTTCATTATGTTGTGGCCGATGGTGTTTGATTCGCATTGTAAATTTACTTGTAAATTTGGACCGACATTGTGTATATGTTTTATATTTTGGCCGATGAATTTGTTGATGTAAATCCATATTGTGGATATATAAGAGAAGTTGTTTGTACAAAGTTAGTGTGTGAATAGTAATCCAATCATCCAATTACATAGTAGAGTGTGAAGAAGTTTGAGCCAAGTGTGAAGGAGTGTTTTTGTGCTTAATCGGAACTGTAATCAGGCTTTTGTAGAAGTTATTTTCTTAGTTCATACCTTATGGATCTCATCTGAGTTGTTGTAAGATAGTGTGTCTTCTTTGGGTAGTGAGCCCTCTTGTATTTGAGCATTGAGCTCTAGGCAGTGTGCCTAAATGCATGTGCATTCCCATTATTCTTCATTATACTTTTAATAGGGTTTAATATTGTGGACTAACATCCACCGTGGTTTTTCCCCTAACAGGGTTTCCACGTGAAAAAATCTTGGTGTCCTCTATTTTTCTGATGTGCTTATTGTTTATGGTTAACTATTCATTCAACAAATATGAGATTAAGTTAAATTAATTTTGAAAATTTCAAATATTCTGAGACAACTGATTCACCCCCCCTCTTAGTTGTCTATCCTTGTTTTTCCAACAAGTTTATCATCATAATATTACAAATTTTGTTCTTATTAGAGTTATTTGGATCTTTCCCCACTTTAATTATCATATTTTTTATTAGATAACTCTCTTGTGCAAGTTATTTCATTTCATCCTATTTTTTATTCTTATGCATTTATGTGATGCCCTTAGAATTTTTGGAAATATACTCCCTCCATGAACCAAATATTTTAACATTATGATCCTTAGGGAGGGAAAGGATAAATCTTGTAGTACTTTCCAATAGTTTATCGAAGGCTTCATATTGGAGTTCAAGGACCCATGATGTCCTAGGTCCTACGACCTCAATATGGAAATAGTATATGTTAACTACAAATAATACCATGTTTTCTAATTTTTTTAACAATTCTATAGCTTAACATCTCCCTCCCCTACATTATTTCTTGGAATTTTTAATGAAGGAATCGTTCTCATATTGGCATAAAATTTTATCAAGGAAACAATTGAGGTTTCCTAAGTTTTAGCTTTGTACTGATCTATATAATCCACATATAACTCCTAGTACCATGCAATTCACCCACAAAGAATAGAGCTAGGAATATTATTAGGGATCCATACATGAAATAATGATGGTGCATTTTTTTTTTGTTCAATTTTTCCATGAGTTTCTCCTTAGGAATTCACACAAATTTTTCTCCTTACACTTGGTAAACATCTTGAATGTGGTGTAGATACACATGGTAGTAGAAAATTTATTCTTATTTTTGTGTGATAAATCTTGTAGGTAATTATCTTCATTGCATACTTTATTCTAGGTTTTTGGATCTTACTTTCAAGAGTTTATCATCATATGTTGTGCATATTAGTAATGTTATGTGTTTATTCTACATCTTCTTAGGCATATCTCCTTTATTTCACAAACTAGTTATTTTCTTGATTATGGTATGGATTATTCAAGTGCATAAAATCTCCATGAATTTGACTCAATATAATCCTGGTCCATTTGTTCTTATAATTAAAGTTCAACAAATCTTCTCAAACATAAAACTTCAATCTTCCAATGTTTGTGTCCTAGGCCATTAACAAGGTCTTTTAGGGAATGACTTCCTACACATGTTATCTAGGCCATTCTTAGGCCCATATTTGGTTATATACAACTTAAATATCCTTAAATACACCATAAGCTACTTAAAAATAAGAAAATTAAAAGAAATAAATATCATAAAGGAAGAAATAAAATTATGGAAATAATATAGTTAAGTTATTATGAAAGGATATGATGGAAGACATGATGAATAGATATAAAGAGGTTATATAAAGAAGATATAAACGGGAGATAAGAGAATGAATTGTATGGAGCATATATGAGTGAGTGTGGGATATACATGAAGGATACATGTGAGCATGATAGGAGAAGATATATATGAGAAAGATAATATAAATAGAGATTGATAGACATAGATAAATCAAATAATATATATTAGCAAGTATATGTGTGTAGCACCCAAGTATATGCGATTTGTATATCTATGTTTATAGTATGTAAGAGACATGATATAAATAAGATACATTATGTTATCTCAAGTGGTTTTATGTGAATAGATTAATATGTTCTTTTATTTTTTATATGTAATCTATTATATTTTTATGGTTTTCTTCTTATTGTATCACATTGGGATTAAATTCTTAACATAGATAATGTATACTTAGGGTCTATATTTTATGTAAATAATGAGTAGTATAGGGTGAGTTATGGAATTTTCCCAAAATAATCTCTCATACCTCCCTCTATTGGAACATGGATCCTACCCTTGAATCTCAACAAACAATATCTCCAAAGAATATTTTGCATACTAATTCAAATCACTCTAAACCAACTAATAAAGCTTATCTAAACTATGAACCTCCCAAACAAACTTTCTCAAGTCCACCTAAAATTTTGGCATAGCTATAAAGATAGCCCTCCTACTAATATTTTTTTCCAATCTATTTTACTTACCCTTGACATAAGAAATGTCAATCGAGAATTCAAACTATCTCCTTTGGCATGCATTAATCTTACTTTAGTTAAAAAAATTCCAAACTCTTATGATTTTTCTTCAATTGGAAAGCTCTACCCATGAGGAAATATTTACATACCTAAAATGTATGAATAAAAATGATTAGCTTCAAGTCATAAGTAGGTTAATTTTTATCATGGTCCTTAAGCTTCCTTGACTTATATGCATACAATTTACCATCATGCATAAAAATGCCTTTGAACCCCTCTAAAAAACACTTTTCCAAATAGTAAACTCTCCACATATAGTACTTGTAAAATTGATGCAATGGTCAAAGTAATCTTAAGATTTTGAAAAAAAATCACACTACATTGACTCAACAAATTTCTTACCCTTCTTTTATAACTAAGTAATAAGATAATCCAATCTAGATAATTATTCGACAAAGTTATGGTAGTATCCATCTAGACCCATGAAACTATGAACATCTTTAAAATTTTGAAGTATTATCTAATATACAATTTATTGAATCTATGTTGGATCCACTACAATGCCCTCTAAAATTTCAAGCCCAAGGTATTGTATCTCAAATTGAAATAATTTGAATTTACGCATTTTACCATAATGGTGATTCTCTCTTAGTCTCTACAAGACCAATCTAATATTATCTTTGTGTTCCTCCTATAAAAGAGCGACTTTTCACCCCTTAAAAAAATTCCCCTTTCACATACCCTCACCTTAGAAAATAAAATCTAAAGGAGAAATTCCACATCACCCACCTACATTCCATCCACTTGGATTTTGTCTTGTGCATCAATGAGAGAATATTTGTTGGGGACGAACACGCAGCGTGTGGACGTTTGCACGTCGCGCTTCCGTCCCTGACCGATTCCTGCATCTGAAGTTGGTAGAGACATTACACACATGATTGGGGCCAAATTGTAACATCCCTCTTCAACCAACTAACCCGAAAATGCCTTATTCTTTCTCATCCCACCTTCAAAAGCACTCAATCTCACTTCATTTCATCCTCTTACACGTCTCTTGAGCAATTCACTTAGCTTCTTCACATTCTCAAGCAATATTCCAGCATTCCAATGTGAGAATTGTAGCAGCTTTGAAGCTCCATCAACTCCACATTGCAAGTGTGAGGCAAGCCATAGAAGTTATGGTCTTGGAGTCTTGCGATACCTCCCTTTATCACTATTGCGACTATGGTGACTTAGCCAAGACCATACCTTGCATTCTCCTCCATTGGCTAGTGAGATTTTGGGTGGAGGTGGTAACACTTCACTCCTCTCCATTGTGATTTGATAGAGTAGCATAGTATTGTTTTGTAGTCCTCATTGTAATCTTTCTTCCTTTCTACTTTCTTTATCATATTGTTCTACTTCGTTGCTTTCTAGTTGTCTGTGGAGGTGGAAACACCAAAACGGGGATCTAACTGAGGCAAGCCCCTATACAACCCCAACAATTTTCCCTCTTTTTTGTGTGTAGGTGGATGTATGTGCAGAGCTAGCTGGTGAATTGATGCTTCTATGATATTATCTTCATTACCTTAGCTTTCATTTACTTTCTTTATCATCTTCGTCTTTATTTCTCATTTTTTCTTTATTTATTTACTTCATTAAAATCAACTAGCTAGGTTGTTAGTTAGTTTTTAGGCAATTTGTACTGTAATTTGTGTTTCCTAGCCATACAAATTCCAACCTGCCCGAGAGACGCTAGCGTGCTGCATTGTCGTCCCAAAACGCGTTGTTTTCCTCAGACAGAGAGTTGTATGAGGTGCAGTACCGACTCCAAAAACCAGTTCCCCTAGCCTAAACCTGAACTTTGGGTCTATAGAGTGACATAAGTACTACATAGTGCTCTTCATTCTCGATCCTCACCCCAAGACATCCTTTAGAGTGAGGTAAGCTAGGGCAGCCCCCCGCTCTCGACTCTCTGTGAATTGGAGTCTTGACGTGGTTGGTCCCCCTCTCTTACATTTTTGGTGAACCCAACATGAACCATTTTGGCTCTGTTTAGCAGTGTTGAAGGGTCCTTTCCTCATGTTCTAGAAGTGTTGTGGGTGTGAATTTTGTGAGGCATTTTTCCTTATTGCCCAACCTGTGACCCCTAGTAGGCGTAGTTAGAAGGTTCTATAAGTATTGTAGAACACAGCCTTAACTAGGTCACTGTCCTATTTCGAACCTTTGGGGGGCTTTGTGAGATTATCATTTAGTGTGCATGATGCCATCTTTTCTGCATCTACCTATCCCCTCTGCACGGCCTGAGAGTAGTGGTCTAGGTATAACCTTCACCTCGTAGTACCTGTCGATGGGTTTTAATAGAGAACCATCTCCTCTTTATATCCCTGCACAAATCAACGAGAAAAATATAGCAGGTGTTCTTGTTGACCCAACATATCAGGTGAATATCATAACCAAAAAGATTATGTTAATTAGCTTCCTACATAAAGATGGGTACGACGCACCTGTAAGCACTGTCTGTACGCATAACATAATTTTTATACCTTCCCTTGGTAGTATCATTTTGTCAATCCTTATTGGACCTAAGTCCGTAAACTTGTTGTTTGACATAATCCTAGGGTTTGAACTCTTCAGAGTGAAGCTGGGTATCCCCTAGTTAGTAGCTATGAATGCAGTTCCCTTGGTTGTGCATAAATGTTTGAAGTTTATTCATGAGGGTTCAGTGAATGTGATCCATGACACTGGTTATAGACCACCGGTTGTGCATGGTATCTATTCTTTAGATCACTTCTGGCCTACACCCATTGGTCCTCTCTTGCCTAGGAAGTACCTCTTGTACCAAACTTATCAGAAGTACAAGAAAGGGCGCTTAACGCCTAAAAGTGAGGTACCCTCCATCACCTTATGTTGTTTTGCATAGGGCATGCCTAAAAGCTGACAATCATGTCGCCAAGGCCCGTAGAAGAGAAGGAGAGAAGTGCTCTTGAGGTTCCTCTTCTTCCTCTTCCACTATCCAGTCTGACGCTTCCTCTCACACTGTTGGGTGCCATCGGATTCTGCTCCACGTTTGTGGGAGAACCCTATGGTACCCTCTTGGAGAAAGCTTAAGCATCTTGCATTTGAAATTATTGTTCTTCCCATGGAGCCTAGGCCCATTAGATACAGTAGAAGGAAGGGTCCCCACAAGGAATCCTCTATGTCTCAACCTCTGCGGCCTCCCACCACTCCTGCTCTTAAAGCATTGAATGGGAAGAGGCCCTCCGTTGATGCGCTAGAGTTGACCCCCTCGTTGTTTCTCAACCCCTTCCTCCTGCTCCCATTCAGGAGTTTGTCCCTTCATCAGAGACGGCTATGATGAACACCCCTATGGCTGAGTAGGAGCCTTATGTCCCTTTGCAGCTCCTGGCCTATAGTTCAAAGAGTCATAGAAACTTCCTTGTGTGTGACTGCAAGCACTGGTGAAAGGCTCTAGTGGCTGTGCATGCCACTTTGTAGAAAAAGGAAGATGAGATGATCTCCCCTACTTCAGGGCCTCCTGATTTGTCCTCCTCTCCCCTCCCCTCTACTTCTGTTCAATTGAGTTTAGTCTTGCTTTTGGCTCCTGCTGTAAGTGTGAGTGTGCCTGAATCTAAA
Organism: Sequoia sempervirens; assembly: GCA_007258455.2. NCBI lineage: Eukaryota > Viridiplantae > Streptophyta > Pinopsida > Cupressales > Cupressaceae > Sequoia > Sequoia sempervirens. Next base: position 193,502 of record VDFB02262292.1, on the reverse strand, counting down.
AAGGTGTAGGTGTTTATCACTCCTTTAGCTGACCCACCCCTATTGATATCCCTTCTGGACATGCCAAATACTTCGGTGGTGTCTGCCATGGTTTTCTTCTCCTCCTCTTCACCTCTTTCCTCATCTGTGGGGAGTTCACACCCTCTGACAAAGCCGAAAGCAGAGGTTGTCCCTTCTAGCAATGGAGGGCGTAAGAGGATCCCACCTTCTCCAAAGGGTGGTCCTACGCTAGCTTGTTCTGTACTGGTGACAAAGCAAGTTCCAGCTTCCCCTGAGTTTGTCACCACTCTTGAGTCACTCGGTGAGCCAAGCGGTGTATCTCGAGTGCCATCCTCCCCTTTTGTTGAGGTATGACATGGTTCTTTTGGAAAGTGTATGTTTAACTCTCTGGATGAAGTTTCAGCCTTGTTGGCGATCTTCGCAAAATCACTGACCATAGCTCCATAAGAGCCTAGCGAAGAAGACCTTGTGAGGCCTTCTTCCTTAGCCCTTGTTGTGGCAGGGTCGGAAGCTCCTCCCCTTAATATTACACCATTGTAGGCTCATTCTCCTTCCCCTTGATCTAGATTGGGAAGCGGATGAACTCTTGGTCGATTAGTGTTAGGGGGCCCCTTCTTTATCTTTAGATTAGAAGTGTGTGTGTTGTGATGTGTTCACCCATGCTTGTGTTGTATATTCTTGGATGACCCTTGTCACCCTTGTTGGTGCTTGGATATAGGAGTGATTTTGTGTCATAAACCTTCTTCTATTTGTATCATCATTCTTCCTCTATTATCTATTTTGATTTTTGACAAATTGGGGACGATGGAAAGCATTAGGGGCATTTAGGCTTCCCTTCCATGTTGACCCAATTTTTTTATTTTTACTTTATCTTCTAGTGCTTCATATGGTCTAATATAGTAGGGGGTTGATGATAGTTCATTAATATACTATTACTATACTTATATATTTATGAGCAGCTCTAACCCTGAAATATTATATCACCCCTGTGTCTCCTGTTTGTGTTGTTTCTCTTTCAATATTTTATCTTTATCTCTTCTTTGCTTGAATTTTCCCTCGTATGTGTGACAATGTTACTTTTACAATGTTTTGATTTTCATAAAACGCATTCGTTGCCAAAAAATATTTTCTTGAAAATCCTTGCAAGTTTTTTTTAAAGATCACATTCTCAACTTGGACCCCTAATGGAACGTGTTTCCTTCATCACAGGTTCACAAAGAAAGAACTTGAGAACTTTCCTCTGAGGTGGGAGTAGCCTTTTCCTGCAGGAGAAGCCTCAAACTTCCCCTCGCAAGGGGTCATTTCCTTCCTTTCGAATTCCTTGATGAAATGAACATCTTTCAAAATGACTCCTTGATGATGAATTGATTTGAGAAAAAAACATCTCTTTTGCACTTTCAAACAACGCGTCCCTTGAGTGGACCCATTTTCTTTTGAAGAGTTCCCAAGGGGCCCCTTTGAAATCCTTTCAATTTTTTGACTATCTGCTTGTTTTCCTATGTGGCTACTTTTTGTTTGTTGGCATGTTTTATCTATGGATTAACATGTTGCTTTGCAGGTGCACCTATGAAGCCGCTTTCCCATTCGACTCTGTAGAGTCCCCTTGCATTGGGCTTCCTTCATGAGAGAGAACTTGGGGGTTTCCTTATTGCAGGTCTACAGGCTTGTAAGGAACTTGCTTCACTGGGCTTCCGTCATGAGAGAGAACTTGGGGGTTGCCTCCTTGCAGGTTTGTGGGCCTATAAGGTGCTTACTTCATTGAGCTTCCTTCATGAGAGAGAACTTGGGGGTTGTCTTCTTGCAATTCTGCGGGCCTGTGAGATGCTTTCATCCTATGATATTTTTCCATCATTGGTCTGAGGGCCTTCGATGTACTTTGTGCAACTTCATAGGTTTGCGGAGCTATGGGGTCCTTTTGTTCAAAAATCCCTAGGGAGAGTACCTATGGAGTCCTTTTCCTGCCTCACGCTTTCAAGTTCGCCGAATTGTAGTCTGCTTCCTCGATGGTTCAAGTATACATTTATAACCCTACTAACTCTTCAATCTACTCTACCGAACACTCATCGATATTCATGCTCGCTAAAGTGGGGGGAAATGTATAGGTGCAAATTTGCACCCCTTAAGAAAATTCCCCTTTCACATACCCTAACCTTAAAAAATCAAATCCGAAGGAAAAATTCCACATCACCCACCTACCTTTCGTCCACTTTTCATTTGTCTCGTGCATCAGAGAGAGAATATTTGTTGGGGATGAACGCGTAGTGTGTGGATGTCTATGTGTCGCGCTTTCATCCCTGACTGATTCCTATGTCTGAAGTTGACAGAGGCGTAACACACCTAATTGGGGCCGAATTGTAATGTCCCTCTTTGACCAACTGACTCAAAAATTCCCTATGGTTTCTCATCCCACCTTCAAAAACACTCAATCTAACTTCATTTCATCCTCTTGCACATCTCTTGAGCAATTCACTTAGCTTCTTCACATTCTCAAGCAACATTCCAACATTCCATTGTGAGCATTGCAGTTGCTTTGAAGCTCCATAAACTCCACATTGCAAGTGTGAGGAAATCCATAGAAGTTGTAGGCTTGAAGTCTTGTGAGACCTCCCTTCATCACCATTGTGGTTGTGGTGACTTTTCCAAAACCATACCTTGCATTCTCCTCCATTGGCTAGTGAACTTTTGGGTGGAGGTGGTAACGCTTCACTCCTCTCCTTTGTGATTTGATAGAGCAGCATAGTATTATTTTGTAGTGTTCATTGCAATCTTTCTTCCTTTCTACTTTCTTTATCATATTATTCTACTTTGTTGCTTCCTGGTTGTCCGTGGAGGTGGAAACAACAAAATGGGGGTCTGACTGAGGTAGGCCCCTACATAGCCCCAACAATTTTCCCTCTTTCTTGTGTGTAGGTGGACGTATGTGTGGAGCTAGCTGGTGAATGGACATTTTTGTGAGATTATCTTCATTACCTTATCTTTCATTTTCTTGCTTTATCATCTTTGTCTCTATTGCTCGTACTTTCTTATTCTGTTTACTTTGTTAAATCAACTAGCTAGGTTGTTAGTCAGTTTTTAGGTAGTTTGTATTGTACTTTGTGTTTCCTGGTCGTACGGATGCTAGCGCACCCGAGATATGCTAGCATGTCATGCTACTGTCCCAGAACTATGTTGTTGTCCTCGAACAGATAGTTGTCTAAGGTGTAGTACCGACTCCAAAAACTAGCTCGCCTAGCCTAAACCTAAACTCTAGGTTTGTAGAGTGACAAAAGTACTACATAGTGCTCTTCATTCTCGATCCTCACCCCAAGACATCCTTTAGAGTGAGGTAAGGTAGGGAATACCTCTGCTCTCAGCTCTCCATGACCTGGAGCCTTGACATGGTTGGTCCCCCTCTCTCACACCTCCTTATTCCATGAATGAATGAATATTCCATCAATAAATACTACGACACAAGCATCAAGCACATGACTAAACACGCGATTCATTAAAATCATGAAATATAATGAAGTATTAGTCAAACTAAAAGTTAAAACCACAAAATTTTAATGGCCATATCATGTCCTAAAAATAGTCTTTTGCATGTCCTCATCCTTAGTCCTTAGTATATGATAAATTATTATTTTAGAACATTGTTTATGTTTTCATCAAATAAAAAAATAATCAGTCTCAGATAAAAGATGATAGTTCTTGATGGTTATCTTATTGATCATTCTACAATAAATACATTAAAAAAAATAAAAAATTAATGTTTCTTCTTAACAAACACTAGTGTACCTCAGGGAGATGCATTAGGTTGAAAGATCCCCTTTGATTAATAAATCCTCCAAATGCATATGTATCTCTTGCAACTTTGTAATTTGTATCCTATAGGGAGACTTAGATATAGGGTATGTTCCTAAAACAAGATCAATTGAGAAATTAAAATTTATCTTCAATGGAAAACCTAGCAAGTAATTAAGAAATAAATCATTGAAGCCCTACAATATTGGAGATCCTTAATTTACAATTTTATTTTTTCTTGTTTTTTAAAAATATTCTCCTTGAATGCTTTGTGACCCTTACAAACTACTTAAGTTTCATATCCAAAATATTTCTCAAGACTAGAGGTCAATGAATGCCTTAGAGAACTGTACTTTTCCCAAAATCACTCAAGCATGCTATACTCTTTGTAGAATAATCAAGTGGTCCTTGTGAATCCCAAACTAATCCATGTCAATTATGATATCATAGGAACCTAGATAATGATAAATAAATTAGCATGTTCCCTTAAACTCTATCACGTGCACTATTTATTTAACATATTATAAACAATTTAAAAAATTTCTATTATGGATGGAGAAATGAAACTATCGGTAGCTCCTAAGTAAGCTAAAATAGAAGCTAGTAAACCATGAAAATTACTCCTAAGCACAATCAAAGAACTTGGTTATTCAAAAGAGGAAATAGAAAGATAGAAATGAATTAATTAAATAATTAGAATTATTTAATTAATAGAAGACTTATGACATTATATAATAATTAAATAATTAAAATTATTTAATTATCTAGGATGAAAGGGGATTTTAGAACTCGCAAGACTAGGACAATTTTTAGTGTCTACATTTTGCCCCTCTTTGATACAATGTAGTTTACTATGTTGTGTTAAAGAAAATGAGTCAAAACATGCCCCGATGTAAGTAGGGTGGACCTATGCCCCGTCAATTTTTTTTTGCAAATTTTCAAAAAACTTTTAAAAATTTGAAAATTGTTCTGATAAGTCAATTTGATAGCTAGGAATGCAATGGTGATGAAAGAAATAATTTTCGGGACCTTTGGGGTGGTGAAATTTAGGTTTGAAGCCTCTCAAAAGTGCATCCAGTACAAACCCTAGTGAAAACCCTAATTTTGATTGCCTATGAATAGAAATTTGAGTGGGAAAAGTGCTCATTTCCACACTTTGAGTTTCGCACACCAATCACCATGGATTTCGAGTTCGCACCTTTCGATGGCCAGAGGGCACAAGGGACCCGGTAAGAATGCCATACCCACTTCATTTTTTTTCGTTAGGAAATTGCGGTGAATGACGTTTTCCACAATTGCCTTTGCGAGTGACGCATGTGACTATAGTTTGCCACAACTATCATGACACACCGTAATTTCTAGAGTAGGGTAGGTGATTGAATGCGGTGTAGTGCAATCGTAAAGTGCACCGCATTTACTTCCTGCACCGTAACTAGGGGCAAGAACAACACATTTGGCAAAGTGAACTGCATGTGACGAGTACAATGATGCATGTGCCAAAATGTGATGCAATTGATTAAAGGTTGACCACAAATGACCTCGGTGACACATTAGCCGAGGTGTATGACACAACTGCCATTTTGCAACACAAATGTAGAAACAGTGACGTGATTGATTTCTATGACACATTTTCTAAGTAGAATGACACAACTAACTGACTAAAATTTTTCCCTAATTTAGGATGGAATTTCCTATGCAATGTGAGTCCAATAGGTCTAATCAGGGTTTTAGATTGACACAATAATAGTTACTTGTGACAAGAAATTGTTCTTTCCCCTATTTATACATGGGAGTCGTGACCATCTACCTTTCGACTGCGGGACAATTATCCATTGTCGAAAAGAGGGAGCTGATACATCTTTGCTTGTACCACATGACCTATCTTCCCATCATCAGGGCAAACAGAGGTTTTCTGACTACACTCACAGAGAGGTGGCACTCTAAGATATGTTCATTCCATTTTTTGACCGAGGAGGCGACCATGACCTTGGAGGATGTGTACAAGATATTGAGGTTATCAATATAAGGAGAGCGGGTTAGGTATGATCTTGTGTGAGGATTGCAGGACATTAAGGACCATTACGTGTATGATGATGTCACAGAGCTCAGCATGGATGGCTATGAGATCAGGTGGGAGATGTTAGCAGAGCGGTATGAGAGATATGACTATGTGCTACGTACTTTGATTATTGGGGTTATCATTCCAGATTGTAGAGGTCATGGCTTTCCCGTTGTACAGGGTGAGATGTTGACAGGGATGATGCAACATGGGACCATCTATGCATGGAGGCCTTGCTTATTAACAATGGTATACTTTCAGTTACATGACATAGCCTATCGATATGGTCAGTCTGTGAGCTACAGGGTGGCGCTCCTAATGATATGGGCATGGGAGCACATCGTAGTGTTTCATCTAGTGGTTGGAAAATAGTTGGGAGATGGTATGCCATATGTGTATCTGTATGGTGGCATTGTTACTCAAACTCATGTGGGAGATACAGGATACTGGTTGCATGGGATTGATGTATTGGATATCTTCATTTGGAGGCCATACAAGGATTTCTAGGAGTGGCAGGATGAGGATCAACACTTGCCATGGTGTCAATAGCTAGGTATCTGATTGGTCATACTGTCTAGTCTCAACATATTATTGAGTAGTATTTTCTAGACTGTTTCAAGTGACAGTTTGAAGAGGCATAGGATGTGCCTCGAGGGATAGTAGAGTTCACGCGATCCTCATGTGAGGTACATCCATGGGGTCAGATGATTCCTATGGTGACTGCAGAGCAGGTTATTGATGGATTGTCGCCAGTGCAGTGGGCATGGAGGGGTGGTGCCGCAGATCCAGGTACCACAATAGATTATAATTCATGGTGGGCTACCCATAGTCCAAAGCCTTACATAGATCCTAATCAACTAGCACCAATAGAGTGTTGAGGTAGGGTCCCACAAGGATGGAGAGGATGGCAAGGAGATTGAGGGAGGGTGATGATGGGGGAGACAATAGGGATGGTGGAGGAGGAGGGAGATGCCAACAAAGGAGAGGGAGGAGGCAGCAGGTTGAGAGGCTATTATCACCGATCCGAGAGGAGGGTGAGGAGGAGAGGGTGGCTAAGGAAAGGGTTGCAGAGGAGAGGGTGGAAAAGGAGATGGTTGTCAAGGAGGGGCAAAAAAATGACGAGCCACTTCTCAAGGTTAGGAAGCATGATGTAGAGATGAAGGAGCATTAGGAGGAGGAGGTGATGGGAGAGGCTAAGTGAATCCTACAAGAGAGGATAGTTATGGGTGTGGATATGATGGAGGGACTAGAGGAGGTGGCACTTAGAGGGGGAGACAACTTAGTTGATCAACGGATAGCTGATTTGCATGCATGTTTGGATCAGGCCACAACTAAGATTCAAGCATTGGAGGTAAAAGTGGGGGTGTTACAGATAGAGAGGGATGCGGTGGTGATAGGGAGATAGGAGATAGATCAATAGGTGATAGATTTCATTGCTACTTGCAGTGGATTGATGATAGATATGGTCATAGAGATTGCTAGGTGCGGTAGGAGAGAGTAGTACTACAAGGATCTGTATAAGGCCGATGTGCCACCTAAGCAGAGAGCATCGAGTGCATCAGAGGCTTTGAGCAATGGCAGTTCTCACAATAGACAGTCCCATAGTAGGTCATAGAGCAATGGAAAAGTTTCAAGGCTAACACAGTCAGGACCATATGATAGGCCATCCAACCACAGGTCATCAGGTTCCCCATTCTGAGAGGATAGACAACCATTTCCACAACCATCACCATTAGGGGATCAGGGCAACTCAGGCTAGGATGCATTTTGTCATTGTATGGACACATATTATTGACCATCGAGCCTACAAGCTCTATTTTTGAGATACATCTTGGCGTTGTAATATGACACATTTTGAGTGATATATATGATATGATACATGATTTTGGTGGTGATTTATGATATGAATTCCTATGTTATGCATTTATGATGTTATGTGATGGATGATTATGCTTTTATGTTATTTAATGCATTCTATATGATTATGTGATGATGCTATATGTTAATGCAATATGATGAATGACTAATTTATGCTTATATATAATGCTTAGATGTTATATGAATGTATTTAATGTCATGGTATTATGTATGTGAATGTGATGATTATGAATGTCATGTGAATGTATTATGTTGTATGCTAAAATTATATGATATGATTGTGTAATGCAATGTGATATGTTATGAAATAATGTTATGCAATGCTTATAAAATTCCAATGCCATGTATATGTAATGTGATAAACAATAATAGATTATGATTATGATGTGATATGAATGCAATTATATGCTAATATGCAATGACCTAAAGATTTTATGTGATGAGATTATAATGCCATATGGATGCAATCTATGTTTTTTGTATTTTCTCATGCACTATGGATGAACTAATATGATGATGCCTATTATGATAATGATACATATAATTCTTCCTAACATGATTATGTATGTAGGATACTTTTGTGTGTCATGGGATGTTGTCAAGATGCAGATAGAAGAAATGTTAGCATGGAAGATATGGATGTTAGCATGGCGTTAGTGGAGACAACTTAAAGATGAATATTTTTCTATGCAAGGCTTTGCATTTGATCATCATTGGGTGGTAAAATGTGACAAATGGAAAATAAACACCATTGCATGACATAGACCAAGGTGTGCAAAGTCATCCATTTGCAAAATAGACAATCAAAGACGAGGAATGTCCTGACTCATATTGAGGGAAAAATTGCTCGTCTTTTTGTCGAGACAAACCGCAGACAACAATCAAAGAAAATAGATCACAAGACATCATTGCTCCTCTAAATTCTTCATGGACACCCTTGAGGTAGCTAGTAACATGATCCAAAAGATAAGTCAAAAAGATAAGACAAATTAGACCAACAAATTCAACATCCATTTAGAGTGTTTTCCAACAATTGTTTGTCGATGTTTGACTAGGTGAGTGATGGGTTGATTGTTTTGGCAATGCCTAGTTTTAGGAGAAGGAACATGTTGTATAAGATGTCAATTCTGGTTTCAACCATGTAACCACCTATATAAGGTGAGTGACAAAGTTTTACGAATGACAATGTCTAGTTTTAGGAAGGACACATCCTATATAAGACATAGTTTTGATTGTCTTGATGTTGGTTTGATGTTTTGACAATTGACTGATTTGACTTGAAGACTAGTTGGCTTGCTTGTCTTGTTGATCCATGATTTTTGTTGAAGTTTTGATGACATTTTATGTCTGAGTTGGCTATGTCTGATTTATTATGACCGACATGAAAAACCCTAAAGGACCAAACTAGGGGGCCTCGGGGGCTCATTTATAGATGGCCTTGCCTACGTTACAATGTGCAGAGACCTTGTAGTTCAACATGAATTCACTTTGTTTTATTGACAAAGGATTGAATAGTGATTGAATTTATTCAAAAACCCCTAAGGGACTGACCTAATGCCTTGGGGGCTCATCAATTGATGGCCTTTCCTATGTGAAGTCATAGAGGCAATGTAGTTCGACTAGACTTGGACTGACATGACTGACTTTGACTATGTTTTTGGGATTTTTGCAAATTGTTTGGATGTTTTTAGATTTTTGACATGTTATGATTTTTCATTTTTTCGTTGTTTTATAATTTTTTTGTCTTTTTTTGAATATTTGTGGTTTTTTTTTCTTTTTGAGAATAATGACCTCCAACAGCAAGTGTACGATCCAATGAAGACATAGGTCAAGTATTTCCCCCAGTCGGGTATAAGACCAATTTATTAGCGGTGAGAATGGGACAAGTGTTATGGTGGGTAAATGTGGAAGGCAGAAAGACACATAATGTCAATCATTCCAGGTTATTGAAAGGACAACCAAGCATTATTATGGATGATGAGGAAAAGATGAAGTATGGAATTTATTATGAGTGATGGGGAAAGCCATATGGAATGCTGATAGACGATGAAGCAAAAATCAACTACACATGGCACCTGTTTGCCAAGTTTTCACCATGGTACTTATCCAAAGTGCCATCAAAGTGGTTTTCACTACTGGATGGATTATTTCTCTTTACTATTTTCATGATTTTTTTTTTTGGTGTCACCAAGACACCTGTTTTCCAGGTTTTCATCAAGGTAACGATTTTTTTTATTTTTGTTTTTTTGTATTTTTCAGGTTATGACATGACTCTCTGAAGCTAAGTGTAGAATTTGTGCAAGTGCAGACTGTTGATAGGTTCTGACAAGGGTTCCCCTTTAGGAGTTGAAAGGTGGTATGCTCTTGATCCGAAGACTACTGTGACAATGTAGGGACCCAACCAATTCAGCTCAATTTTACTTGGCTTTTCCCACTCTACTTGATTCTTAGGATTCTCCATTAATATCAGGTCACCAATGTCAAAGTGTTGATTCAAAAATTTCTTGTTATAGCTATGATAGAGATGATTTTGATGGGCTTGTAAATGAACCAATGCATTTTGTCTCTATTCATCTAGAAGCTCCAACTCATGTAACCTTGACACACGGTATTCTTCATCATCAATTTGCCCTTGCATGGATACCCTCAGGGAAGGAAATTCGACCTCAATAGGTAAGATGGCCTCAAAACTAGAGAAAAGTGAATATGGAGTAGCACATTTGGGAGTGTGGATACTGGTGCAGTAATCCCACAAGGTAGGGTTAAGCTAAAGGTGTCAGTCATGACTAGTGTCATTGACAGTCTTTTTCCAAATTTTGATAATAGTTTTATTAGACACCTTAGCTTGATCGTTACCTTATGGGTAGTATGGAGTGGAAAAGTGATGTTGAACATGAAACTTGCCTTATAGCTGGTGGACTTCTTGGTTATTGAATGGATGACCGTTATCGGTGATGAAATATTGAGGTACACCATACCAGCACATGATGTAATTGAGGATGAATTTTGAAATTTTTTTGCCAGTGATGTATGTCATGGGAATTGCTTCAATCCACTTGGTGAAGTAATCAGTCGTGGTGATGATGAATTTGTGACCATTGGTGGAAGTGGGATGGATCTTACCTATGAGGTCGATTCCCCATTGGGTGAAGAACCATGGTGATGTTATCGGATGTAACTCCTATGTTGGTGCATGTATCAAGTCCCCATGAATCTGACATTGTCGACATCTCTTGACAAAGTGATATGAGTATCATTCCATTGTCGACCAATAGTATCCTGCTCTCATGATATTCTTAGCTAGGGTCAGACCACTAGAATGGGCTCTGCATATACCTTTGTGTACTTCATGCAAGGTTGTTTGTGCTTCATCAGTATTGAGACATTGCAAGAGGGTATTATCAAGGGATTTTCTATAAAGGGTATCACTGATGATGACATATTTAGTAGCTTTGCAGATGAAGGTCTTGTGTTGGTTGCCAGATAGGTCAAGGGAGATGATATGGTCATGGAGGTAGTCATAAATTCCTTGGTGCCATCAGGAATTAGGACCAACAAGTTCATAGACCATCTCAAACTCAGGGATGTCAAAGGAAAGGATCAATAATTTTTCTACCAAAAACTCGTATTGAGGCACATTGTCTAGGATATCCCAGAGTGAACCAATGGTTGTCATGGCATTTGTTGCTTTGTTTTGAATGTGAGGAACTTGATCAAAGACTATGTTTTCAAAGTACTATCTGAAACTATCCACCATTCATTTATATGGAGTAAGCTTTTCATCCTTAGTGTCATAGTCACCATTGACCTGTCAAATTACCAGTTGTGAGTCACCATATACTTGAAGATTCTTTATTTTCCATTTGATTGCCATGTGAAGTCCTATGAGAAGAGCCTCATACACTGCTATGTATTTGGTACATGAGAAGGAAATTCTAAATGATTTAGGTATGGTATCACCTTATGGGGTGATAAACAATATGCCTACTCCTTGTATAACTGAAAATATGTTATACTTCTGTGAATCCTTGCATGCAAGGATACTCAATAATGAGTCCTTGCAAATCAATTCACAGCTCTCTATCCGAGAAGAGTAGGGATTGATATTGTGGCCCTCAGATTGACCCAGTTACCCCTGCAAATACAGTCTCGGAACGAGAGATTCAAAGAGGAGAAGCAAGAATGCCAATCTCCATGAATCCTATTCTTGCAATGCAACAATGAAAACTAATCTAAATGACTGTAAAATGCAATAAACAAAACTAATTTATTGAAATGAAAATTGATCTACATGCAATGCCATAAATGAGTTTCTTTGCAAATTAATCTACTATGAAGATTAAGCTAAAATGTAATATTAAACTATATGCTCTAAAACTTAAGATGCTTATAAAATCAAACTAATGTGTAATCTCAAATGATAAAACTCAAGAAAGTTTGTAGCATAAGTCTGATGTAAAAATTCATGATCCTTTTAAATGAGAATGAGAGGGCTCATTTTATAGGCAAAAGTGGAATTGAAGGCAAATTCAGAAGCAATGTGGGATAAATAGAAAAATAGAAACAAATCTTGATTGGAATTCTTTTTTTAGTTTATTTCCCTTTTAACTGATTTGTTTCCTTTTTTTCATCACAGGATATTCTTGAGAGGATATTTCATTTATTTTATTTAATTTAAGCGATAATATCTCTTTTAATAAAATAAAATAAGATTATGTAATTTAGAAATGAATATTAATAAAATAAAATAAAATTATTTAATTAAAAATAGATTTAATTAAATAGCATCATTTTATTTAAGTAATATTAACTTCAATTAAATAACATTATTTTATTTATTAAAAGGGATTTATTTCTTTTGATTAAATAAAATTAATGAAGCATTCAAACCTTAGGGAAAATTGAAACATTTGAAATAGTTATGAATTGATTAAGAAATTTGATTTGAAAATGCAACAATCATTGATTCAGAAAGTTGATGTTGACAAATTAAATAAATGGGGCCCAAAGTCTAGGTGACCATTTTAGGTTGCATACATTTGCCCCTCTTTGACTAATGTGAGGTCGACTCGGGATCACATGCAGTCAAAGAATGAAGTTGCAATGTGAGATCGATTTGGGATCACAAAACAACTCAGATGTGAGGTCGACTCGGGATCACATCTGGACAAACATAAAAAAAAGGCCTTTGAACATGAGGTCGATTCGGGATCATATCCAAAGTGAGAGATAAGAATCTCAAGCAAGGTTGCCCCAAGAGAAGCAATTGATAAATTGATAAAGTTGAATCAAGGATTGAAGTTTGATAGGTACTGCCCCCTCGTGATTGAAATCGAAATGAGATAGAGGAGAAATAATAAATTGAAAAATTTGATCAAATCAACAAAAGATAAGGTTCTTGATGTAAGATGAAAATATAAGAATCCATGAGAACCAGGTAGATCAAAGAAAAATATGCCCTAAGGTTGAATTAGAAGAAAAGAAGTGGGGTGAAATCGAATGGAAGATAGAAGTTTGGAAGAAATGGAAAGAAATGGAGAGAAGGAAGAGAATTTGCCTCAATAAAGAGGATGCATCAAAATCAATCAACTGTTTAAGATAGGGAATTTTGATTGAGATCACGAAAGAAGATAAGGAAATGAAGAACGTGATCACAGTTGATGAAAAATCCACAAGAAAGATGAAGGAAACCCTCTCAAACCCATAATACAGCCTAAAAGTGCAAATTAACATGAAGTCTAAATAATGCAAGCTACATGAAAATGCAAAGGTGTACTTGCAATAGGGTAACATAGGTTTTTGTGTGTTCATCATTCATTAGAGAATGTAAGAGAACTTATTTTCATCATTGGGCCATTATTATCGGACATCGGACAATCACACAATCATCACTAGTCACAAATGCAACTATGAAGATATGAATGTGATTTATATCGCTTGGAATGTGGAAAGATTCTAACATGAGCATCAAAGACATGAAGGTCAAGATGACTACAATGTTAGCTTACCCAATTTAATGTAGCAAAACCATGCTCGCATCAAGACATAAACGCCAAGATTACCATGAGAATGGTTGTGCAAAAACATTCAAGGATGATGCCATAAATCTCTTAAGTGTGTCAAGGAGACAACAAGAGACATTGAAGAGGTTCAAGACAACACCCACAAGCAGAAAGCAAATAAAAACATGCCCCATGCCCCAAGTCCTCTAGCTATGCATCACGGAGAGACTTATTAGACAAGGACACTCAACAAAATCAATATCAGTCAACACACAAAGAAAAGATCATGGCATATCTCAAGCATTAAGTGTTGCAATTAAAAATTTTTAAGTGTGTAAACTGATACTGAGTTCTGAGGATAAGGATCGAATGCTTGCAAGTAGGTAAGATCACATGACCGAACTGGATAAGACCAAACTGATAAGTGTTGAAAAACACACAATGTCAGGGGTTGTGTTGAAAAACACAGTTGGGTTAGTGTTGAAAAACACCGTTTGCGAGGTGTCCTAAAGACAAGCATATCCAAGAGACCAAAGCTAACACAGTGATGCCCCTAGACAAAGACAAAGACCAATTCCAACCCAAGGCAATAAGGACAAGGCATGATGGAGAAAGGCTAAGTGTCGAGGATGCATGCTAAGAAATAGGGATGCATAGGCCTCAAGTAGTGCTTGTTTCTAGGTTTTCACCACTTGGAAGAATTTTTTTTTTTTAGGACTTTTTATATATATATATTTTTTTTAATTTTTTTTTCAGCATCATATTTGAATTTTTTTGGATTTTTTTGACAATATATCAATTTTTTTTTTTGTAATTTTTTCAGTATCATATATCAATTTTTTTGGAACTTTTTTCAGGGTCATAATTATATACAAAGGATGCCCCCAGACAGAACGGGCATCAAGGATAGAACTTCTTTAGGTGCAAAACATTGATAGGCTCAGGGAGCTGCTCCCCCTCTTCAGTAGATAGTAGATAGGCACCTGTGCCAAAAGCTGCTGTGATGATGTAGGGTCCAAGCCAATTAGGTTCGAATTTTCCCTTCTGTTCTCGATTCTGTTGGTTCTTAGGATTCTCTCGCAGGACAAGATCTCCTACTTGGAATTCTCTAGGGCGAACCTTTTTGTTGAAGGCTTTGGACATCCACTTTTGATAGACCCTCATATGGTCAAATGATGTTGTACGCTTCTCATCAAGAAGTTCCAATTCTTGCAATCTCATGGCGCGATAGTCTTCATTTGTAACTAGACCTTTGAGAGAGACCCGAAGTGATGGAATCTCAACCTCTAAAGGTAACACTGCTTCAGCGCCGTATGTGAGGGCAAAAGGAGTAGCCCCAGTTGGAGTACGAATACTCGTTCTATAGGCCCATAGGGCTGGATTTATCTATAGGTGCCAATCTCTACCATTCTTATGAACTGTTCTGTGCAAAATCTTGAGAATGGTTTTGTTTGAAGCCTCTGCCTGACCATTTCCTTGTGGGAAGTAAATGGAGGACCAATGTTGCTTTATCTTGAATCTTTGGCAGAGTTCTTTAAGGTCCTTATTTTTGAACTGACCTCCATTGTCAGTGATGATCTCAGATGGCACTCCATATCGATAGATGATATGGTTTAAAATAAATAAAGACACTGTCTTGCCTGGGCAATAGAAAGTGGAACAACCTCTACCCATTTTGTGAAGTAGTCAGTAGCAGTGATAATGAACTTATGCCCACCTGATGAGTTGGGATGAATCTACCCAACAAGGTCAAAGGCCCATCGCTGAAATGGCCAGTGAGATATAGAAGGAATTAGCTCCCTACCTGGAGCATGTATTAGGTGTCCATGTTTCTGACATTTTTCACAAGACTTAGCAAATGCTACTGCATCTATCTGCATCGTAGGTAATGAGTACCTACCCTAGCTTAACCTTCTAGCCATGGAAAGACCATTAGAATATCCCTCCCACATATGCCCTCGTGGATGTCAACTAAGCTTGATCAGATTCCTCCTTTTCTAAGCACCTAAGAAGTGTTCCATCTAGACCCATCCTATACAAATCACCAGAGATGAGGGAATGGTGAGAGGCGTTGCGGATAAGGTTTCTTCTTTCAGATCGGTTAAATGTATTGGGGATGATGCCATCACGAAGATATGAGTAAATAGCACCATAGCGGGAGGATTCATGATTGACAAGGGTACAAATGACATGGCTTTCAGGTGAGTCAAATATGGGATACCGTAGCTCTTCCACCAGGAATTCATATCTGGACTCATGTTCCTCTAACTGAAGAAGTGAAGCAAGGGTGGCCATAGCATCAGCTGCTTTGTTCTCAGCCCTAGGGATTTGCTGAAAGGTGACAAAAGTAAAATACCGTCTTAATGAATCAACCATTTTTTTGTAAGGTACCAACTTGTCATCTTTTGTTTGGTATTGTTCATTAACTTGGTTGATGATCGGTGAAGTACCTCCCCATAGATATGTAGTTACGTAATATTCCAGCAGCTATGGCCATTTTTTAGTCCATTTTGTCAAAGCCTCATACTGACTATGTTGTTTGTGCATGGAAAGAGTAACTTGTAAGATTTAGAATAGTATACCCTTGAGGAGAAACAAAGCAAACACACCGACTCGAGAACCATTTTGCATCGGGGAACCATCAAAGAATAGTTTCCAGGATCTTTCAGTCATGTACATAAGATGCTCATCTGGAAAGTTGACTTGAATGGGCATATTATCTTGAATAGGAAAATTAGCCAGTTGATCTGCAATAGCTTGGCCTTTGATTGCTTTGCACTCAATATACTCTATGTCAAATTCAGAAAGAATCATCATCCATTCAGCAAGTCTACCCGTGAGAGCAGCTTTACCGAGCAAGTATTTGAGAGGATCAATTTTTTCTATGAGGTGTATGGTGTCTTGTGAGCATATAGTCAATGCTTAATTTTTTGAGGAAAGCCGAAACACTCTTTGCCGAGGGCAAAGCTTTCAATACTAGTATAATTAACCTCGCAAAGAAACAAAGTGCGACTATTTATAATATATGGCCCTTTCTTTCCCTTGTTCATCTAATTGGGCCAACAATTACTTGATGAAGAAGATTAGGTAGGTAGGACATATAAAATGAGGAGGTTTTCACGGAATGGGAGGCATTAAAATGGGAGGATTTGCCAAGTATTCTTTAATTAGATCCATGCTCTTTTGGCAATCCTCATTCCAGACACATTGAACACCTTTTATGCAAATTTTTGTTGAAAGGTTGTGCTCTATCTGCCAATTGTGAAATAAACCTCCTTATGGATTGAAGGCGCCCTTGAAGACTCCTCATTTGGTTGACATTTTTGGGAGGTGGCATGTTTATAATGGCTTGAACCTTTTCAGGGTCCACTTCTATTCCTTTAGCTGAAATGATGAATCCCAATAATTTGCTAGAAGTAACACCAAATGCACACTTTTTTGGGTTTAATCTTAGTTGAAATTGTTCCATGTGATCTAGAATCACTTCTAAATCAACCAAATGTGTTCCTCTTCTCTTACACTTAGCCAGGGTGTCATCCACATAATCTTCCATATTCTTATGCATCATGTCATGGAAGATGGTTGTCATAGCTCTTTGGTAAGTAGCTCCTGCATTTTTCAATCCAAAGGGCATGACATTCCAACAATAAGTACCCTAGGCACATGTGAATGCAGTCTTTTCTTGATCCTCGGGAGCTATCTTGATCTGATTATACCCAGAAAAACCATCCATCAAAGAATAGATCTCATATCCCGCTGTCATGTCCACTATCATGTCTATGTTAGGAAGTGGAAAATCATCCTTTGGGCATGCTCTGTTAAGATCTCTAAAGTCTGTGCAGATTCGAATGGTTTTATCAGGTTTAGAAATAGGTACAATGTTGGAAATCTAGTCAGCATAGTCTATGGCTCTAATGAATCCTACACCAAGGAGCTTTTCTAATTCAGCTTTCACTAAAAGAGCTATATGAGGGTGCATTTTTCTCAACTTCTGTTTGACTGGTTTCACACCTGGAGCTATGGACAAATGATGCATAATGAGATTAGTGTCCAACCCTGGCATGTCTGAGTATGTCCATGCAAAGTTAATTTCCTTCTTTTGGAGGAACTCGGTATAGGCTTTCTTTTCTTCAGGTGATAAAGATTTAGCCAAGTGTACAATTTTTTGAACTTCTTCTGTGCCCAAATTAACAGCTTCTGTAGGTTCAACCAATACTGATGATCTATCCTGGAAATAGCTTGGGAGACCATCAAGTACCTCATCTGTAGGTGCCTCTGGGAGGTTTTCACCTTTGGATACGTCTTTTATTTTTACTTTTTTTGGTTCTGACACCGCCACATAGTGGTTTTCGCCATCAGAACTCTTATTCTGTTTTTCTTTTCCTTTTATCTTGTGACTAAGGTGCTTGATGTCAGGTTCTGTCATACTGGTAGCCGGTTCACTGGTGGAAGAGACTACAGGTTCAATGGCATTTAGATAGCAGGTGATCTCATAGTCATTGTGAAATGTCAAGAGTTGAGGCTCTTGGTACCGTTGAGACCAATCAATAAGGTTGGGGTGAACAAGGGGTAGGTTGATGACCGGTTCAAGATTAAGGATATAGGTGATGTCATCTCTGGTGACTGTAGAATTGGAATCTGTCAAGTTTCCCTCTAAAGTGTCTAAATCATAATTTATCCTAGCAAGCGAAGAATTGTCTACTAATGTGACATGTGGGTTCCAATCTTCTAATCTAACACATGACTCGTCAGTTACATCAGGTTGAGAACTATAAGCATGGACAACATCCATATCCAAGTCAACTGTTGCATCTGAGAGTGAATCCCATTCAAACTCATGAGAGTCTATTTCTGAATTATTGTTGGAGCCTCGTGATGTAGAAGCCTCAAGATTTGGAAAAGGCTTTTCTCCTCTAGCAATTTGCTCAATCACAAAATTATCTGAATTATCACCATCCGTTGCAGCTGGGATGGAGACACTATCCATAGTCAATCTTGCATTCATATAGTCACTATCTATTGCAAATGAGATAGGAGGACTATCAATTATTAAATCTCTTGAATCTTCCCAAAGGAGATTTGTTGAAGGTACCCAATCATCTGTTATGTCTTGTTGATTGGTCAAATCTGGTACATATTATGTGTCATCTTTACTATCCCGCCTATCAGAAATGGGGACAGTGCATTTATTGTTGTTCATAAAGCCTAGGCCAACCGGTTTCTTAGACTTACGTGCAAAAAGATCATGATTGAGTGGTTCGGCTCTAGCATCTAACCTGTGACTAAGAGGGCCATATCCTGGATAACCCATCTTCTTGACAAAAGTATATCCTCTCCCATAGGACTTAGGAGAGGGGGAGAAATTTTCATTGTGCTGGTATTTCTCCTCTTTGTATATCCAATCTCGAACAACTACTTCCTCTTTTTCATCTTGTATTGGTACTGAGGATTCAACAAACTTGTCAAATAGTGTCATTGCTGAAGATGATGGTTTCATCTCCTGTGAAGGCTTTCCATATGTCCTAGGGGAAACAGGCATCTTTGCAAAAGAGTCAAGTTGATACCCCCCCATGCCAAGGTCTACTGACTTAAATTTGTTTTGACAGTCTGCTAAAGTTGTTTCATAATCCTCTGCTGCTCGGTTAAGAGGGACATGAACATTAGCTGAGATTGAGTTAATTGATAAGGTGTTATCCCCTGGTATGCAAATTTCTGTTCCATTGTAGGGGAACTTAACACACTGGTGGTAGGTAGACGCACTGCCTGCATATCATGAATCCATGGTCTACCCAGTAAAATGTTGTATGCAAGGGGTCCAGTATCAACAATTTGAAACAAGATATCTTTTTCAACTGGGCCAATCCTGACAGGAAGGACAGCCAACCCCTTAGAACTTCGTTCTGCCTCATCATAGGCCTTTATGGTGATCTTCTTTCTAGTGTCGATCACTTGCTCTGAATAGCCCAAAGTTTTTAACAAATTCAAAGTACAGATATTTAACCCAGCACCCCCATCAATCAACACGCGCCTGACACGGGTTTTATGAATCATGACTTCAATGTGAAGGGCAAGATTGTGTGGATGGCTTAGGGATTTGTCATCATCTTCAGAGAAAGAGAGGTAATGTGGGCTAGTAATGTGATTCACCATGCCTTGGAATTGGTCTATATCAATGTTGTTGGGGACATTTGTTGTGTGCAAAGCGTCCTCAAGGATCTGCTTATGTCTAGGGGACAACTCTAGAAGCTCTAAGATTGAGATCTGTGCTGGAGTTTTCTGTAACTGATCTACAAGATTGTAGTTTGGTTTGAGAGCAGTGGCGGACTTTATAGTGACATTCTTGGATGCCACTTGCTTGGATTTGTTGGATGGACCTGAACTAGGCCCTCTGAGAATAATAGGGGCTTGACTCCTGGTAACAGCATTAAGGGCTTGGGAAGATAACCTAGAATGAGGACCTCTCAGCACCACAACAGGTTGGTTGTCAAAAATAGGGGGAGAGTCATAACCATGCGGGTCCTTACTCCTTATCATATTAACACTTGGCTCCACAACTTCAAGCATGTTTATCACATTTTCTGCCGCTGTATAGGTGTAGTTGATTGCAGCTTTGCCATTCTGTGATTTAGAGGTTTCCCCCTTGTCGTAATTAGGCAAAGGTTCCTTAAAAGCCTTATGATCAGCATTGGTATTTAGGCCATCAACTTGAAGCTTTCCACTTTCTATAAAATCTTGGATGATATGTTTTAATCTCCAACAGTTTTCAACAGTATGGCCAGGGCCATTATGAAATTTACAGAATGCCTTGTCATCCCACCAATGTGGCTTAGGATCTGGAATGTGAAATTTTGCAGGATCCTGAGGATGTGCCAAGTTGTTAGCAATGAGAGTTTTGAGAATATCCTCATATGAGTCACCCAATTTGGTAAATTGTCGCTTCTGGTTTTTGGGCCTCTCTTGATATCTTGGTTTACTTTCTTGTTGTGGAGGTGCATTAAGCTTCATTGCTTGCACAAGCCTTAGTCAAATTAAGAACACTTTGATCTCTTGATTGGGAAGAATCCACAACTCCATCATTGACAACTTGTTTGTTTTTGTTCCAATTGTTGTTCTTCCCTTTATCCTTATTGTTGTGTTGACCATTGTTGGTATTATTGTTATGTCTAGTCAAAATGCCTTGTTCTTTTAGAACATCCTCAATGCGGCATGCAATTTCAATCATGGTATCAAAGGAAGTGAAGACTATCTTTTTGATCTCATATCTCATTTCAGGCACCAAATTACTAACAAGTATGTCAATCTTTTCATCCTCATGGATCGTCCTAGGATACCGAGAGCATTGTCTCCTCCACCTTTGCAAGAAGGTAACAAAGGGTTCCCCCTGATTTTGTTTCAAGTTGCATAGGTCCAACATAGTAACAGTCCGAATCTATGAACAAGTTCTCTAAAACAGGAGGAGTGATATTGGTAAACCATTCCATTGCTTGTCCTTTAAGACTCCTAGGGAACAACCTCATCAAATAGGAGTCATCCTGATGGAATTCAAAGCTCATAGTATAGAACTGACGCACATGGTCGTGTGGATCACCACTGCCATCATATTTATCGTATTGTGGGAATTCCACCCTCTTTGGAAAATCTTTCATACTCACACTCTTGTCGAATGGATTAGGACAAATTGAGTCTAGTGAGAATGAGCTCTTAGGTTGCATCATTTTCTCCATCATTTGCTTCATTTGGTGGATTTCTTCCTCTTGAGAGGGATTTTGCTTTTGTATTTTGTTGTCCACATCAAAATTATAAGGGACTCTGGCACCCTTGTTGATTAGACTTTCCAAGAACTTATCTTTGTTTTGTTCCAAATACCTCTCCACATACTGTTGGAAGATAGGCTCTTGTTGTATTCGCATGAAGTCTTGAGTATCAAAGTCATAATGTGAGCTACCACCTCCATGTTGGGAACCAGGATGTACATGTTGGGAGTGTGGTCTTGAATTTTTGGGAGGAGTTTGCCTCCTATAGTGAGCATACTGAGAGGCCCTTCTTCCTCTAGGACTAGGAGATCTAGAAGGGGTCCTTGACCGCCTTCTACTTCTTGGTGTTCTGGAAGGGGTGGAGGGAGGAGAATTATGTCCACTGTTAGCACCCCTTGTATTGTATTGTTTGTTTAATTGGTGGGCTAACTTCCTATCTTGCTCCTCTTGAGCGAGTTTCCTTTGTACTTCCAATAAAGCTTGGCTCTCTTCCTCAAGTTGTCTAAACTTTTCTTGCTTTACAACTTGTTCATCTAGAAAGGCTTTCTTTTCGCGTTCAATTCTTTTGAGCCTATCACTTGTGAACCTTGAGGTATGTTGAAGTGGTGAGCTTGGTCTAGACTGTTTGAACAAGTCATTGGTATACGTTGTATTGACATGAGCATCACGAGGTTCATTGTCTTGGTCTTCGTGTTGTGACCATTGTTCTTGGTGAGCTCGTCTCTTATACCTTTCATCCCGTTGATGGGCATCCAAATATCTTGCATTAATGAGGGGTGAACCAGGTTGATCATCATGAGAAGAATTTCCAAATATCATGTTGTTTCTGTGTTGTTCATAGATATCATCAAGATTTTGATCCATGGCTTCCCTCTCCCGCCGAGTGACAATATAACTCATATCCATACCTGAGTGGGAAGGTGCTGAGGGGGTACTCAAGTCACTAAAATGGCTCTTTGGGTCAAAATAGGTTTCAGACTGACTCCTAGGTGACTGGTCAAATATTGGTTTCTTTTCCTTTCTCTTTTGACAAGTCTGAACTGGGGGTAGTTAGTTAAAGACTATCTGAGGTCGCTTTCCTTGGCTCACTTGATATCTTGTTGTGACTGACATGAAAGGGAGAGTTCAGGTAAACAGACAATTCTAAGAAACGTCAATACCAGACTAGGATAGTAAAAGTTTTCTCTTGTCTGAGAGAGATGGTGAAATAGAACTGTTGCAAATAGGTGCAAACCAACACTGCCACAGAGGTGCTCAATTCTTGGGTGAACACCCTAGCACATATGGATCAGGAGGATGACTTACACAAAGTGTACTAAGTTTGAATTGTATGAAAATGGGTGGACAAGGAGACTACTAGCACTCTCCAAGTGTGTTATCAAAGAGTCTAAAAATTTATCTATTTGACAGGAACAATTCCTAATTTGCCAATCTCAAGCAAAATCGCTTATGAGATCAAGGATCACTAATTCAAAAGGTCAAGGACACATAAACCCTAAATACAGAACAAGTCTCTAAAACTGGGACAAGTCACCCAATCGAAGAACTCAGTATTTCAGTTTGTTGTTTGTTTTCAAAGATCAAGCAAGTATATCAACAGATTTTGATCAAGCACATAGGTTTCAATCAGACAAGTTGTGATACAAAAAGTAGTCGATAACAGATCTATCAAGGACAAAGCAACTTGATAGTATCGAGGGAGTCTTGTTTGAAGATGTTTGGACAATGTTTAAGACTCAAAAACAAACACATAGCTATCCCTACCAAAGAAAATGGTGAGAAGCCAAAACCTTTGCCCCATTGCTTATGCGCATACGTGCACCTCACACAGCCGTGTCACCCATAATCAATTCACAGATCAATTCACAGCTCTCTATCTGAGAAGAGCAGGGATTGATATTGTGGTCCTCAGATTGACCCGGTTACCCCTACAAATACAGTCTCGGAACGAGAGATTCAAAGAAGAGAAGCAAGAATGCCAATCTCCATGAATCTTGTTCTTGCAATGCAACAATGAAAACTAATCTAAATGATAGAAATGCAATAAACAAATGCTCTAAAACTTAAGATGCTTATAAAATCAAACTAATGTGTAATCTCAAATGATAAAACTCAAGAAATTTTGTAGCATAAGTCTGATGTAAAAATTCGTGATCTTTTAAATGAGAATGAGAGGGCTCATTTTATAGGCAAAAGTGGAATTGAAGGAAAATTCAGAAGCAATGTGGGATAAATAGAAAAATAGAAACAAATCTTGATTGGAATTCTTTTTTTAGTTTATTTCCCTTTTAACTGATTTGTTTCCTTTTTTTCATCACAGGATATTCTTGAGAGGATATTTCATTTATTTTATTTAATTTAAGACGATAATATCTCTTTTAATAAAATAAAATAAGATTATGTAATTTAGAAATGAATATTAATAAAATAAAATAAAATTATTTAATTAAAAATAGATTTAATTAAATAGCATCATTTTATTTAAGTAATATTAACTTCAATTAAATAACATTATTTTATTTATTAAAAGGATTTATTTCTTTTGATTAAATAAAATTAATGAAGCATTCAAACCTTAGGGAAAATTGAAACATTTGAAATAGTTATGAATTGATTAAGAAATTTGATTTGAAAATGCAACAATCATTGATTCAGAAAGTTGATGTTGACAAATTAAATAAATGGGGCCCAAAGTCTAGGTGACCATTTTAGGTTGCATACACTCCTTAGCCGTGATTTGTGTGAGACCCGTCAAAATACAAATTCCATGTCATTGGGGTGTCCAAGGTGAATATAAAATCGTCTAGAAAATTAGAGATTAATGGATGATCTACATTGGTAGGTGCATCTACAAGTTGTTCGGTGATGACTTGTCCCTTTATGGCTTTCCTCTTAACATACTGAATATCATACTCACTAATTATCATGACCCATTTAGCTAGTCATCTTGTCAAGGTAGCTTTGTTGAGGAGGTATTTTAGTGGATCTATCTTGGCAAAAATATTTGTATAATGATTCAACATGTAGTGCCTAAGTCATTGAGTAGCAAAAACTACCACAAGACAAGCACATTCTATAGGATTATAGTTGACTTCATAACCGACCAAGGTACGATTGATATAATATATTGCTCTTTCGTGGCCTTCATCATCATTTTGTGCAAGTAATACTCCCAGTGTTGATGTTTTTGTTGAAATGTATAAGATGAGAGGTCTCCCATTGATAGCTGGCATTAAAACTGGTGGTGTTAATAGGTAATCCTTAATTTTTTGGAAAGCCTCTTGACACTTATCTGTCCACATGAATGGTACGCCTTTTTTGAGAAAGTGTTGGAATGGGTGAATTTTGTAGGCCAATTATGCTATGGAACTTCTAATAGACTGGAGTCTTCCTTGCAATGTGTGCAGCTAACTTATGTTGGTGGGTGGAGGCATGTCTATTATAGCTTTGACTTTGGCCGGGTCAACTTCAATGCCTTGTCTGGAAACAATATAGCCTAGGAGATTTCCTGACATCACTCTAAATACACACTTCTTAGGATTCATTCTCACTTTGTAATCTTCCATTAGTTTGAAAAAAAATTCTAAGACTTGCAAATGGTCACCTTGTGTCAATGATTTTTCTAGCAAGTCATCCACATAGTCTTCCATAAGGGTATGCATGAGGTCATGAAAAATTGTTGTCATAGCATGTTGGTATGTGGCCCTTGCATTCTTCAGTCCAAAAGGCATGACATTCCAACAATTTATTTCCCATGGACATGTGAAGGTCTTCTTATGTTGATCTTCAGGAGCTATTCTAATTTGGTTATACCCAGAGAAGACATCCATAAGGGACAACATCTCATACCCTGCTGTCAAGTCCACAATTATGTCAATGTTCGGTAGGGGAAAGTCATCCTTCGGGCATGCCTTATTCAAGTCTCAAAATTCAGTACAAATATGGATCCCTCTTATTGGTTTTGTCACTAGCACAAGGTTATAGATCCACTCTATATAGTCAATAGATTTGATAAAGCCAACATCTAATAAATTTTTCAACTCAATCTTGAACAACAAAGCAATTTGTGGGTGCTTCTTTATGAGCTTCTTTTTGATAGGTTTGGCTTTGGGAAATAGTGGAAAATGGTGCAACACCAATTTGGGATCTAACCTAGGAATGTCAACATAGGACCAAGCAAAATTATTTTTTTATTCTACAAAGAAAGCATAGAACTCAGGCTGTTATGATTCAATCAACGATGCTGCAAAGTAGATGACCTTGAGTGTTTCATTTGTGCCAATGTTGACTTCCATAGATTTTTCAATAAGCATAGGTGAATTCTCTTGGTTAAGGGGGAGAAGGTCCAACCCTTCATCCTTAGGTACCTTGGATAGGTTTTCACCCTCGGATATGTCCTTTCTTTTTAATTTTTCTTGGTCTAAAGGTGCCTTGGGATTTTCACCTATAGACCTATCATTTTTGTTTTATCATTTTTATTTTTGTGACTGGAGGGGTGGATAGAATCCCCAAAGTAGGTAATGTGATCAAAGTCAATGTTAAATCTAAATTTGTGATCTCCACTAGGAATTCCTTCTCATAATACCATGAACTCAATGATGGCTTCGTCGTTCTCAAATATATCTAAGATGGGTGGTCCTTTTTGGTCCCAATCGATCCATTGGGGGTAGACCAAGGGCATGCCATCATCGGAAGTGTCAAATCTTAAAACAGACAATGTAAAGACATAGGTATTGTTAGGGTCTTTGGTCAGAGTGTTGGATAGGTCAAGTTCGGAAAGCATCTCGGCTATATCATATTCACTAGAGACTAGGGAGTCCCATTCATATTCATTAGAGTTGGTCTCAATATAGTCATCTTCATATGTCTCAAATGGTTTAGGGGTTTTGGGTGTCTCGATATTCTTAGAAGCACTTACTTCCTTAGTCGAAAGTACCTTAGTACTAGGAGCGCCAATCTTGATTGGTTTAAACCCTAGCCCTAAGTCTTTTGGTATCTTAGACACTGACAAAGGTTTTGTCATCCCACTTTTGTTCAAGCCAAGTTTGTTGTATCCATCATAGCCTTTGTTCTTCATGTTTTCAAAACCTTTGCCATATTGTTCAGTAGGTATTTTCTTGGGTGCAATGGCTTCTTCTTCTTCTTTATATAGCCATGAGGTCACTGTTAAAGTGATGCATACATAGTGTCCCTAATGAAGTTGCAATCTTCAATGGACAACCTTTGCCAAAAAAATATTCATGCACACAGAAAGTGTTGCAACAGTGGAATTCAAATACAGATTATCTGATTGGTCTAGAATATGTTACAAGTGTACACATGCCCTGATTAAATAGGTAAGAGAAAAATATAGAATGCACTATGATGTTTCCAAGTGTCTTGATCACAAAACATGTGACAACATGTAAACCCTAACAACATACCTAGGGAATGATGAAGTGATAGAGATAAGTTCTAGATGATTTCTAGAAGACATCTTATCTCCTAAAAACATGGAAAGGGTAATGACCCCATTAATAATGATTTTCTAATGATGCAACCTAGGACTTAATTAATTAAAGACCAAAGTAAACTTATGCTAGTGTAATAAATAATTAATTACACTAACACCCCCCATAAGTGCAACTTAGGGAGGAGATTATTATGCAATGATTATGCAATGGATGATGATATATGATGGGTCCTGGATACATGATGGCCATATTAGTTATCCATTTACAAATGATATGAAAATGTAACTGATCTCCCACAAACAAAGAAAAGGGGAAAACCCAGTGGGAAGAAAACCCCTATCCAAAAAGGAGATGAAATACAAAAAAAGTGAGGTAGGATGGGAAGGATGGAGGACTCCATAATACTCCCCAAGTACACCATATGTCACATGAATACAATACAATCAATAACCCCCCCATATGAGGGAAATAGAGAGACTATATAGCCCCCCTAGAACATGTGATCACTTGCAAAAATGGTAAGTTCTCGTAGAAAAAACATGATCCAATTTTGACAAACAACTTGTCTCCCTTTTGAAAGAAACAAAACCAAGTGCAAGTGCAGGGATGCTTCCCATTCTAGATAGGAATTTAAGGAAGGTAGGATGAATATGAATGATGATGTCTCTGAAAACTACTCATGTGTCTCCTTTATCACTGAAGATGAAGATGCCACAATCAACTCAGGTAAATTCCCAATCAATGAAGAAGGTGACAAACCAGGACTATGCAGAAACTAATGTTGAACAAGATCCAAAGACTATGATACAATGATCCTTCCATTGAAGGAATAGATGGAGAATAGATTTCCCCCCTAGAATGAAGTGTCCCCAAAACCACTGAAAGAAGTTTGAAGCAACAAAGGTGTCCAAACCACATGTCTCCTGCTAGGAAGAAGCAAATCCAATGGTAGATGTTGAAGCAACTCCAACTCCTAAATGAAATGAGATGGAAGAAGTCTCATACATGAAATATCTGAAGAGAAAACAAGTGCCTCCAAGGTAGTCTTTGGATCCTCAATCAAGGCCGAGACAAAGGAATGTGGAGACTCAAGAAAACTCTCCAAAGTAGGATATGAAAAGAGGAGTGATATCCCCTCAAGAATGTCTTCCAAACCTATAGAAGTATCCAAGTCAGTAATCCCTAAAATAAAGCCATCCTATGATGTCAAGTCTAGAAAACTGAATGTGTCCTGATGAATAGAATTGATGGAAGCCTTAATCAATGACTCTAGACAAGGAATCACTAAATGTGAAAGGATACCAATAGTCTCTAATGGAGAAGAAGGAACATCTGAAGAAACCTTGTGAACCTCTTCGAAAGATTCAAGGAAATCCAAACAAACAACCTCTTGGACAACAATATCATCATGGGATACCTAATTTGAAGAATGAAGAGGCAAATGAAATTATGAAACATGATCATTGGGGAAAGGTGGATTATTAGAATCTCCATATAGCTCCCAAATCTTGATCCAAAAAATGTGAGGATAGTTACGTTGATCAATAGATTTCAAAACATCATCAACAACATGCATGGCTATAATCTTTAGAACATCATACCTTCAACAATTCCAATCAAATTTTTGGATAGAATCATTGGGAGGGGGAACCCAACCATACAAATGTGGCAAAAAATGAAGGGATTGCATATGATTGATGATGCAATCTCTCCATTGCAGATGCTTTCCCTTTCCCAACATGATCAGTGAAGGATGACTTGAAAACCCCATAACAAGTTATGACAAATCTCCAAAGAGATTGACCTTCAACAGTAGATAGAAACTTCCAAAGATGATATGCAATTGAAAATATGCCTCCCAAATCAAGAAATTCTTCTTCAAGCTTTAGGATGTCCAAGGAATCAATAAAATGCACCAAATTGAAAAAAACCAATAAAAGATACCTAGAGCTCAAACTAAAGGAAGTGACTGGACTGATGAAAAAATCTTTGAAATATCTTCCAAACGCCGTTGGAATCACCAGATTTCAAAAATTTGATGCGAAGATATTGGCTATTGAGTCCAAAATGGAGGGTTTAATTCAGTTGACTTGAAATTTTGATAGCATTAGAATATTGAAAAATAGAGTGCACCACTGGAAAGTGCTCTGAATTCTCTTTCTGATGATATCTCGTTTGCGGATTTTTTGATACCGTGGCACAAAGATATGGCCTTCAGAAAAAATTGTTGTTTTGGGAACGCATAGGCTAACCACGGGAGAAAATTAAGCCCCAAGGCCTAAAAAAATATCCCTTGGTTTGTGATATGACTGCGGGCAATAAAGTGACAAAAAAAGGTGCTCCACTAGAGAAGCGATGCCAGAGCAGCTGTAGGGTGGATAGCAGGTGGCGCGGCCTAAGAAGTTGATGGCACCACTTGGATTGAGCGGTAGCCTTGATCATGGATAGAACTAGGGTCTGGTGGTGAGGGCTTGGCATGGAGTCTTCGAGGCTCTGTCGGGAAACAAACATCGACAATGGAGAGCCAATGGTTAGTGGGTGGCTGGGAACAAACTTCAACATTAGCAACGGTGCACGAAGATGATGTCGGACAAAGGTCGGGAAATCAAACAATGACGGTGAGTGTGGAGGGCCCGGTGATGGTCGTCAATCAGACTAATGTCATAGAGAGCCAACGTCTGCAGACCGACAAATACAAGCCAACACAGAGATTTTTTGAATATTGCCAATAAATGGCAATTCAAAAAATAAATGTAGATATAAAAAATATTTAATCTGCAAAAATAATATCAAAGCCGATGCCGACCGATTGAAAAATCAAACCCGAAGGAGATTATTAACCCACAAAAAAAATAAAACCCAATGCCAAGTTTTGAATTTAATTGCAAGTCGATTCCTGAAATTTTTAATTTTTTTGCCAACTATAGGAGAAATAGCCCAAATTGTGAAATAAAAAAGCCTGATGATTTTAAAAAAAATTGCCATGGAGGATGACTAAAAGGGGAGATTTTTTTCTACAAATTTGTAAGGATAGTACAAAAAATTTCAAACCTTAGATAATACCTATAATGGTGCCCGATGATATGTCTCTGATTTTGACGAATAGGCAGGTGATCTATAGGTTTTGAGGCCTTCTGAGCACAATGGTGAGGTTGAAGAGAGCCTGATCTGCACCAAAAATTAGCTTGGTTCTTAGGTAGAACCAACTATCCTTCAAAGAAAAACCCTCAAGCTTGCAAAGAATCTCACAAGCCAAATTCCTTGATCCTGGGATGAACTTTCACTGGAAAAGTTCTAATACCATGTTGAAATGATGGATTCACAGTGTCCCTAATGAAGTTGTAGTCTTCAATGGAGGACCTTTGCCAAGAAAATATTCATCCACACAAAAAGTTTTGCAATAATGGCATTCAAATAGAGATTATCTGATTGATCTAGAATATGTTACAAGTGTACACATGCCCTGATTAAATAGGCAAGAGAGAAATCTAGAATGCACTATGATGTTGCCAAGTGTCTTGATCACACAACATGTGACAACATGTAAATCCTAACAACCTACCTAGGGAATGATGAAGTGATAGAGATAAGTTCTATATGATTTCTATAAGGCATATTATCTCCTACAAACATGGAAATGGTAATGATCCAATTATTAATGATTTTCGAATGATGCAACCTAGGACTTAATTAATTAAAGACCTAAGTAAACATATGCTAGTGTAATAAATAATTAATTACACTAACAATCACATCTTTGTTGATGGCTTCTTTTCTTAGCTCTCCCCATTTTGTGAAAGTAGTCATGTGAGGTATTTGGATGGTTACCTTAGGTTGTGTCTTGTCCACTGATGGTTTACCATATATCTTAGGAGATGTAAGCTTGGTGACACCTGATATTCACCGCACCCCTTGTCTTGGACCTCGATTTTGGGATCGGAAGGTGGAGTCTTAGAGGTGGATGCTTTGGATAGGGTGGAAGGGTCAATGTAGTGAGATAAGGAAGATTATCAGGCTTCCTAGTTGATGGGAACTTTTTATTCAGTGGTCCCTCTTAGGTTATTGCAATATTGAAATGGGTCAGGGTCACCAGCTATTGTGATTTCGGTGCCACTATATGGGAATTTGAGGCATTGATGGTAGGTGGATAGTACGTCCTTCATGGCATGGATCCATGGTCAACCAAGGATGATATTACATGGAAAATCTAGGTCCAAGACTTGGAATGTGGCGTCCATTTTTTCAAATCCAACTTTGATCAGTATTGTTATAACACATTTGGAAGAGTGCTCTTCATCATCATAAGCTTTGATAACAATGCTCTTTGTCATGTTTGCACATTCTTCAAAGAAGCCCAATGCCTTAACCAATTTTAGGGTACAAATATTCAATCCTGTTGTACTGTCTATCAAGACTCATCTGACTTTATGCTTATGGATGAAGACTTCAAGGTGTAAGGGGTCATTGTGACTAGACTTTTGGGTCGAATAATCTTGGTCTGAGAAAGTGACATGGCGAGTATTAGCTAGGTAGCCCACCATTTCCTGGAAATGATTGACATCAAGGTTAGTGGGAACAATATTACCTTGTAAAGCTTTGTCAAGAATGGTCCTATGCTTGGGTGATATACGCAACAACTCAAGGATAGAGATTTGCGCGAGTGTTTTCCCCAAATGGTCTAGTAAGTTATATTGAGATTTTTTTTGTTTCTTGGGGGGAGAACCTTGTATGGTTACCTTGGTTCAATGGGTATTTATGACACATTTTGGTGACTTCTTGATGGTGATGGTATTGATATAATCATATATGGCTTGAAAGTGGTGGATGCTAGTGTATTCATATTTGGTATTGGTATAGTTGGCAAAATTATTAGTCTTAGAACTTGAATTGGAGGCCTTTCCTTTTCCATGGTCATGTAATGGATCTGTAAAGACCTTATGATCACTGTTACAGGGGGTTGTTGTCCATCAAATTCTATGGTACCATTTTCAATGAGGTCTTGAATGATATTTTTCAATTATCTGCATGATGAAGTTGAATGTCCTTTGGTGTGATAATAGTCACAAAAGGCATTAACATCCCACCATGAAGGTCTGAATTTCCTTGTGTCATATGGTTTTTCTTTAGGAAGTGTAATGACCTTAGATTGCAAGAGTTGTTTAAGGACCAATTCAATTGGCTCCCCTAAAGGAGTGTACTTGCATCTTGTAGAAAATTATCTTTGAGGTCTTTGTCCTTGAGTGTTTTGGAGGGAATTTGTTGTTTGTTGTGGTGGGTTGTTTGGTGTGTTAGGTCTTTTGAGTGTGAGCGTAGGACCGGTGTTTATTTCCTTTGCATCAAAAATTCCATCATTGGTGACATTTTTATTTTGATCCCAGTATTTGTTTTTTTCATTTCATGTGCCTTGGGAATTTTGTGTCTTATTGCATGTCTTTATTTCCCCTTTGGTGATAAAGGCCTTCTCAAGGATGGTTCCTTTTTCTACAAGGTCTGTGAATGTGGTACAACAATGGGTTTGTAGTTGAAATTTCAAATTTGTGATCAAATTTTCCATAAACATGACAATCTTTTGTTTTTCAGGAATGTCAACAAGACAACGGCTAGCCAAGCTCCTCCATTTTTGGAAGAACCTTATGAAGGATTCACCCTCTTCTTGTTTGGTGTGACATAAGGTGGAAATAGTGATGTCATTTTTAGTGTTGAAGGAAAAGTGGGTGATAAACTTGTCGGCTAGTTCATCCCATGATCGAATGCTTGTCAATAGATGGGAGAACCATTCTAGGGCTTGTCCTATGAGACTCCTGGGAAATAATCTCATTAGATATGTCTATTCAGAAGCAATTTCATTCAAGGCCGTGTGGAAATCTCTCACATGCTCAATGGGATTTCCTTTTCCTTTATATTTGGGTAATGTTGGCATGACATAATGAGGAGGAAAGGGAGGTATGTATAATGTCCTATCAAATGGGTATGGACATAACTCTTGGGTAGAGTAAGTCTTCTTGTTTGAAAATGTCATGGTTTCCACTTTTTTTTTTAAAGGATAGCATTTGATTGGCTAGGAAATCATATTGCATGAGTGACATGTCCATGACATTTGCAATTGTGTTTTAATAAGGACCCATGTTCATGTTTTACAATCCAATGTGTTGGTTGGATTGTATGTTCTAATTTGGAATGTTATGGATGTATGACAAGATTTGATTTTAGATATGTGGAGTGTGAGTTGAAATTTGAGTTTGAATTTGAGGGACGTGAGTTGGAATGTGTGAGGTTTTGGTATTGAATTTAGTTTGGAAAGGATTGGAAGTATTTGGACCTTGTGTGTATTGGTTGTTGAATTGGAAGGGCCCTTACATATTTTTTTGTTGGGGGATACTTGTGTTGGGACCTTGGGATGTATTGGTATTTGTGTTGGTCCCACAAATATGAATCCTAGTCCTCTTATTTTTTCCTAAGGGATTTTCCTATGTGTGGTGTTCATAGAACTAGATGTTCCAAATGGATTGGATGTATGAACAAAATTTTGTGACATGGCTTGTGTCATGGATTGTGTCATTGCTGTGTTCCAAATAAGGATGTATGGATTGTGGTGGAAGCTTGAGTTGGACCCCCTTATGGCATATACATATTTATTTATGGGATGGAACCACTAGAGGTAGATGTGTCATGTCCTTTTCTTTATTTTTTTGGGGTAGGTTCTGCTTGAAGTGTGTGTACATCAAAGCCATGGGGTGATTTGGCACCATTATGTAAAAGTTTGGCCAAGAATATTTGAGGGTCTAATGCCACTATTTCATCTACAAATCATGCCACATCGGGGTCTTAGGTGGTTGCCTCTATCTCATCCTCAGTTATCTCTTTTATTTTGTCAAAAGGATTATGAGGTCTAGGTGCTTCATTTGAAGAGGAGCCAAATTTTATGTTTCTAGTGTGGTTGTAAAGGTCATCATCATCATCATCACAGAAGAATTCCATTTCTTTTCTCTTCCTTTGTGACCTTGTTTCAACCATAAAAGACTTACAAGGGGGAAGTGTATGTGATATGATGTCTAAGGTATGACTATGACTAAAGGTATGCAACCTAGCTATGTTTTTGGGTTTTTCAAGATATAAAGGATGTCAAATGATAATGGATCAAGATAAAGAGTCAAATTAACAATAGTCAATATTTAGATAAGATAATGTCACAATGATCAAACCTATGGTATGTCTAAAATATGGAACTAGACTATGTTTTTTGGTTTTTTCAAGGTACAAAGGATGCCTAATGATGATACCAAGATAAAGAGTCAAAGCGACAAGAGTCAAGATGTGGATACAATAGTGTCACAATGATCAAAATATAAGGTATGTCTATGACTAAAGTATGAAAGATGTAAGATGAAGGGATGGAGTAATATGACCTAGTATGAAGATTAAATACCTTTGGTAAACATAAGTAAAGGTTACTAATCAAAATAAGATAGGAAAAGCAAAAAATCTAGTTATTAATGACCTTGAGGATGGAAAAGACTTAAATGACAAGTTGAAAAGGTGGTCTCAAACTAGACTTGTGAGTTGAGGAACCAACCTAAATGAAAAAGGACTAAATTGATTGACTTGAGAGATAAGGTCAAGATAATATGAATTTAAAACTATGGTCTAGTCTAAGTTTGATAAACTCCCTAATCTAAGGTCTGCAAAAGGTTTATGCAAGCTAAAAGTTTGACCTAAGGTTTGACTTATGATGATAATGAATAATGCAAAGGTGGGCCTAAAGAAATGAAAATGATAGAATTTGAAAGTTGCAAGTCTGTGGTATGATAACAAGAATGTACTTAGGAATTGATTAGAAATGATGATGGTTCATATTTCCCTAAAAAATTGATCAACTAACAAATGTGGTGTTCTGAGTATCAATTGTGGTGGTCTAATAAATAGTTATAGTCTTTTGGTTTTATCAATTGTGGTGTTCTAAGGCTCAATTACAGTTAACAATGGTAGTTGCAGCAAATAGATTTTTTTTCTTCCTAAGTTGATTCTTATTTATTCAAGGGGTAAACGCTTTTGACCGGAGCTATGAACCAGATACAACCATTCAACAATACCACCCCAATGGGGTTTGAACCTTGGTGGCAAGAACAACAATGCCACCTATAAACCATCACACCATGCCAATACCGGCTTTTTCCTAAGTTGATTGATTTTAACTCAATTTTTTATCTAATTCTTGTGAATTCTGAATGGAAAACACTGTAAACAACCTGAAAATAATTATCTTGGCAGGTATGAATGTCAAAAAGTGTGTTCGAAATGTGTATGGTCATGAGGTTATTCACCTCAATTTCCATGGGTATAGCATAAATTGAATACAAATCACACACATAAAAAAGTTACCTATCCTATGGTCAATGGCCAATGGCATGACCCTCGGGCCCACAGCTTGGAATCTCCTTCGACATAAGGGAGGGACACCCTTTCTAGTTATGTATCACCTCTTGTCTACAAGAGTGGATGGGTAGGGGCCTCTTGGAATGGAAGGATGACCCAATCACCCTCTCCTTGGAAAGTTACAAATCTGAATCAAGTAACTTATGCTCAGCCAAGGATTTCCATCTCACTCAAGGGATTTTCTTGGTGAGTAACTGTCATGGTGTGATGCGACATCCCCTACATGGAGCAAGACGCCAAAAAACTCAAGTATAAAAGGAGGGCTTCTAACTAGTTTGGTTCTTAATCGCAACTTAGGGACATGCCACCTCACAAGCATCCAACAAGCCACTTAAGACTTTAACCACTCCTACTAGGGGATCTTATACACAAAGGTACATCCCCATTATGAATGGAATTGTATCATGGTAAAGGCCTACATAGCATGAGGACTTGACATTTCATCTTATCCTTTTATATACCAGCTCAAGGGAAAAACTCGTTGGAGTCACCAAGGAGTTCTCCATATGGATGTGTCTTGCTTGGTCAGCCCCTCGAAGGGTAAAGAAAAAACAAAACCAACAGACTGCTTTTGGTCTCCAAGATCATGTGAGGTGCGAGGAGAGAGAATACACAATGTGTTTGACTTACACTAGCATGGTGTTCATTAACCTTAATACAACCATACGTGTGGGTGATAATGCAAATGTCAAAAGATGGTTTTGATTCTCAAGATCACCAAGTGATGCAAGAGAAGAGCATACACATCTTAAGACATATACAAAACCACAAGACAATAAAGAAATTGGTTTATTTTAGGTTCCCAAATAAGAATGTGAGAAAAGACACTGGATGCAAAGTTGCTTGTTAATTTTAAAGCCAATGAATGTGGAAAATGCAAGGTTAATTTTAAGCCCCAAATGAGTGAGATAATGCAAGTTATAAATTTTAACCTTATGAGTGAATATGCATGTTGTGGTATATTTTAAACCTTATGAGAAAATATGCACGTTGTAAATTTTAAGCCTTATGAGTGAATATGCACGTTGTTGTAAATTATAAGCCTTATGAGTGAATATGCGCGTTGTAAATTTTAATCCTTATGAGTGAATATGCAAGTTAATTTTAACCAAATGAGTGAAAATATATTATAAAATGAGACAAGATAAACAAGTTAGCAAAATTGCCTCCTTCCACCTTATGCCACACACTGCAAATCATATTAGTAATATGAAAACATTTAGACTACCAAATGCAAAAGACCTAATCTAAAAATGCCTAATAAAATGCAAAATTTTGAAAAGCAAGCAATTGTGGTGTTGTAACTAATAGATGTGGATCACTGACTTTTGACAGATGTGGTACGAGACCTAGTGACTGTGGTTTCCAAAATGTTGACTATGTCGTGTGAATGCGATGAAGTCACTATCAATTGTATCAAATCCCTAAACAGTTGCAGCAAACAAACCTGGAGCTACAAGAACACAAAAAATCTAACCAATTTCAAAGGAAAAATAGGGACTAGTATGATGCAAAATGATGTTAGATGATAAAACCCAAAACCAGTAACCAAGAACAACAAAAAAAACCCAAAAATAGATGCAACAAAATAATACTCCCAAATCCCGAACAGTTGCGGCTTTTCAAGTAACAATTGTGGTGCACTGGCTTTTGGCAATTGTGTTGTCTTAGCTTGTGATTGCATCATTTCTTACCTGTAACCTGCAAAACTTAAAATTTCTTACAAAATATTTCAAATTTATTAGATTCACATCAGGTTCACCAATGTAATCTAGGGTAAAGATTTAGGTTGAGTTATTAAAGCATTAAAACCTATAAATCCCTAAATCAACAATATAGCACTAAACCTATAAAGCCCTAAATCAACAATATAGCATAATCCAACATAGAAAAATAAATATGAAGTAAATATCACCTATGTCATGGTTGCTTAACCTCCATTATCCTTCTCCATTTGGCTTGAATGTGCTTGATGCCCTCAAGTATGAGTATGAAAATAGTAGCCTATGTCTATGATAGCAAAATATTGAAGTAGTTGTCTCACTAACAGCATGTACTTGTGCATGAACTTGATTCCCCAAAATGACAATGGCAAGTGTCTTTTATAGAAATATAAATGTAAGTGAACGACTGAGATTAAATGTCAATAAGATGTGTTAATCAATGGCCAAGAATGAAAGTTGACAAGGTTAGGGAAAAGATAAGAAATGAATGACTAATATTGAATAAAATAATTCAATCAAGGGTTGAAATTAAATGAGATGAGAAGAGATAAGGATGGAATTGATAAAGAGAAAAAAATATGGATAAGAGGAAACTAAATAATTCTAAAAATCATTTAGTTTGAGAGGGAAAGTGAATAATTAAATAATGAAAACATTATTTAATTAGAGAAGAAAAAGGCAAGTTATCTTTTTAATTAAATAGTAATTTAATTCAAAAAGTGGGAGAAAAGTAAGTCATTAATTAAATAAAATTTATTTAATTTATGGTAGAAAAGGCTAAATGAATAATTAAATAATTAAAAATAATATTTAATTATAGTAGGAAAGATGATAATAAATAAATAAAATTTATTTAATCATGGAGAGAAAGGACATTAGTGACATAATTAACTAAATAACATTTATTTAAGTAGTCAAAAGAGGAAATAGAAAGATAGAAATGAATTAATTAAATAATTAGAATTATTTAATTAATAGAATACTTATGACATTAGATAATAATAATTAAATAATTAAAATTATTTAATTATCCAGGATGAAAGGGGATTTTAGAACTCCCAGGCCTAGGATAAATTTTAGTGTCTACAATCAAAATATAACCCAATCTTATGCTTATTGTGTGGTCGATTTTGTGAGCGTTAAATATGTAAACAAATGAATCAATCACACCAATAAGACATTATATCAAAAACAGAATATTAAAACAATAAAGATTACAAACTCAGTATCCTGTTATCGATGTCGTCCTATCGTCCTCTATCTTCAGTATTTTCATTGATTCTAGCTGGCTCTCAGATTGTATGCTAGGCTCAATGAACAGTCCTCATAAAGAATGAGATTGAATATGAAGTGCATGTAATGCTAAGGCATGATTATTCTGATACTAAACATGATTGCTGAAAATGAAAGACTATTGATGATGCTATGAATAATAAAACTATAATGCTATAGTGCTAAGAATGCAATTAATCTCTAATTACTCTGATATGTGTTGTGTAACCCTTGCTTGGATTGGATGTGCTATTTATAGAGTTTTTGAAAACTTTTGATTGGTTGATATGATCAACGATTGTGAAAATTCCTGGCAGATCGAACGGTTGAGGATGGATAAGACTGAAGAAAAACAAAAGAAAGCAGAAAGCAATATTTGTTTTCTTTTCTGTAAAACAGGTAAGATAAGATGATAAAGATGAATTGTAAAAATCATCTTTTTGTAAGATTATGGAAAGATTTTGAAGAATATAAATAATGAATTATTAAATTCAATTATTTATTTATGGGTGACACAAAGATTCTTCTTAAAATAGAATATTTACCCTAGATTTGAAGAATAATGGAAGATTTCATAATTAAATAGAATATTTAATTATGATTCTAAAAAGATATGGAAGATATTCAATTAAATAAAGATATTTAATTAAACTTCTAAGAAATGGTATGTAAATGAAATTAATTAAATGAGATATTTAATTAACTAGAAGAAAGATTCGAAAATAAATTTTTAAATTTAATTAAATAAAAAAGACTTAATTAAATTCAAAAAAGTGATAATTAATATAAATAAATAAAGTGTATTTATTTAATTAATTAAGTGTACATATGAATGTGAAATAATTAAATAAAAAATCAATTTATTTAATCATGATAGAAGAATAATTTGAATGAGCAATATAATTAAATTAATTAAATTTAATCATATGTAGAAGACTTTAGAGAAATTAATTAAATAATAAATATTTAATTAAATGCCAGGATTAATCAGATATGACCAATTTTATGCATCTACATTTTTCCCCTCTTTGAAGTAATGTGTGAAGCGCATTGCTTCAAAAAAAATATTCTTGCTTTCAAAATTTGTTGTGTTTGACTTTGCCCCTTTTTTGAAGAATATGCCCCTAACCTGATTCTGATCGAAAAATGTTGCTGGTGTTAATGATGCCCCATCGGGAGGTAAATCACTGATGATTATGAGTTTTTGGTAATATTTGAGAAATTTGAGTCGATGATGAGAGTTAGATTTTGATTTGAATTCAATGATTTAGCTCTTGAAAAATGATGTATAAGGATGCCCCGGTGTAAAAAAAATAAAGTCAAAATTAGATAAAAAGAGAAAAATGTCATAAAGCTTACCTTTAGTTGACCTTTAAAAGGTGAAAAGGGAGAAAAGGACAAATCATTTGCACTTTTTGACTTTGAGAATCCTGTAGCTCTGATAGTGACCTGGTGAAATGGAGATTCCCTATCATCGTCACAGATTTGAGCGGTCCCGCCAATACCAAAGGCCAACTGTGTATGGACCACCGGTGAGTCAATCCAACTTCGTATGCTTTCAAAAAATTTCGTTTAAAGTAAAATTTTCCTATTTTCTGTGGATTTTAGGTTTTAAAATGTCGTTTTAGCGCTTTTAGAAAAGTTTTAGCGCTTTCGATGGTTGTTTGAGCGCTTTGATAAAAAGAGTAGCACATATAGGATAGATTTAGCTGTGTAGCGTAAAAACTAGTTTAGCACATTCGATAAAAAGAGTAGTGCATATAGGATGCCATAGAAAAATTATGGTTTTAGCTCATATAGGGAAAACAGTAGCGCATATAGGGTAATGGCGCATCTAGGGAATATAATGGCGCTTTGGTTTAGAGTTTTAGCGCTTTTAGGGAAATGGCGCATATAGAAAATATTTGACCGCATCCAGGGAAAAGAACAACGCATTTTGGTTTTAGCGTATCTAGGATACAGAATAGCGCATATGAGTTTTAACGCATAGAGGACTTAGATTAGTGCATCTGGTAAAAAGAGATAGAATGTGTGATTGGATGAAATTGATGGAAAAATGATGATGTATATTGCTTCTTTGGTCAATAGATAAGGAAATTGTCTTGTCATCATGTTGATATGGATAGAAAATCTGATAAATAATTGATAACTTTGTTTCCAAAATAGAAATCAAAGAGTAGATAGTTGATAACTTTGTTTCCCCTATACGAAAAACAAAGAGTAGATGATTGATAAGACTTTTGATAAATTTGTTTTATGCGATAGAAAAACAAATAGTAGATGATTGATTGAAAACATATTTACATTCGTGATTGAAATACAAATAAGATGATGTTTTGATTTTTGATAAATTTGCATTCTTGAAAAAGAAAACAAATAGTAATTGATGATATGAGATTCAGATAGATAGATTGTGTGTTGATATGGGTCACTTGATATGAGTCTGATGAGTACGTGACACTGATATGGGTCATAGATAGATATGAGTTAGATTGATTACATGTCACTGATATGGATCATAAATAGATATGAGTTAGATTGTTGTTGTTTGATTGAGATTGAATCATTGATATGATGTTGATTGACTATTTTTATGATAACCGAAAATAGGAGGTTTTCAAAAACCTCTAGATTAGGGAGCATCACTCAGCAGGGTGGGATAGGATAGCCGAGCTGACACCAGATGAGGTAGCATTGATAGGGACATGCGGATTGAGATCCTTGTTGGCCATGCCTCCGATTCAGGTCAACAGGGGACTGTTGACCGTATTGGCAGAGAGGTGGCATTCAAAGCACAACACCTTTCATTTACCGACTAGTGAGGTGACTGTGACTCTATAGGATGTATATAGGATTCTTGGTATCCCATTGGTAGGTGCCCTTGTGGTCTATGATCACAAGGAGCTAGGTGGGACGGATGCATTGAGGAGAGTGTTTGGTGATGCACACATAGCAGGGTACTGGGTACCATGGGCCGATTTCAGGGGATATCCAGCCTTGCCTGCAGTGTTAGGTGCATTCATTGGAGGTCTCCTTTGTCTGGATCACCTGTCAAATGGATTATCAGTGGGATGGGGGAGGATCCTAGAGCAGATGCTTATACAGCCTCAGAGATACACCTGGGGGAGTTGCATGTTGGTGCATCTGTATCATGATTTACATCAGGTGGTATAGGGGTGCATCTAGTTTTTCGTGTGGCGTGACATTGCTTCAAATCTGGGCATGGGAGCATCTTGCTGTGATGAGACCAGCTTGTCCCCGAGTGAGGCCACCAGGTAGACCTTATGTGTATGCATATGCGATGTTCCTTGTCTAGCCCAAGTTGGGCAAGGTGGATTACTGGAGACGGTGCCTGGATGATCTTGATGCAGTGATATGGTGGCCATACCTAGATTGTGAGACGTGGGATACAGATCACCTTAAGATTCCATTTGTAGGTATTCCATGATTTTTGATAGGTTGGACACCGTTCATTATAAAGAGGTTCTTGGCGTTGCGGGTGCAGCGACAGTTCGGTTTCACATAGGGGATGCCACAGGGGGTTGCTCACTATGCACGGAGCAAAGATGAGGCAAGATGGGGACCGTGTATTTCATATTAGATAGCTTATATAGAGTACATGGATTTAGCGCCCAAGGCATGGGATGATAGACGAGATATTGTTGATGCTGGCATGTCCGATGAGTACTCAGTCTATTATCATACACATCCCTTTCCACGGTTTACCTGTCCTGATGAGCCAGCACCCATTTTGGTGGTACCGCAACCAGGGGTAGGGAGACAGGAGGATGTGGCAGGTGGTGAGCAGGCAGCAGTTGGGGGAGAGGAGGTAGATAGTGGAGAGGAGGAGAGTTCAGATGGAGATGATGGAGACGACGGTGGAGATGAGGGGCAAGTGCCAGGGAGGTCGGGGCCAGACTTTTTGAGTGGTGTACATATCATGCGGCGGCTAAGGACTGGGATTGGGTGTAGGAAAGTGATCAAGGTTGGTTCCTCATCACAGCAGGGACAAATAGATACCCTACAGGCCCAGGTGCATACATTGCAGGGACAGCAGGTGCAGTTGCAAAGTCAGTTGGTGCAGGCACAGGGATTGGTTGCACAACTACAGGCACAGCTGGCACAGTCACAAGAACAGGCACATGCATAGGCACAGGCACATCCTCCTACCCCAGATCCACACTTAGTCTAGGTGATGACAGAGAGATGCATTGAGACGGAGGGCAGTAGAGGCCGAGGGTGTTGCATAGAGGCTGATGGGCACTGTGGAGAGTGCATCATTGTGATAGGCCATTGTAGAGGGCTTTGAGATGGCCAGAGAGGCTGAGTATTACCAGGTAAGATACGAGGAGTTATGTCCTCCTGAGCGCAGAGAGCCTTTCCCACGATCTCATACTAGGACCAGGAGTAGGACACGAACAGGCACACAGAGTCTGGGTGTTATCGAGCCTCGACGAGATCCAGATGTAGGGACCAGTGGGAGGCCACCATCCTCGAGACCAACTCCATCAGGGGGTTCTACCAGCCAGCCTTGATGTATGCAGGATTTTATGTGATGTATCTCATTTTTTTTTTTGGAGCATGTACATTGATTTTTTATCATATCTCATGTATCTTTCTAGACATTTCAGTGTCATTGGACTATTGGAAATTTGTATGTATATTTTGATGAGCGATGATATGCGGCGGCGATGAGTTTTGATGATGTGTTGCATTTGTTGTGATGATATGAGATGGATATGCATTTATTTCCTTGCTTATGTGATATGGATATTGATATATGATCTATTGACTAACCTATTTTGCAGGATGATGTGATATGATGATGTGTAATATGATGTGTACTAATGGTCTCATGCAGGTGGATGATGATGGGAAAATGCAATGTGTCGAGATGATATGATATGATATTATTAATGATGTGGAAATGTGATGTTTGTATGAAAAATTTGTGTTTTGGAATTTCCAAAATGTTATAAATGGTGATGATGTGATGTGATGATTTTTCCATATGATATGTAATATGAATCAAATGTTGTATAAATGGTATTTAAAAATGAGAAAAGATGTGAATGATAGATGAAATGTATGCTATGAAATGTAATGAATATGAAAAAGATTGATGAGATGATGAAATGAGATGTAATGACATGAAATAAAATGAGATGATATGGTAATTGTAATGATGTAATGGAAATGAGATGAAAATGATATGAAATGATATGATAATGAGATGAAAAATAATGTGTAATGTAATGATATGAAATGTAATGATGAAATGAAATAATAAAATGGAATGAAAAGAGATGATAAAATGAATTATGAAGTGACTTGAGATGATAAAATGATATGAGCCGATGAGATGATAAATGATAAATGATAATTATATGAATAATAATGATATGGTAAAAAAAATGATGAGAGAATGATGTGATGAAAAAAATGAGTAAATAATGAAATGAAATGGAGTGAAATGGAATGAAATGATAAAAATGATAAAATGGAAATGTTATGGAAAATGTAATGAGAAAATGAGAAAATTAAAATGATATGGAATGATAATAAAGGAAATGCAATAAAATGAAATGGAATGCAAAAAATGAAATGTAATGTAATGATATGCAATGTAATAAAATGAGATGATATGTAGTGAAATGATATGATAGGAAATGGAATGAAATGATGAAATGAAATAAAATGGAATGATAAAATGATAAAATGAAATGGAATGATAAAATAAAAATGATATGTGATGATGAATGGGATAATAATGAAAAATGGTTAAATGTATGAATGAATGACACGAAATGATAAAAGGATGAGAATGAAATGAAGATGATAAAAAATGAGAATGTCCCATGATATGTAATGAAACGATATGAAATATGAAATGAAAATGTAACATGAAGGATAAATAAATGGGAAAGGATCCAAATGATGGATGTTTAAACTATATGATATGTACAAGACCGATATG
Source organism: Sequoia sempervirens (assembly GCA_007258455.2). Classification (NCBI taxonomy): domain Eukaryota; kingdom Viridiplantae; phylum Streptophyta; class Pinopsida; order Cupressales; family Cupressaceae; genus Sequoia; species Sequoia sempervirens. The sequence goes on along the minus strand of VDFB02262292.1, from coordinate 149,170 downwards.
AAATGATAATGAAATGAGTATGAAAAAAATTTCCAAATGTCCTCCACATATAACCCAAAGAGACATGACAACCATTGATTTATTTGTTCAACCTTGTGTGAAACTCTAATGTGAATCCAGTATGCAAAATATATAAATTGATCTAAATGAAATGCAACTAAATAAAACCAATTGTTCATTGAGCCTTCAGGTAACTTTTGTGAATCATCATAGAGCCTTATAAAATGTTGGAAGTATGTACAAGCATCATAGGGGAGATTAGCACCGATGATGACCTGAGTACAACTTTCATGATTTTTGATATAGCAAGTGAACACAAGCATCGAGGTATAATTGAACCGAGATGACCTGAGCATTTCTTGCATAAACAAACAAAGACTAACCACCTTCTGATGCAAATGTGGAACTGTCGTCAGTTATATACTTTGGAAATCATGTTTTTTGACATATTTGCATCAAACTGATAGTTAACCTCAAGACAACAGACAAAGAAAAATCATCCTCCTTCCTTGCCACTCTAGTTTAGTACATCATTGAATGTGCTCCAGAGAGATGATATCGAAAAATCAAACAACCAAAATGTAAAACTGATATTCCAATCATTATTCAGATTTTAGATCATCCAGATATGAGTCATGATATGATATTTTGCTGAAAAACTGTTGTGATATGGATCGATGATTGGATAATTGTTTATGTGTGTTAATTGTTTGTTCGCATGGCTGAGTTCTATAGCGTGGTCGAGTTGTTTTGGTAGAACCTGAAAGTTGGTTGCCCCAGAGTATGTCAACATTTGCCCCAATATTTGACACAACTTGCTGAAATGGATATGTACAATAATCAAGCCATGGTAAGACATTTATCGCTCTAGGAAAATGATGGCAACATGATGCTGATATGACCCTAAGATGATGGAAATATGTATGAAAGGAAGGCTGAGAAGTAAAATGCAGAACATGAACTAATAGATGGAGAGCTACAAATAGCGTCTATTTGCCAGATTTTCACTATTTGTTTTTATTGCATTTTTATTTTCTTTTGTCGCTACCGAGATGCCTATTTGCCAAGTTTTCACCAGGGTAACCCTTTTTTTAGGAGTTTTTTTGTTGTTTTTGGATTTCTTCGGGACTTTTTCTAATTTTTTGGATTTTTTCAGGACTTTTTTTGATGTTTTTGGATTTCTTTAGGACTTTTTTTGATGTTTTTGGATTTCTTCAGGACTTTTTCTGATGTTTTTGGATTTCTTCAGGGATTTTTCTAAATGATGATGACTGCCTCAGACATAATACTTTTTTAGGTGCATGTTGTTGATGGGTTCATCAAACAGGTCCCCTTCTGGCGTTGATAGCTTGTACACTCATGAACTGTACACTGCTATGACCACATATGAACCTAGCCAATTAGGTTCAAACTTTCCTTTCTTCTCTCTATCTTGTTGATTGTGTGAGTTCTCTTTTAGAACAAGATCACCAACCTGAAAGGTACGCGGTTTGACTCTATGATTATAGCTACGAGACATCATTTGTTGATAGGCTTTCAAATGATCAGCTGCTCATTGTCTCTTTTCATCAAGAAGTTATAGTTCTTGAAGTCGAGAAACTCTGTATTCATCATCTGTTATGAGACCTTTCAGTGATACTCTAAGTGATGGAATCTCAACCTCTAAAGGTAGGATGGCTTCCGCTCCATAGACAAGAGAAAATGTCATTGCTCCTATTGGCGTTCGGATACTAGTTCGGTAAGCCCATAATGCGGGATTGAGTTGAACGTGCCAATCTCTCCCTGCATCATTCACAGTCTTCTTTAAAAATTTCAATATTGTTTTATTTGAGGCCTTTGCTTGGCCATTCCCTTGTGGATAATAAGGTGTTGAGTATCTGTGTTGAATATGGAATCTCTCACAAAGTTCATCAACATCCTGATTCTTGAATGGTTGTCCATTATCTATGAGGATGGAGTTGGGAATGCCATACCGACAAATGAGATAATTGAGTATGAATGATGAGATTTGTTTGCCAGTGACCTTAGTGAGAGGTATTGCCTCAATCCACTTAGTAAAATACTCTGCCTCTGTGATGATGAACTTGTTCCCATTCGAAGATGAAGGATGAATCTTGCCAACTAAATCCAAGCCCCATTGAGATAATGGGCATGTTGGTACAAACGGTTGTAGTTCCTATGCTAGTGCATGAATTAGATTTCCATGTATCTGACATTTAGAGAATTTTGTTACAAAATTGAATGATTCCCTCTCCATTGTAGGCCAGTAGTAACCCATTCTAGTCAATTTCTTGGATAAGGTTAGTCCACTTGAATGAGTACCACAAATGCCACCATGAACTTCTTGTAAAGCCTTATCGGATTTGTCACGTTCAAGACATCGAAGTAAAGTACCATCAAGACCATGGCGATAGAGAGTGTTAGTGATAAGGGTATAGCGAGAGGATTGGCGGATAAAATTGCGCTTTTGTTTACGGGATAAGTCAAGTGGTAAGATGTCGTCTTTTAGGTAGGAATAAATCTTTCCATACCAAGGTGAATCGGGTCCTACTAAGTGGCAAATGATTTGGCTTTCAGGTGTGTCATAAGCAGGCGTAAATGATTGTTCCACCAGAAATTCATAGCAAGCCTGAGTTTCTGGGAGTTGTAACAATGAAGCGATTGTGGCCATAGCGTCAGCTGCCTTGTTATCAAGACTTGGAATTTGAATGAACTTGATGTCTACAAAATATTTCTTGAAATCGTCAACCATTTTCTTATATGGTAACAATTTATCATCATTGGTCTGATAGTCATCATTGATCTAGTTAATGACTAACTGTGAGTCACCGTACACTTGTAACTCTGTGATTCTCCATTCCAGTGCTATTTTGAGTCTAGTGATTAAAGCTTCATATTCAGCTATGTTATTAGTGCATGGAAACATTAGCTGATATGACCGAGGAATGGTATTTCCTTGAGGGGTGACAAAGAGTATGCCTACCCTTGATCCATGTTGAGTAAATGAGCCATCAAAATATAATGACCAAGGTTGCTTTGACTCTATCATGAAGACATCAGCATCTAGAAATTCAATGTGCATGGGATGCTCTGTTTGTAGGGGTGCTTCAGCCAACTGATCAGCAATAGCTTGTCCTTTGATTTCTTTGCGATCACTATAATGAATATCGAACTCGCTTAATATCATGACCCATTTTACTAATCTTCTTGTTAATATGGCCTTGCTTAACAAATATTTGAGTGGATCAATCATTGCAACAAGATTGATTGTATGAGTTAACATGTAGTGTCAAAACTTCTGCGAGGCAAAGACTACAACTAGGAAAGCCTTCTCGATAAAAGTGTAGTTAAGTTCATGACCTGTTAATGTTCGGTTGATATAATAGATTGCATTTTCTTTTCCTGTAGAGTCTTCTTGTGCTAATAATGCCCCCAAAGATGTCTATGTGGCAGCAATGTATAAGATGAGTGGTTTATCTAGATTTGGTGGTATCAGAACTGGTGGGTTCATTAAGTATTGCTTGATTTGTTGAAAGGACATTTCACACTTATCATCCCAGTTGAAAGGAACATTCTTATGTAGTAGATGTGTGAAAGGTAGACATTTATCTTCTAGTTGTGCAATGAATCTTCGTATAGATTGGATTCATCCCTGTAAGGATCTCAACTGATTGATATTCCTTGGTGGAGGCATTTCCATGATTGCTTGTACCTTGGCGGGATCTACTTCAATTCCTTTTGTTGAAACTATGTATCCCAATAGTTTTCCAGATGTGACTCTGAAAACACATTTCTTAGGGTTGAGGTGAACTTTGAACTTTTCCAACCTTACAAATATTTTGGATAATATCTTGATATGTCTCTCTTGTGTAGGATTTTGCTAGTATGTCATCGACATAATCTTCCATGAATGTGTGCATCATGTCATGAAAAATTGTAGTCATAGCTCTTTAATATGTAGCTCTAGCATTCTTTAAACTGAATGGAATGACATTCCAACAGTAAGTCCCCCAGGGACATGTGAAAGTTGTTTTGTCCTGGTCTTCTGGTGCAATCTTGATTTGGTTATATCCAGAAAAACCATCCATTAGTGAATACATGGAATGGCCAGCCGTTAGATCAACTATAGTATCAATGCTTGGAAGAGGAAAATCATCCTTAGGACATGCCTTATTAATATCTCTGAAATTTGTGCACACTCGAACACTTTTGTCAAGCTTGGATATAGGAACAATGTTGGAGATCCATTCTGCATAGTCAATTGATCTTATAGATCCCATATCGAGGAGTTTCTTAAGTTCTTCTTTAACTAGTAATGCCACATGAGGATGCATCTTTCTAAGTTTTTTTTTCATAGGTATTGCTCCTGGTTTAATGGAAAAATGATGCATTATAAGATTTGGATCAAGACCTGGCATGTCTGCATAAGACCAGGCAAAATTGACTTGATTTTCTCTGAGAAAGTCCATGAACTTAGGTACTTCTTTATCCTTCATTGATGCAGCCAACTATAGAATCATTGGTTTCTCTGTACTTTCAAGATTAATTGCTTTGGTAGGTTCAATCAAGATAGGCAATTGCTCATGATAGTGCTCCAAAAGAGTGTCAAGTATCCCATCATCTAGTGCCTTAAAAAGGTTTTCACCATCTGATGGGCTCTTTGTTTTATCTTTTGTTTGATCTAATACTGCTAGATTCTGGTTTTCACCATTAGATCTTTCTTTTTTATTTTTATTTTTGCAGCTAGGAAACTTGACACCCTCCTGACTAAGGATCTTGTGCCGAAATTTACCAGTGGAACAATCATTTACATCATCTATGGAAAGGAAGTTTATGATGGATTCGTCATTTGGAAACATAGGTATATCAAGAGGTTCAGATAGATCCCAATCAATGAGATCAGGATGTATTAGCAGTAGCGGATCATTAGGTTGTGTGAAATCGGCTACGGTTATGGTCATAATGGAGGTGTCTATAGAATCTGAGGTATGGGGTAGATCAATGATGGTACTATCCTCACGATAATCTTGTTTGATCAAATATGACTCGGTATCACTAGAATCATAGTTATGTTGTAGTTCAGATTCTCATGGTTGGGTCCCTGACCCTTCTCCTTTGATTAGAGTAGGCGTATACTTGTGTATCACATCAACCTATTTGTCCCTCTAGAATTCATCATTATGGATGGTATCCCATTCGTATTCTCTAGAGTCTGTGTCAGAGTTATTATCGATGAAATTCTAAATTGTTGTCAAGCATGGTTCCCTTGGATCAGAACTTTCTTGCAATGTGAGTACAGTATCATTCACTTGTTTGGATGTTGTTTCTTTCAAGCTAGTATCATAGCCTAGTCATGTTTTATCTTTTGCCGCAAGTCCTGGAGGATCAATAGGCTCAACTACTCCTTTTCTTTTTCTGATAGGACCATTACCCTCATAGCCCATCTTTTGCATGATTGAATATCCCTTACCATATTTCTCAGTTGGTAATTTGATATTAAGAACTATTTCATCTTCATCTTCATCTCTATAGAGCCATTTTAGCATTTCACTATCCTCAGGATCTTCCATCAGGAATTTCTCTTTGATAAATTATCCATTGAACTTTGTGGTTGGTTCTGTTGTTGATTGTGTTGATGTTGACGCTACAGATATTTGATGATGCGCAATAGACGGTTGTCCATGTGACCAAGGTGATGTAGGAAGATTAGCCAGATAGAGAGAGTATTCTCCTACTCCATTATCTTTGAACTGTAGTTGCTTGTCAAAGGTTTTGGTTAGTTGACTGATTTGTGCATCAACTTTTGGAGAAGTGCTAGTAGTCGCTTCTCGATTGTTAGGAACCAAAGTGTCTTAACTAGATTTGATGGTAGAACAAGTTTGACTGTGAGAATTATCAGCTGATATCATGATCTCTTTTCCATCATAAGGAAACTTAAGACACTGATGATATGTAGACGGTACGGCTTGCATATCGTGGATCCAACGACGACCCAACAAGATGTTGTATGCGATATCACAGTCTAATACTTGACAGAAAGTATTTTTGATAACAAGTTCCACTATGATTGGTAGCATAATTAAACCCTTGGATGCTCTTTCCTCATCATCATAGGCTTTAATGGTAATCTTTCTTCTGGGATCAATGGAATCCTCAGAAAACCCTAAAGCCTAAATTAATTTCATGGTACATATGTTTAAACCAGCACCTCCATCTATTAGAACTCGTCTGACACGAAATTTATGGACCATGAATTCTAAGTATAATGATGAATTATGGGGATGTGTCATGGAAACATCATCTTTTTTAGAGAATGAAAGGCATGTGGGTGAGGACAAATGTCCTACCATGGCTTGAAATTGATCCAGATTCAGATCATCAGATACAGTTGTTTCAATGAGGGCTTTGTCTAGAATTTCTTTATGCACCGGGGAAATCTTCAGAAGTTCCAAGATAGAGATCTGGGTAGAAGTTTTTCCAAGTTGATTGATTAAATCATATTGATGTGACAGCGGTGGCACAATGGATTTTGAATGAGCGCCTTTTAGGACAACTTTAGCTTGTGCCCTTGTTGTTACGTTAACTTCTCGATACTCCATTTTCTCTTTGACTTCTATAACATTAATCTGCTCGTCATCAGTGTAAATATGATTGATTATATGCTCATCGACAAGATTCACATTCTTTCCGAAAGACTCACCCTTTTGATAATTGGGAAAAGGATTTCAAAATGCTTGGTGGTCTTCGTTTGATTTTCGGTTCCCTTCTATTTTGACGATGTCTTTGTCGATTAAATATTGAATAGCGTTCTTCAAAGCTTGGAAATTATTCGTACAATGGCCTTTACATCTATGATATTCACAATAGTACGCATCATTCCATGATGGTGGCTTCACACTAGGTTTGAAGTTACATTGAGGTGGTAGGGTAATGACGTTCTTTGCCATCAAGTCTTTAAGGGCAGATTCCAGAGATTGTCCTAATGAAGTAAAAGTTCTTCTGTTGGAGAAAAATGAAGATTGTTGCAGATTCGTGTTTGATGTATTTCCTAAGGTATTGTTATTGTTGTTTCCATGATACCCTTGATTGTTGGTATTATTCTGATTTGGAACAAAAGTTGGATTTTGGTTATTCCTCAGAGGAGGAAGGGAGTTGTTTCCCTGATTTGTAACCGAGTTGACGTTGGTTTAGTTGTTTTTGCGAGGAACACTAAGAACAAATGGCTTAGCTGAGACATGATGTGCATCCACAACACCATCGTTCACCATGTTTTTTTTGCGAGTCCAAAATCTAGATTTGTCATTGTGGTGACTTGAGGAGCTAGGATTGTCTTTATCAAGTTTGACTATCCCTCTCTGGACTAATGCATTTTCAATCATTTTATGAAAAGAGGGAGGACAATGAAGATTTAGACGATAAGTCATCTCTTGATCCAAGCTATTTATGAATGTAGTGATCTTTTCCTTTTCAGGAACATGACATGGATATCTGGCGAACAATCTTCTCCATCTCTGAAGAAATGTGATGAACGATTCACCAGGTTTTTGCTTAGCCTTGCATAGATCAATCATTGTGATTTGGTGTTGTATGTTATAGGAATATTGAGAGATGAACTCATTGATCAATTCCTCAAATGTTTTGACAGGCAGTGTAATTTCTGATAACCATTCCATAGATTGGCCTCCAAGACTTCGTGGGAACAAACGCATTAAGTATGTATCCTCATGAGCGAATTCTCAAGTCATGTTTCAAAAATCTCTAATATGGTCAATGGGATCCGATTTTCCATTATAACGATCAAACTTCAGAATTTCATAATGCTTAGGAAACAGAATCATGTTGAGACATTGATCAAAAGGATATGGACAAATATCATCAAGAGCGTATGTTTTTGTTGTGGCTCCCCCTTCTAGAATTTTAATTTTCCCTTCTAATGTTTTAACATATTGAGTCAAGGCACTAAGACCAGATAAGGGTGTTTCATCAGGACTACTCTTTATGTTTGTAATATCAAAATCATGAGGTAATTTAGCTCCTTTGTCGGCCAAAAATAGGAAATATTTTTGTTTGTCACGGGCTATGAGTTTTTCTACCGCTCTGAGAAATTTAGGATCTTGCTCGGCTTCTTTAAGGTGACGTTCTTCTTCTTGTTCATCCTCGCTATCTTCAAAGGTTTTTCTCATGTCTTTGTCGGAAGTAGACGAATCTTTTGCTCCTTTGGTCATGTTGTCTTCAAAAAGGGGATTTCGACTTACTTTATAAAGGGGATCACTATTTTCACCTTCTTCTTGGGTTGTTGATGTATGATCTTCTTGTTGAATATCTTCCTTCAGTTTATTGTATTGTGATTGTGTAAAAATAGGCATATGATTTCAAGATGTTCTCCTAAACTTAGATCATAGTTTGATGAGTGCAATCAAAGATGATGTTCTAATCTGATAAGATAAAAATATTATGATAAAAACTATGTTTCCTAATTCATGGTTGTGGCTTCCAATGATAAAGGATGTCAGAATCCTGTTGGGAGAAGTTGAACCAAGAATTTAGAAGTTTGCGATGGAAAGTGCACTTGTAAGATTTGATCTTTGTTTTCGAAGAATGATCAATATATCAAATAGCCTATTTCAACTCACTGAAGTATTTGACTAGGATGTGTCGAATATTCAATAGAAGGTTGTGGTATATAGTTGAAATCAAGAGCCTGATTGTGATTGTGTCATTGAGAGAGGGATCTCCTTTGAAAATAGGCTCATGAATCTAGAGGGTCCACAGTGTATTCGTCAGTAAATCCTCTGACAAAATCTTGGTACCTATGGAGAAATCTGTGATAATGAAGCAAGACGTTTCGACTCTTGTATAAAAACTTCCTTCATTATAAGCTCTTCTTGTAGCCTAGAGTTTTCTTGGGTTTCCTGATCCTATTGGTAATTGACTTCTTATCAAACTTGGTAGATTTCCACTTCCTAAGCATGAGAGAAAATATGTTACTGAACCGGGAATGCTAGAAACTCAAATCTATCAGAAACAATGATTCAGGAAAAATGACAAATGTGCTTTTATGTTGCCTATATGCGCTTCAGAAATAGGGAGATGCGCTAGAGAAATGGTCAAATGCGCTTTAATATGTCCCATATGCACTACTTTGTATCTTATATGCACTTCAAAAAATGTTTTGATAGTGACCCAAAAATTGTTTGCAGAATACTCAGCCTATGCGCTAAAACAGACTCCAACTACGTTGAAACAGACCCTAAAAGTGTTGATTTAACCAATGAATGCGTTAAAGCAGACCTTATATGTGCCAAAATATACCCTAGATGCGCTAAAATAGTTTTTCCAAGGTATTTTTTGAATAGTTGAGAACAGTTTTCAGCTAAATTTTGACATGTTCATTTCAGATGATCTTTTATCTGAATTAGTGTGATTGAAAATACAGCAAACACCTTGAAAACAATTGTTTTTAAGTCCTATACTAAACATCAAGTGTATGATCATAATGTTTTTCAAAAATTGTTTTCACAGGTTTTACACATGACAGACAGTTCAATCAGACTCACTCTTAGTACTCAGGTAGGTCATCATAAAAATCAACAACCCACATCTTAGAACTGCGTCGACTCACATAGTCGTGTCACCCCCGAAGGGGCGCCCATGTTTTTGTCTTTTCCAGGAATGTACTCAGAGTGACGGAAGTGGATATCGGATCCCCTGAGCAAACGGTCCTTGGCAATTATATGGTGAGTATCTTGGGGGTAGACTCTTCCCTCCCCTGCACTATGATTAATATGATGTTCAGAAATTGACTTCAGCTGGATACTACACTAAGTTCATAGTAAGGGTTTATGTTCGGTGCGGCAATAATAAACTCCCTCAGGAGACCTCCCAACCTTTAAGACAAAGGCTTTGGGGATGGTTATCTTGCACACTACCGAAAAAAGAGGATTTCTCCTGATTTGCTTTAAATTTTATAGTGGGGTGGAATAGCCTGGCTTTGGCTTGAACCCACTTGAGTTGTTCCTCTTGGGTGAGTACTTTTTCCCACAAGAGCAGGCCCTCTACAAGATGTAATAAAGCAGTAAAATTGCATGAATTAAAAAGGCAAGTCTGGTATTCTGGTCACCCAGTTAAGGGGAGAACATAGACCTATTGCCACAAACACAGTAGACACTGTTCCTTTTAAAAGCCCAAATCACAATGATCTAAACTATGTGAAGATGTTGCTTCACATAAAGCATGGGATTCATTTTAACCGCAAAATCAGTGTGTGGTGACTATCCTAGATTGTTTTATTTTAAATCCATGTCTATCCTAGGGTTGTTTCCTTTTAAAACCAACTATGACTATCCTAGATTGTTTCTTTTCAAACCAGAAAAAGGTTATGTCTGAGGAAGGCGTTAGACTCAGAAACCTGTTTAGTTACAACCTGTATGTGCCAAAAGATCACCTGTATGCGCCACAAAAACAAGTAAATGCACCAAAACAGATCATAAAAGTGCTACAGAAAGTCCTAAATGAGCTAAAAGAATTCCTAAATGCGTTAAAACAGAATGCAGCTAAATTTACTTTTTTGTTTTTCAATTTTTTTAACAAACTAAGTCGAGCATATGCGCCATTATGTTCTGTAGATGCATCGCAACAGTCCCTGGATGCGCCAAAGTACCTGCAAAAGTGCTGAAAGAAGCCATGGATGCGCTTTAAAAACCTACAGATGCACTTCAGAAATCGTCGTATGCGCTAAAACGGAAAATTTTGTCAAAAATCTGAATTCCAGAACGCGAGATCCTGTCAAAAAACCTACAAGTAGATGTTAAAAATGGGACAAGGCCCCACAGTGGGCGCCAATAATGTGTGGTCGATTTTGTGAACATTAAATATGTAAACAAATGAATCAATCACACCAATAAGACATTATATCAAAAACAGAATATTAAAACAATAAAGATTACAAACTCAGTATCATGTTATCGGTGTCGTCCTATCGTCCTCTATCTTTAGTATTTTCATTGATTCCAGCTGGCTCTCAGATTGTATGCTAGGCTCAATGAATAGTCCTCCTAAAGAAAGAGATTGAATATGAAGTGCATGTAATGCTAAGGCATGATTATTCTATGCTAAACATGATTGCTGAAAATGAAAGACCATTGATGATGCTATGAATAATAAAACTATAATGCTATAGTGCTAAGAATGCAATTAATCTATAATTACTTTGATATGTGTTGTGTAACCCTTGCTTGGATTGGTTGTGCTATTTATAGTTTTTGAAAGCTTTTGATTGGTTGATATGATCAACAATTGTGAAAATTCCTGGGAGATTGAACGGTTGAGGATGGATAAGACTAAAGAAAAACAAAAGAAAGCAGAAAGCAAGATTTGTTTTCTTTTCAAAGAGGTAAGATAAGATGATAAAGATGAATTGTAAAAATCATCTTTTTGTAAGATTATGGAAAGATTTTGAAGAATATAAATAATGAATTATTAAATTCAATTATTTATTTATGGGTGACATAGAGATTCTTCTTAAAATAGAATATTTACCCTAGATTTGAAGAATAATGGAAGATTTCATAATTAAATAGAATATTTAATTATGATTCTGAAAAGATATGGAAGATATTCAATTAAATAAAGATATTTAATTAAACTTTTAAGAAATGGTATGTAAATGAAATTAATTAAATGAGATATTTAATTAACTAGAAGAAAGATTCGAAAATAAATTTTTAAATTTAATTAAATCAAAAAGACTTAATTAAATTCAAAAAAGTGATAATTAATATAAATAAATAAAGTGTATTTATTTAATTAATTAAGTGGACATATGAATGTGAAATAACTAAATAAAAAATCAATTTATTTAATCATGATAGAAGAATAATTTGAATGAACAATATAATTAAATTAATTAAATTTAATCATATGTAGAAGACTTTAGAGAAATTAATTAAATAGTAAATATTTAATTAAATGCCAGGATTAATCAGATATGACCAATTTTATGCATCTACACTTATCATTTTTAGCACCTTGATATTCTTGAGTTTTTGTAGTTCCTTAATATATTGTTCTAGCATAGCTATGTGGGATCTAAGAAAATCAGTCCCTACTCTCAAATATTTAGTAGTATGGTTATTCTCCATATGCTCACACTCACTAGCTCTACTAGCCTCAAAAACCTCCATGCCAACCAAGTTCTTCCTAGTTCTATCCATCTAGCAAAGCAAACCAAATAAAATAAACACTCAAAATGAAGAAAGAAAAACATACAAATTTACAAACAAAACATGTTTGGATTGTTATTACAATTTCTAGTAAACTTAGATCTCCTTGAGTTTTAATTATATGATAGGTCAATTAAAAATAAAAATAAAGTAGATAGAAATTTTCCTTTACTTTTAATAATAATTAAAAAATATCCCATAATTATGAATATAAAGATACATAAAGTAATCATAATTGAATTCTTTTAATAAGGTAATCTCACAAGTACATAAATAGTACATCAATCAATATTGTATAATATAATGTCAATAATTACAACCCTCAATAATAATCATATTAAGTACAACTAGGCTAATAAGACAATTTATCTCATACACAATATGGTCTTGCTCAAATCATAATATATATAAGAAATCTCTAACTTGAATGCACAAGCTACTCCCTCCAAGCTCCATCTATAGAAGGGTAAGACAATTTAATGCACTTTAAGAAATACCTTTCCTCCCTAGCCATCATTTTAGCTTGAAGTATCAAAATGGATACTCCAAAAGTGTGAAGTGCAAATAACTATATTGATTATCTTTTAAGTTTATATCTATTTTCTTTCACAATGACATGTAACAAAATCTATAGTTCATACAACGTAATAAATATTATCCACTCTCACAACACACATTCACAATGTTGGTTCATTAATAAAATAATGTTAAATCATACTAAAGAAACCAATACTTTACAACAAATCATTTCAAGCACCCAAAAAGCATATAGGAATTAAGCACTTAACACGAGAGATATACACAATGAACAAGACATGTATACAATACAATACCACAATATAGCATACCCAAGTGTGCCTCAATCATAATAAGATCGACCTCCTAACTATGTTGTGTACCTAGGTACCAACTTCCTCACATAAGAAAGAAGCTAAACTATACCAAACACAAATCGCACTACCTCGACATGTCAAATAGTGTACATATTAGAAAATTAGGCCACACGACTTCAAAATAGAAAATATCTAACTTTATTGTGTAGGATATAAGGAATGATATATATAAAACTTGTGGACCTTATACCAATGAGAGTACTAGAGTTAATATGGTGTGCATATAGCAACAAAAACCTTAAATTATCAATTCAATCTATCTTAAGGAGATAACAACCTCCTAGATATTGGACTTGTTGTAGAGAAAATGACCATGATGAATCCATCCATGATGATAATATCCAACTTCTCCTAAATACATACGTATCTAAGTACTTCAATGAAAACCAAGATATTCAAATTATCAATACCAATATCAATTAGGTTTTCTTTTGTGTATCTATTTGTGGGCAGTGTCTTGTTTTTTGTCTGTGCTATGTTAAGGCTCTATCTTATGCTTTCTTACTATTAAAGGTTTCGGGTTTCCTCTAAAACCTGTTTGTTCCATAATAAAAAATAATTAGGTGTCAAGAAGCTCAAGCTTAAATTATCATTTTATTAACTCATCAATCTACCTTATAACCATATACATTATAGCTCACTAAGTAGTCAATATGTCACCAAAATAATTTGGGAAATAAATGAACTCATTAATACAACCCATCCTAACAATCCTAAATCAAAGAATAAATCATACAATAAAATATATTATTCTACATCACTCATGACTAGAGAAAACATAGTCAACAACACTTGCAAAACCCATGACATATATTTTAGCTTAAAATATCCAACTTGCATTACTATTCAATGGTCATACACCCATTGGGATAGCCCACTCCACTTGGAATGACCTAGTCAATGGATTTGTCCCTTGGGATGGTCTACCTAGTGGCCTAGTCCTATTAGATTTTTCTAAAAATTGAATTCTTAAATTTCTCCTCAATGTTGGTTCAATTCTTCTCAAGAATGTAAAATAAAACAAGAAAACAAGTTACCCCTATGCTTGGAAAACACATTCTCAAAATAGCATAAAAAAAAAATTCTTTTAGAACTTTTATTCACTTTCATTTTATGTTTGTATAGTCAGTTTGAAAAATCCTATAGTTTATAACTACCATTTTCATTTTCATAGTTCATTATCTTTCAATTTCCCCAATTTCACAATTACACTCAATTTGGCACAAAATTATGAGTATGTTATCCCAAAATAGAAAATGGCATTCACATACATTCATTTAAATGCCATAATTTCATTGATTAAGATCTAATTTACCTAGATTCTAATCTCTTGAGAAATCCCTCTTCATTAGGTTATCCTCCACATTTCTCTATTATATATATAGAGTTTCAAAAGGAAAATCAATTCTTATTTTTTAGAAATTATTTCACTTCCTAATTCATCCATAATCAATGTGAAAATATTTTAAGTTTAATCCACTTGAATCTCTATACTTTTCCTATGTTTCCCAATCTTTCTTTTATGTAAGAAACCAAAAGAATTTTGTTTTAAAATGATAACCTCTATTACATTTAGAAATTAATCTATACTCATAACCCATTTAAATTTTACAACCTACACACTAATATCTTCTTGAAAAGAAGTCACACAATCATGTACAAAACTAAATAGGCCTCTTTCAAATACAAAATCCTAGATTCATTACTAACAAAAAATAAAATAAAAATATGTTATTTTTCATGATTTAAAATCCAACTTATTCAATAAAAATTTTGATAATCAAAGAAGAAAATACTTGAAAATCAAAACCCTTAAATTAAAAAACTACTCCAATATTTAAGATCTCCAAAACCTCTATGTTTTTCTTCTAAAATTCAAAAGCCTCTCTAAAATAAAATCTATTTTTTAATAACAGGTTTTCTTCAAATCCCACATCAAAGGGATTAATTATTTAAATTCCACCACTATTTTTAAATAATATTAATTGTTCCCTACCCACCACATAATGGATCAAACTAATTTTTGTTGGATTTGCAATAGTTAATCCAAGATTATCTAGTGCTAGATGTATTGTCTATGTGGGATCAAAGAAATTGAAGGTTGGATCAAACAATGAAGGTAAATCTTAAGTTCTCATATTTGTCCTTCATGTTTACAAGCATTATGAGGTAAAATTAGTTCATATTGAAGGGGTTTCACTAATAATAAATGCATTGAGGAAGAAATGATCTCCAAACTAGAAAATTGTAAACATTTTTGAAAATGGACCATTCTCAAATTTTTAGTAGAATTCATCATTTAATATGTTTATAGAGAACCAAACTTCCTATATAAGTGCGCAGTTGATAACAATATGATTTACATTACTAACATTAATGCCAATGCTTGGGATATATTTGGGGATAATATTTAACTTTAATCATATCGATAAGGAGGATAATGAAGGTGGGATGATTTGAAAAATATTATCATTACAAATCATATGCATCATTTGAATGCAAGAGAGGTAATAATTTCTTGATCTAGCAACCTTCATGGAATAAAACATGTTGGGAAATAATTCTGATGAGATATGAAGGACTAAGAAATATCAAAATATTCATGAGAAAGCATGAGTGACTAGTTACATAAGGATAGAAAAGTGTTAAACAAATTCAATCGGCTTCCTCTTTCATCTAAAATGACTCTCACAAAGTTTTCTAATAGATATTGGGATTTTCCTAATATCAAAATGATGAAAAATAGCATTTTTTGGGAGGAAATTATCAAGCCCACTTTAAAATAATATTTAAAAAAATGTGGGGATAGTAAATCATGTTATACATGGATGTCAGGTGATAAATCTTTTATTTCATATCATAGCTATATAGTCAATTAAAATGTAGCTTCAATGTTTATTGGTGTACTATATGACTTAGAATAATAAGAGGAAATTATTAGGGTCATGGCCTTGTGTCTAATTAAGAAGAAACTACTAGGAGGTTTAGATCTAATGATGAAAGATACAATGTCAAGAGCTATATTTCCAAAAACCAATGATATTTTAAAAGTGAATGAAGGACATATAATATGACCATGGTGGTCATTCATCACTACTACCCATAAGAAAAATGAACAATATCAGAGGAGGGTAGGAAATGTAGTGATCTTTCTAAAAGAGGTGCAAAGAATCATGGTTTTAGGGGAATTGGGCCAAATGTTTGATGTGGATAAAGATTCCTTAGAGGAAAACTAATTAATAAATGAAACTAGAATTTGAAGTTTATTATCTACTTGTAGTAGAGATTTTTAGCATCACATTGGGTCTTTTTTTCTATAATGACCTACTAGGATAGGAAATGTTAACATACTATAATCCTATTAAAAGGGTCTATAAGAGTTGTACCCTCTCTTCATATAACATTTTTTATCTCTATTTTAATATAAATGGGGCGATTTCCAATATCACAATTTACTAACCAAATAATAGTAATTCTCCTTTGTATCTCAAAATAATATTTATAAAAACTAAAACCAAGATATTATAATTGTATTCTCTATTAAAATATAATCAATTAAAATATCTCATCTTTTCTCCATTCACATCTCTTTACTAAAACATCTAATAATAAAATATCTTATTTTAAAATTATTTAAATATAAAATCTATCCACAAATAATTTAGTGAAATATCCATCTTTAAATCACAACTTAAAAAATAAATATATTTAAATATTTTTTTTTCTAATTTATCATAATGCAACTTGCACGTATAATTTATTTAAATAATCAATTGAGCTTTCAAATCTAATTTGTGTCTTCTATTTTTTAAATGATAATAATTTTCACCAACATAATAAATAGTTTGTTTGAAATAATTTTATAAAGTCTTTAATTAATCAAACATTATCAAGATTTAAATTGATTAATAGCATATCTAGATTAATTAATTTATATTATAACATTTCACACAATTGCACCATAAATTTGATGTACTTCAAATAACAAGACCTGGTTCACCTTCCCCTGTAATTATTCCTATAAAACATCACATCTCACCAAAAAAGACCTTAGTGGAACTAGTAGAAAATTGTTATAATCCATAATCGATATTTAATGAAATTATAATGTCAAACTAATCACTTGTTTAGCAAGAAAATACACCAGGAAGTAAACACATTCATCCCAAATAAATCAACCACATTCAAATTACAATAGGATGACATAAATAACATCATAATCAAGTTAAATATTGAAACTTTAACATGTAAATGGGTGTTGATCAAATGGGTGGGAGAGGGAGCACAGTTGAAAGCAAGAGAGGGGTTTCAAATTAGTAGGGAGAGAGCTCTAGGTCAGAGAATGATGATGACAATAATGATGGAGCTTTTGCTCCCATCAATTGGATTGCTCAGTATGAGGCTCCTGTGGACTTGCTCGTTGCATCCCTTCTTGTTCTGGGTGGAGGGTGTGCTAGGGTTTTGTCTGAAGTTGGAGGTGTTGTTGAAGATGAGGCAAATATTGTGGCTAGGGAAGATGTGACTGTGGGAGGTGACATTCTTGTTGAGGTTGGTTTTGAGCTTTCCTATTCAACTCTTTTCCCTATGCATGAGAAATTTGTTCTTTGGGCCCCCTATTTTGGATAGTGGATGGGCACATTTATTCTTAGATCAATGATAGTATTTGGTGTTGGTTTTAGTGACTCTGCTACTAGAGTTGTTTGGAAGCTTGTTGTGGTGTGTCATAACCCAATTTTTATTGCATTTTAAATTATAATGTGATAAATTGAATTATTTTGGAAATTTAATATGTTGAATGAAAATTTTGATATTTCTAAAAAGTTTGAAAGAAGTTGAGCATCGTTGACTATGTGATCATTTGAATTATCTTATAACCTTATCATGATTGAACATTACTGATGAATTGTGCAAGTGCAAGTGTGTGTAAATGCGGGAAATAGGTTGAAGGACAAGAAGACGGTTGAAGTAGGATCATTTAGCCAGATTGAACGGTAAGCTTGATGGAATCTGGGTGCACACACCACAAAATGGCATGATAATTACATTTGAAATTCATATAGGAGAATTATATTAATCTTACTTGAAATGACTCGATGATTGAAAAGATGTACTTGTGAAATGTAATACATGTGAAATTCATATTTAATTGTCTATCTTGAGCTTGTGTTTTGAGAATTTTAAAGAAAATGATAGTGTAACTTGACATATAAACGAATGTATGTATTTTGAAAAGGCATGTTTAATGGATAAGAAAAGCCACTTCATTTAAACATCATTGTTTGAAATAAAAATAAAAGTTCATTCTTATTTAAAAGTTGATATATGTGTATATAAACATATATACAAGTACTCAAAAATGTATATATATATATATATATACACACATGTACATATGTGTGTTAATATATACAAATATATATATATACATATTTATATTCCTTAAAGAAAATGAATTTGGAATTGAAAATTATTACTATCATATTGATATAATTTGAATGGAAATCATGAGAAGATCCCATAATGGACGTGGCCTGTATTCAAATTATGGCCAATTAATCAAAATTCGATATAGTGGGGCGACAAAAATTAATGCCCATTTTAAAGAAACTGCCCATATTCATGCGAACAAGTAAGGAGGAATCTTTCCATTTTGAAAACATGTCACTAGAAAAACATAAAATAGTGTGGATGGGTTTCCAGGAAGAAGAAAGTAGGTGACTCAGCTGTGACGAAAAATCAAACAAAAAAGCACGATTTGAGGTAAATAGATATTGTTTTGGAAATATGCTTGATTTCCCATTTTTTCTATTCATAAGGCTTTCAATATTCTTGTGTTGTCAATTTGATTTGATTCAGTAAATAAATGTTAAATGCGTGCAAATATAATTGGCCTAGAGCTGATGTCGATTTCATGTGAATTGATCATCTTTTGTATATGCAACCAAGGCCTTACTAGTCAACCCTATATGTTTCTTGTTATGCGTTCTTTTTATATCATAATGGTAGGTTGGCCGAGCTTAGTCAAGGCAATATTTTCCATATATTTTTTCCTCATTCTATATTGCCATGCATGTGAGTTAATCTAGCAATTTATTGGCTAATCGGATTAAATCTGAATAGCAGAAAATGCTCAATTTGAAAACAATGCAAAGTAGAATAAGTTGATCGATCCCTTAGGGATTTGACTGTATTACCACCATCTTTTTAACTGTTATTTTTATATATATAGTAAATGCTATCTAAATTGGCTAGGCTGAATGATGGAGTTTGCACCCTCTGGGTGTATAAATTGTATTAGAATCTCAAAGTGATATAAACCGTTGCTATTGTATATTAAGACTACATCATTCACCTTGAACGAAGGTGGAACATACTTAATGTTCCAACCCTTGCATTTGATGAATCGATCTTCAAGATCGAGTAGCAACATATTGTTAATCATAGGTAAACTCATGCATGTCGAGCTATATGAATACATATTTATGCCAATTAAAAAGGCATTCAACCCAAATCGGCCAATGATAATGTTAGGGAAAATTTCAAATAGTCATTAATTGAAGGTCATTCCTTGGAGTGACCAGTGAATCGATCTTTTATTTCTTTCTAGTTGATTTCAATAGAAACCACAGGTATTTTTAAAACCCTGGAAATATTGAATTGTTTTAAGACTCTTATGATTAATTGGGTTTCTAAACGACAAGCATGTTGTTGCATACTTTTATTGCTTAGAGGATATTAGATGTATTTATATGATGAATACCAGAAAGATGAAGACTAAGTTCTTTTGTATGTAGTACTGGATAGCCTGAATCTATTAACGAAACTTATGGCTCAAAAACTTGTAAACTCCTTTAAAACATCATTTTATTATATAAACATAATTTTTCAGCTGTAAATAGCATCGTTTTGTTATGAACAACATTTTTTTAGCTACAAAAAGCATCGTTTGTTATAAACAATATTTTTTAGTTGTGAACAACATCGTTTTGTTATGAACAATATTTGTTTAGCTACAAATAGCATCGTTTTGTTATAAACAGTATTTGTTTAGCTACAAACAACATTGATTTGTTATAAACAGTATTTTTCTAGTTGTGAACACCATTGTTTTGTTATGAACAACATTTCTTTAGTTGCGACCAACATCATTTTTTAATGAACAACATTTGTTTAGCTACAAACAACATCGTTTTGTTATAAATAGTGTTTTTAGCTATGAACAGCTTTGTTTAGCTACAAACAACTTTGTTGTGTTACAAACAACATATCAGTATGTGAAAATTGTTCAAACAGACCTGATCTCAGTTCTTTTACTTCTTGTATTTCTGAAAAACTATATGACAATGTTGTAACAATATTTGGAATTGAAGCAATCTGATATAATAGTTTTATTTCAGAATGTATGCACAAATTAATAACATAAGTTGGAACATATATGTGTATGCACATAGACCTTCATCTATGTACATACACATACTTGTGACATACCTTCTTTTGTTACTTATTGAATTCACTCTTAAATGAATAATGATTTGTGTTGAATGTAATCATGTGTCATGTGTATGATATGATTGGATAATGTATTGATCAATTCCATTTGAATCATTTTTCTAATTATTTGTTAAATAAGGAAATAAGTAGACTAAATTACTTTTCCATAGATGTGTGTGTAAAGAATATTCTTTAATTGAATAGAACAACAACACCTAAGTAGACTAGAGCAGCTCAAGGCAGATGTTGCTAGAGGGGAGATAGTTGTTATGGGATGATTTTGCTGTTGAAAGTTACCTTTCAGGATGGGTGTCGAGATGGAGTTCAAAGAGTATAGGTTTTTGCTTTATCCAAAACCTATTGTTTGTTGTTGCAACATTATTCTTATGCTTTGCCAAGCAATTAGCCCACTATGTATGTATGGACTTTGTGATAATATTATTTTCCATTCCTAACATAGACCTTGCATTTTTCTAACTCATAGATAGAGATACATGTTGATGTTTGAGCACGCACCAGATTCCACCTTGCAGATTGTTCTCTTGCTAAAATTTTCGTGTAGGGTCGGGTATTCTTCAAGTTGGAAGAATTTCAGGGAAGCGTAAGCTTCGTGGTTGCACGATAAAGTGCTTCAACCATGTTCTCATCCACCAATGGAGGCAAATGTCAAGAGGAAACCTTGGATGTTTTCAAAACTATATTGGTCTATGATGTAACCTTGATGTAACCTTGATGTAACCTTGATGTAAATTTATACATTATATTGACTATGTGTCCTTATGAGCCAAGTCAACTTGGATATTGTAAATGACATTGAAATTGAATATATATGCATCTTTGACTTATTGTAATTAGAAATGTGTTACTATGATTGACAATAGCTACTTAGTTATGTCTTTTTAAAATTTAATATTCATAATGTCATTACAATAATATAATTAGGTAATAATTAGAATGGGTTATTACATTTGGTATCAGAGCTTAGGGTTCAACTCTAGGCCTTTTAAGTCTACCATAGCCATGACTAGGGGATAGTTGACCCTTGAAAAAAATTAGTTATCCTGAGAATTGACCAAACTTGGATTGAGTGCAGGTATGGGAAGGTCAAAGATAGGACGGAAGAAAGGGAAGACTGTTAGGACCTCAAACAAGAAAGTTGTAATGGAAGAAAATGCTAAGACTGAGGTTCAACCTAAGATTCCCGACGACGAGACTCTAGTTCAAGCCCTCACACGACTTAAGCTAGAGAGAGGCGAGAAGATTGAGGAGAAGTGAACACCTAAGACTAAGAAGATTTCTACTATCATAGATTGGCCTCCAGGGTGTGGACCAAACACACCCTTTCTAACTAAGGAGGAAAAGGAGAGCCTGCGTGCTCAACCATCCCCTTCTAAAAAATTTAATGTAAATTCTGATGAGGACCCAAAGGAGTGTCCTCTCTATGATAATAAGAAAACTAATTAATGTAACAAGAACCTTATGTAAATAAGGGTCCATTGACCCACACCTGATATAAATAAAGCAAGGCATTATTTTTTGTGTGTTCAAATGAAGAACTCCAAAATATGTTTATTGCACATGAATGTGTATGTCTTCCATGAATAAAGGAAATATGAATGTGTATGTTATGTTATGTAGAATAAGAAAATTTATTTTTAGAGCCCACTGTTAAGTTACAATAGACATGAAATGTGATGCAGATCAAGTGTGAATGAGCATGGTGACCACTAGGCAAGAGACAGGTGGTAGTGGGTCGAACAATGGACCAAACAAAAGGCTGGAACAGATTCTTGAGATTTTGAACCAGAAAGAGGCTTGTATGGACCACATAGAACATGAGGTTCGAGTGGCACGCGAGGATTGAGTTCACAGGAATGCAGAAGTCAATCAAGGGAATGGTGATCTAGGAGAAGGCCCTTGGGGTTGAATTAAGGAAGAACTTGGAAAAGATCTCAAAAGAGTAGCACTGCCTAAGTTTGATGGTAAGGCTATCAAAGCGAGAGCTGAGGCATGGACCATTGAGATGGAGAAATACTTTGGACTCTGTAACCTATCTGACTAGACTAAAGCGGCATGGACTACATATCAGCTTTCAGGAGAAGCAGCTAGTTGGTGGGACAATGAAAAGTTAGAAAGGAATCTTCAGCCTGCTAAGATTACTTGGGAACTCTTCCTCCAATACTTCAGGAAGAGATGGTTACCACAAATTTTCTTTGATAAGGTGACAAAATTCTAAAACCTAACGTAGAGGAGCATGACTATGACCCAATATTGGGAAAATTTTACCAAGCTACTAAAGTATGTGCCCCAATATCAAGGAGATGAACATTGCCATATCTAGAAGTTCATATTGGGACATAGACCCCATATTGGAGCAGAAGTGGATATGCATGATCCTCTCACCATGAATGAAGTTTTCTTAAAGGCCACCAAATAGGAGCAGAAATTGCAACAATTATCCAACTATCGCAATAATGCAAATTCTAAGTCGTGGTTTGGGAATAAGAAGTTTCATAAAGGAGACAAGAACCATTAGATCTGTAATCTCAAGAGGGGAAGTGAGTCGTAGGAGAAAGGTGAAGATGGTAATGGTGGAAAGAACAAGAAGGCAAACAAAAACAAAGGTAAAGATGACCAGAAGTAGAAGGGATTCAAGGAGGACAAGCCAGAAAGTTGCAAAGGGCCTCGCGATGGGTGTTATACTTGTGGAGGCGATCATTATGCCTCAAATTTTACACAGTGGTTGAATTCACGAAGGGAAGGAAACTATCAGCAATCTCAGCATCACTAGATGCATGCTGCAATGGATAACAAGCAGGAAAAGTACTAGGCCTCACCAATACAACTGACGGGTAAGCTCTATGGCTAAACTATCTCTATTTTAATTGATATCAAAGCTATTGAATGTTTCACAGATCCTAGAGTAAAATCCAAGATACCTATTAGACCTGGATACATGGAAAACTCATGGACAGTTTAGTGGTAACTGAGTAGAGTGAAGGGTAGATACCTATCACTTTTACAGCAAGTTAGAGCTTCCAACCTTCCAAACCCAGGTCAACCTGTATGTGGTACCTTTAGGCTCATATGATGTAATTTTTGGAATAAATTGGTTAACTGAGCATAAGGATGTAGTGAACTATGAGGATAAGGTAGTTATGTCTGGATGATTATGGGAACCCAGTAGAGATTTGTGGAATGCAAAGACACTTAGAGCTTAGATAGATTTCTATTATGTAGCTCAAAAAGGCTCATCGGAAGGTATATTCAATTTGTGTTCTGCATATCGTAACCCTGACAGCAAGGAACCTTATCTAGATGACTACCCTATTCTCAAGGAGTTCCAAGATGTATTCCCTAATGAACTCATAGAGTTACCTCCGAAATGGGAATTTTATTTTTCTATTGACCTTGTATCAGGAGTTGAGCCTCAATCCAAAGCACCTTATCAAATAACTACCACCGAACTTTATGAGTTGAAGGCCCAGTTAATGGAATTGTTAAATAAGGGGCTCATAAGACTGAGTGTGTCTCCTTAGGGAGCACCAATTATCTTTGTGAAAAATAAAGATGGAACATTGCATCTATGTATATACCATCAGATGTTGAATAAGGTGACCATCAAGAACTGATATACACTCCCAAGGATCGATGAGTTGTTTGACCAGATGAAGGGAGTGACAGTGTTCTCCAAAATTGACCTCTGGTCGGGATACCATTAGTTGAGAATAAAGGTCTATATATTTTGAAGACTACCTTTCTAACTCGGTATGGACATTATGAGTTCACTATGGTACCTTTTGGTTTGACCAATGCACCTGCAGCTTTCATGAACCTCATGAATAGTGTGTTCAAAGATTGTTGGATGAATTTGTTTTGATCTTCATTGACAACATCCTAGTCTAGTCAAAGTCTGTTGAAGAGCATGATAGGCACTTTAGGATAGTTTTATAGCAGATGAGAGAAAAGAAACTCTTTGGGAAGTTATCCAAGTGTTCATTCTATCAAGACAATGTGCACTATCTAAGACATTATTTCAACTGAGGGAGTCTTTGTAGACCTTGAAAAGATCAAGGCGATCATGGAATGGTCGATGCATCAAAATGTGTTAGAATTTTGTAGCTTCATGGGCCTCACAGGATATTATAGAATGTTTGTGCAAGGGTTCTCCTAGATTGCATCTCCAATTACATCACTCCAAATAAAGGGAACGCGGTTTGAATGGATCGAGAAATGTGAACACACATTCCAACTCCTAAAGGAGAGGCTCATGATAACACTAGATCTGACCATCCCTGATCCTAATGGAAGATTCACAGTAATCATAGATGCTTTAGGAGAGGGATTGGGAGTAGTACTAATGCAAGATGGACAGGTGGTGGTGTATGAATTGAGGAAGCTTAAATAACATGAGGTGAATTATGCACCGCATGATTTAGAGTTGGCTGCGATAGTTCATGCCTTGCAGATGTGGAGGCATTACCTCTTAGGAAAGCCATTTGAATTCAAGACAGAGTACTTGGGATTGAGATACATTTTTAGTCAACCAAACCTTAACGCACGACAAAGAAGGTGGTTGGAATTCCTTAGTGAGTATGACTTCATAATAGAGTATATAAAAGGAAAAGAGAATAGAGTGGTTGATGCTCTTAGTAGACAAAGACATGTGATAGCCATGATATCGACAAGGTCTAATTTGAGACAACAGGTGATATAGCTTTTGCCAAGGGATGAGCATTATGAAAGAGTGAAAAGCACCCTAGCAGAGAATCCTTTAGATCATCGGTTCAATGGGTATGAGATTGAACCAAATGAAATTCTGAGATACTAGAGAAGAATGTATATTCCATACTCTGGAGAGCTGAGGAAGTTGGTTCTAGAAGAGGTTCATAATGTACCTTACTCAGGACACCTCGGAGTATCCAAGATGATCACATAATTGAAAACTCTATACTTTTTTCCTAAACTCAAAAAGGATGTAGTGGAGTACATAGCCAAATTCTTAGAGTTCCAGTGAGTCAAGGTTGAGCATGCAAATCTAGCTGGGCTATTGTATCCTCATGAAATACCTGAATATAAATGGTAGGTGATCAGTAAGGACTTCGTCTAGGGGTTGTCTTTGAGCAAGAATTGGAATGATGTTATCTTGGTTGTGATCAATAAGTTGACCAAGGTTGCACACTTCATTCCAGGAAACCTTAAGGATGGATCGTTGACCCTGGCCAATAAATTTGTCTAGGAGATCTTTCACTTGCATGGAGTGCTAGAGACTATCATTTCTAATAGGGACAACTAGATGACCTCAAGATTTTAGATGACCCTGAATTCTGCATTGGGAACCAAGTTAAATTTTAGGTCAGCTTATCATCCTCAGACCAATGGGAAGATGAAGAGGGTGAATCAAGTAGTCGAAGACCTCCTCCAAATGTACTACATGGACCAATAGTATAAGTGGGAATAATATTTATTGTCGGTAGAGTTTGCTTACAATAACTTGTATCACACATCTCTAGGTATGGCACCGTTTGAAGCTCTTTATGGGAAAAAGTCTCGTACACCTATCAGTTGGGATAGATTGGAAGACAAGATCATAGTAGGACCCAAAATGCTCAAAGAGATGGAAAAATAAATGGGATTTATTAAGAGAAGACTAAAGGAGGCAGTAGACCGACAGAAGAGTTATGCCGACAAGAATAGAACTCTTAGATAGTTTGCAGCAGGGGATAAATCTTTCTTAAGGGTCATACCTCATAAAAGTTCTATTTCCTTTGGAAAGTCTTCCAATTTGGCCTCGAGATATGTGGGACCATTTAAAGTCTTGGGAGTGATTAACCCATTGCTTATAGACTTGCTCTACCACCTGCTTTGGCTCGACTTCATAATGTGTTTCATGTTTATTTGCTTAAGCCATATCATCCTGATGTAGCTCATGTGCTTGATGGAAATCCTTGTAGGTACAGGATCCAAGAGTGGTGCTAGTGGAGCCCATTAGAATCCTGGATGGATGCAATGTTAAGTTGTGAGAAGAGATATTGCTCAGTTTAAGGTCCAATGGGACTAGTATTCAGAAGACAGTGCTACTTGGGAGGATGCGAAAGAAATAGAATGCTCCTTCCCACATTTGCTTTCTTAAGAAAGAGACTTTGATAATTTTGTTTGAAAATTTTGTATTGAAATATTATGATGTTTTGGCTTGGAATAGTATGATGTGATGTTGAAATAGACATATATGCTTTAATTTTGGTTAAATAGACATCAAGACAATGTCTCTTCCAAGAGGGGAAGGATTTCATAACCCAATTTTTATTGCATTTTAAATTATAATGTGATAAATTGAACTATTGAGGAAATTCAATATGTTGAAGGAAATTTTTGATATTTTGAAAAGTTTGAAAGAAGTTGACTGTCTTTGACTATGTGATCTTTTGAATTATCTTATAACCTTATCATGATTTAACGTTACTGATGAACTGTGGAAGTGCAAGTTTGTGCAAATGCAAGAAATAGGTTGAAGGATGAGAACACGGTTGAATTAGGATTGTTTAGTCAGATCGAATAGTAAGCTTGATGGAATATGGGTGCACACACCATAAAATGGCATGATAACTGCATTTGAAATTTATATAGGAGAATTATATTAATTTGAATTGAAATGACTCGATGATTGAAAAGATGTACTTGTGAAAACAAGTAAGGAGGAATCTTTCCATTTTGAAAACATACCACTAACAAAACATCAAACAATGTGGATGGGTGTCCAGGAAGAAGAAAGCAGGTGACTCGACTGTGAGGAAAAATCAGATGAAAAAGCTTGGGAAAAAGTACGATTTGAGGTAAATAGATATTTGTTTTGGAAATATGTTTGATTTCCCATTTTTTCTATTCATAAGGCTTGCAATATTCTTGTGTTTTCAATTTGATTTGATTTAGTAAATAAATATTAAACGCTTGAAAATATAATCGGCCTAGAGTAAATGTCAATTTCATGTGAATCGATCATCTTTTGTATATGCACCCAGGGCCTTATCAACTGACCTTGTACGTTTTTTATTATGCATTCTTTTTATATCATAACGGCAGGCTAGTCGAGCTTAGTTGAGGCAAGATTTTCCATATATTTTCGCCTCATTCTATATTTCCATGCATGTGAGTTAATCTTTCCATTTACTGGCTAATTGGATTAAATCCGAATAGTAGAAAATACTCCATTTGAAAATAATGAAAAGTAGAATAAGTTGATCAATCCCTTAGTGATTCGACTGTATTACCATCTTTTCAACTGTTATTTTTTTATATATAATAAATGCTATCTAAATCGGCTAGGCCAAATAATGGAGGTCGCACCCTTTGACTGTATAAATTATATTAGAATCTTAGAGCGATATAAACCGTTGCATTATCTATTAGGACTGCATTGTTCACCTTGAACGAAGGTGGAATGGACTTAACGTTCCAACCCTTGCATTTGATGAATCAATTTTCAAGATCAATTAGCAGCATATTGTTAATCATAGGTAAGCTCATGCATGTCAAGCTATATGAATATATATCTATGCCAATTAAAAAGGCATTCAACCTAGATCGTCCAATGATAATGTTAGTGAAAATTTGAAATAGTCATTAATTGAAGGTTGTTCCTTGGAGTGACCAATGAATTGATCTTTTATTTCTTTCTAGCTGATTTCGATAGAAACCATGGGTATTTCTAAAACCTTGGAAACATTGAATTGTTTTAAGACTCTTATGATTAATTAGGTTTCTAAACGACAAGCATGTCATTCCATACTTTTATTGCTTAGAGGATATTAGATGTATTTATATGATGAATACCAGAAAGATGAAGACTCGGTTCTTTTGTATATACTACTAGATAGCCTGAATCTGTTAATAAAACTTAATGGCTCAGAAACTTGTAAACTCCATTAAGAGAACATCGTTTTGTTATAAACAACATTTGTTCAACTATAAACAACATCATTTTGTTATGAACAACATTTTTTTAGCTACAAACAACATCGTTTGTTATAAAAAGTATTTGTTTAGCTATGAACAACATTGTTTTGTTATGAACAATATTTGTTTAGCTACAAACAACATCATTTTGTTATAAATAGTATTTGTTTAGCTGCAAACAATATCGTTTTGTTATAAACAATATTTGTCTAGTTGTGAACATCATCTTTTTGTTATGAACAACATTTGTTTAGCTACGACCAACATCATTTTGTTATGAACAACATTTGTTTAGCTACAAACAACATCGTTTTGTTATAAAAAATATGTGTTTAACTATGAAAAGCTTTGTTTAGCTACAAACAACTTTGTTATGTTACAAAAAACATATCAATATGTGAAAACTATTCAAACAGACCTGATCTTAGTTCTTTTACTTCTTGTATTTCTGAAAAACTATATGACAATGTTGTAACAATATTTGGAATTGAAGCAATCTAATATAATGGTTTTATTTTAGAATGTATGCACAAATTAATAACATAATTTGGAACATATATGTGTATGCACATAGACCTTCGTCTATGTACATACACATACTTGTGACATACCTTCTTTTGTTACTTATTGAATTCACTCTTAAATGAATAATGATTTACGTTGAATGTAATCATGTGTCATGTGCATGATATGACTAGATAATGTATTGATCAATTCCATTTGAATCATTTTTATGATTATTTGTTAAATGAGGAAATAAGTAGACAAAATTAATTTTCCATAGATGTGTGTGTTGTAGAAGTTGAAAAACCAACTTCACAGTCCCCAAGAATCACATCTTCATGCAAAGCTCTTGATTTTTTCTATTTTTCTCTTATGCGGAAGGATTTTCTGGTTTGCATGTCTGACCTTGGTTTCTAACATGGTATCAAATCTCTATGTTGTTGTCCATGCACTTTTTTCTATATCTGTCCTAGGTTGATCGTTATTCTAGATTTGTCCCGATGGGTGTTTTGGAGATTACTTGGATGTTTTGGCAGTTGGAAGGGTGAAAATTGAATCTTTGCACTTCATTTCAGTATCACATCATTTTATCTACTGTTGCTTCATAGATTCCAAGTTTGTTCCAGTTTGTGAGTTTTCCAGTGTTCTATGGCATCGGGTCTATTGTTGCATTATTATGATTCTTCCTAAGTCCTTCAGTGACTCTCATTTGGTTTCAGAAGTAAACAAAAGTATCTTTCCTTGCTTGTCATATTCAGGTTCCAGTGTTACTCCATAGTGTTCTTCCAGTGCTTCTTTGCAGTAGGTCATCTCATTGTAGGGGGTTTTGTCCCACTGGGTTTTTCTTCTCTACCTCATTCATTGCATTTGTAAATGGGTACCTGATCAGGCCTTGTTGTCGGGACCCATCTTTGCTTTCATGCATCTGTTACTTAGTGTTTTAGCTACTTCCTAAGTTCATCTTAAGGGGGGTATTAGAGTAATAAGTTATTACGCTTAATTAATTACATCATATTGGTTAATTAATTAAGTCACTTATCACTTTAGTTACTTAAGCTAAACTTAGGCACATTAATAATTTATTATTTATTATTTATTAAGTGTGCACACTAGGTTTTCCTTTTAGGGTTTCCTTTAGGGTTATGCATACATTTATTTTATAAAGAAAATCATCTCAAGTAATTTATGAATTCTTGAATAATATTATTTGCACATCTTCATGCAAAGCTCTTGCTTTTTTCTGTTTTTCTTTTTTGTGGAAGGCTTTTCTGGTTTGCATGTTTGATCTTGGTTTCTAACATGTGTAAAAAATATTCTCTTAATTGAATAGAGAAATAATACCTAAGTAGACTATCTAGCACCTCAGGGTAGATGCCGCTAGAGGGGAGATAGTTGTTATGGGATGATTGTGTTGTTGAAAGTTACCTTCCAGGACAGGTGTCGAAATGGAGTTCAGAGAGTAGGTTTTTTTCTTTATCCAAAACCTATTGTTTGTTTTTGTAACATTATTCTTATGCTTGGCCAAGCAATTAGCCCATTATGTATGTATGGAATTTGTGATAACACTCTCTACCATTCCTAGCATAGATCTTGCATTTTCCTAACTCATAGATAGAGATGCATGTTGATGTTTGGGAACATACTAGATTCCTCCTTGCAGATTGTTCTCTTGCTAAAATTTGTGTGCAAGGTCAGGTATTCTTCAAGTTGGAAGAATTTTGGGGAAGCATAAACTTCATGGTTGGGCGGTAAAGTGCTTCAACCATGTTCTCATCCACCAATGGAGGTGAGTGTCAAGAGGAAACCTTGGATGTTATCAAGACTATCTTGGTCTATGATGTCACCTTGATGTAAATTTATACATTGTATTGATTATGTGGCCTTATGAGCCAAGTCAAATTGGATATTGTAAATGAAATTGAAATTGAATATATATTTATCTTTGACTTAGTTTAATTAGACATGTGTTGCTATGATTGAAAATAGCTACTTAGTTATGTCTTTTTAAAATTCAATTTTCATAATGTCATTGCAATAATATAATTAGTTAATAATTAGAATGGGTTATTACATGGTGCACTTGGTTCCAACTAGGTTTTCTTCCCTCCTCGTTCCCTCGCTATTAGTGGCTGATGGGAGTATTGGAGTGTATTTCTAGGTGATATCTATGTGGAATTCCTTTTGGATTCGGCTCAAGTGCTTTGGCATGAGTGGTGATTCTTAAGGGATAGGACGATTGATGCCTAGTCTTGGAGGCTTTATTTCTTATTGGGTTTTTGGGATGCTTCGATAGGCTTACCCTTGGTTGAGGGTCCTCTCTCCAATGTCTCTATTGTTGAGGCGTGTCTTGAGTTTTTCTTTAGAAGTGATAGATTGGAGCAGTTAGTCCATTATTTGTAGATCTGGATCATGGAGGATGTTGTTTTTCTATAGGACTATTTATTGGTTGGCTTCTCTATGACCATGTTGGCTTTCCTAGAGTCTTCTAGGTCAGGTTTCCTTAAGGGATTTTTTTTGGCCTTTCACCTGGTATTTTGTTGATGGGATGGTTTTTTTTGGGTTTCCCCAAGACCATGTTGGCTAACTTAGAGGCTTTTTATTTTTAGGAGAAGATTGTTCTTGTGGGTGGTGATGGGGTTTCATCTACCTAGGTTAATGGTTACTGTAAGAGAGATTCTATTTCTCTTACCCCAACTTCTTCTCCTATTTCTCCTATGGAGGTGGAGGTTTCTCCTCTTGAGGTGGAGATTGTTCTTGTGGGAGAGGTTGAGGTTTTGTATCTTCTTCAGAAAGCTTCTTCTCTTACTTCTCTTATTGAAGTGGAGACTTCTCCTATTGAGCTAGAGACTATTTTTGCAGGAGAGGTTGGGAATTGTTGCAAGGAGGATTTTGTTTCCCTTATTTCAGATTTTAATCCTTTTTCTCCTATTGAGGTGGAGATTAAGTATGGTGATGGGATCTTGTATCTACATCAAAAGATAGTTGATTGAATTTTTTTTATTTTGTTGAAGGCTCTCACTTGTAGGGTTTCTTGGCTCAAGATTGTTATTTTTTTTAGTAGGTTTATTTTTTGGTTGTGGCCTTAGTATTTTAGTATTTTGGTTTCTTTTATTTAGCTTCTTTTAGACTATTGTTGTTTGGCTAATGGTTGGCTATGTTCTCTCTCTAGGTAGCATTCTTTTATAGGGTTTTAGATCACTTAAAAAGCATGTTGGTTTGGACCCATTGTGGTCTTTTGTATAGGGTTTTGGGGCCCCTTAAAAACCTATTTTTCCCCTAATAAAAAACATCATAATCAAAAATATAAAAGATATCAAGATGAGGGATCTTACAATGTGTTAATATTATCTATTTTGGAAACCAAAGCAATAGATTAAGGGGTGAAGATGTAAACACCAAGCTCCCTCATCTTATAAAGCTAATCTAGTTCAACACAATATCCTATCAACTTAATAAACTTGAATCTAATATCAATGTCATTGGTAATAAATTTATCTTGGAAAAAAACCATGTTCCTATTGATGTGAGTGATATGCTTGATAGATAGTATGTTTGGATCCATATCTAGAATTTGAAGTAATTCCTTGGCTCAATAATATCTAATGAAGATGACACATATTCCAAAAATAATTAAACCTAAATCATCTTCAATAGTGACATTTGTACATTAAATAGTTTACCAAAATACCCTCTTGACTTATCATATTTCAACTAGCTCATAAGTCAATCAACCATTTTATAGGCGACTAAGAAGGAAAAGAAGCATAAAGAACAAAGATGGAGCTAACATAACCATTTTTGAGAAGAGAGGAATTTATCCCCTATTTTTTAAGCATGTTCTTTGTGATTGTGAATCTAAGAACAATAATATTTATGCTTATGGCCAAATATCCCATGATAATGAATTTTTTCTTTAAATAATTGAGGCATACCTAAATTTTTGAGAGGAATTTATCCCCTATTTCCAAGAATGTTCTCTATCATCATAATTTTAAGAACAACAATCTATATATTTATGAAAAAATGTTGCATGATAATCACATTTTTCTTTAAATAATTTAGGAATACCTATTTTTTCTTTTCCTACCAAGGAGCATCTTAACCTTTATTTTTTTATCTTTGATTAGATGAAGGACATGTGTTTTATTTTTAGGAACTAGCTTGCTAAATTTTTATAAACTTGAAACTAGGTGATGTAGGAATACTCACTATCACTGAGAGGGGGGTGAATCAATGATGTACACAAACAAAGCAATTAAACAAATTTAAATATTTTACAAGCACAAACTTCAATGAAAATACGTAAAGATCACCATGACACCAAATTTATAAGTGGAAAACCCTAGAAAGGGAAAAACCATTGTGTGAGTTGGACCAATCCAAACCTCACAATTTTTTCACTATTAGGTCTCACTGACCAAACTCTCACTGAGTATAATAGAGCACCGAATCCATCATTAGGTCTCACTGACCAAACTCTCACTAAGTAAAAACAAAAGGAACACCAATTCCCTACACAAGAAGCACCAACTTCAATTTCTTCAAGAGCACCAACTCCATGTTTTTTAGGAGCACCAACTCCAACAACTTTTAGGAGCACCAACTCCATAAATCAACTTCAATACAAATAAAGACAAAAATACATAGTACTACTCTATTTACAATACATTCCAGATCGACAATTTCCCCCTTTCCACATACAAACATTCAACATGTAATCCTCCTTGCATACATTAATAAAGATCTCTCTACAAGACTACCCTTCAACAAACACAATGAAGAAATAGATATGAACAATGAACAATGACCTCTGCATACACCTTGATTGTTAATCTTCTTTGAGAGCACATGCAGGGATCTAACTCTGTCATTTGTGATTTATTAAAATCACACTATTCAATGAAAAGAGAAAGACATTTCATGAATGCAATCATACAATTTGACTGTAACCTCATTTGGATGAACAAATTTATTACACAAGAATATTAAGAGACCTTAGTTACATTGAGATTTGTGCATACATTGTTCAACCAAACTTCCAACATCTATGCTCTCATTTAGATTACATTGAACTGTGCAAAAGAAAAATGAACCCATGACAAATAATACTATTATTCAAAACAACCTTCTCTTTGCATAAAATCAACATACAAATTGTATCATCATCTTCAAAACATACTCATAGAGATCACACCACCAATGGAACCCTCTCAATACACAAGTAAAGCCCTCAAATCCATCGCTTTCCAAGGAAGTTACAAAAACTATGAATAACTCAACAATGACACCCAGATTCCCGTCAAAGTAGAAGCCTTAGGAATTATCCGTTTGCAGGTTTAAATGTAGACCTTTGATCCTCGACTCCCACCAATCAATGAGCTAAACATAGACTATTGATCTTAGAGTGAGTGGTAGAATACAAAATTTTAACCTGTTAGGCAAGTTAAGAGGTTGGTTTCCAAACGAAATGACTCCCTTAAGTCATCACTTAAGTTTACCTTGACCGGTGATACCAAGTCACTGTACAAACATATCATAAAGTGAATTGTGCTTTGAAGATCTTCAAAATACTTAAACCCTAGATCTTAGGGTATAGTATATACTTAGGATTTTAGACCAGTCTTAGGTTTTTGGGTTAAAGTGTGTGTGAACTTCAAAAATCAAAAAACCCTAAAAAGAGTTACCACCATAACCTTTTGAAATAGATGAAAGCAACTTTCTAAGAGTTTGAATACTAAACTCTGAATAACCAACACACTTTGTCATTGTTATGAAGATGAAATAAGTGAATAGAACCTTTGAATACCTTCAAGAATAAACACCAAGATGAGTGAACAGGAACCCTCTCAACTCACCATCATATAAACCTTTGAATGATTAATAATGGCACCACTTTGAAATGAAGCAATTCTATCATAAAGGACAAAGACACCTTTGCATTTTGCACCAATAGTACCTTTGACACTTTTGCATCAACATCATCTTGTGAATTCTTGAACACCATACATGAAACAAATGATGAATGAATTCCATAACACCATGAACTATGATAAGTTCCTCCTTTTCATATAATACCATGACAAGTTCCTTAAGTTCCTTTACACCAACACTGAGATGAATGAATATGTATCTTAGACATCAGTAACACGCCAAACCAAGTATCTTTGACATCAATGAAAAACAAACCAACAAACTCCCCCTTTTGACATCAAATGACAGAGGATCACTAACTTTCCCTACAAAATAGATATACCTCCATTGTTAGCATGTTTACACAGTTGAACTAAAAAATTGCCATATATTGTCATGTCAATGTGATACCATCACTGTCACTATACACTTGTGTTTCTCAAGACAATCAACACCATGCAAGAAGATACAATCCAAAAATAAGAAATAGACAACGAAATGATGCTATGCAAATGACTATCTTGTAGATTACTGTCTTAGTGTCACATAAAACACTGAGATGCATTCAAGATCATTTTATAGAGGCATATTGTCCATTCAAAATGCAGGGACATTGTCAAAGCACTAGCACTATCATTGTGAACACAGTACAACAAGAATTCCAAAATAAATGAAGACTACTATCATCCCATGCAAGAAGATTTCCTTAAGACACAATCATCAAACTAAGAGCACTATATACTAATAAAAGAATATTGTCATAGCATCGTCAAATTGTTCAATACCAACCTAGCACTGAAGTAAAAGCCACTGCAATCCATTGCACTGTCAAGCACTAAATAAGCCAACACTTTACATCTACTATCACAATAAGAGCATAGATAGAAGATAAAGTTACAAAAATAATACATGGGCATACCAATACCACTAAAAAACTGTGAATGATATCAATCAACTGCCTGCCTATTTCTTGTATTGAAAACCTCCATTGAAAGAAGAGAACTTGTCTTCGTGATTACACACTGGAAACAAAAGGCTCACAACTGAGCATGAGACCCTAGTGATTTGCACTTTCACTGTTCAAACTTCATCATTTGCAGACCACACCACTATTAAATACCATTGAATGACACTGTTAATATGAACAAGACTGGCAGAAAATTTTCCATTACAAAGCACTGAGCTGGCATTAGAAACACATTAATCATTTGCACACCTACTCCTTGAAGCATTACCAAATCAAAACTATAGAAATAAGATAATAACAAACCTTTTCCTATCAATATCACTATTATAGCAATGGAAAACAGTCATATCACTATTAGTAGTTACCTACAACAAGTCATCTAAGTATAAGGAATATAAGCATTATAGCAATTTCAAGATCCATATGAAACATGGACTACCACTAAACCACTGTCCAAGAAAAATAGCAGTCTCCAAAAACTATGTCACACTGTCATGGCAAAAAGTAAACAAGAATTCCCTCTTAACACCAAATCCCTATCCAAAAGAGTATTTAAATTGAGACAATCATTCATGATTTAGTGATATAGAATAAAGATATAGCTCCTCCTGAAACCATGCTACAAGATTTGATTTAGAGAAGAGAGGAAAGATAAATACCATCTAATCTCTCCCTCAACTATTCAAAAGCATCCATGGTTTGGTCCCTGTGAGACTATACACATTTATTTTTATCCTTAAACCTTTCGCCGCTAACTTTCCTGATATCTTTTTTATTTTACAGCCTTGATCATCAAACAAAATGTTAGATCCACTATCAAAAATCTGACTTACACTCAAAAAATTGTGTTTAAGACCTTCAACAAAGTAGGCATCATGAATAGGTGTTTTTCCATCTAAAAGCAATGTACCTTTACCTCTGATTTGGATGGCAGTATTGTCTCCAAACATGACAAACCCTTCATCATGATCTTCAAACTTGGTGAATTTTCTCTTGTCACCTATCATGTGGTGTGAACACCCACTATCTATGATCCACAAATCCTTCTTCTTAGCATGCAGGGCAACTTACATAAACATTGACTTTTCTTTTTTGTCTCTAGACCAATTTTGGTTTATCCTCCTTATCAAGATTTGTAGGATTCATCTTCTTCATGGAATGATCATTACCCTTTTTCTTTTGTTTATCATGACTAGGTCTACAATACTTGGCTATGTGACCAACATTATCACAATTGTAACACCTCAAACTACTTAAGACATCAAATGG
Organism: Sequoia sempervirens; assembly: GCA_007258455.2. Taxonomy (NCBI): domain Eukaryota; kingdom Viridiplantae; phylum Streptophyta; class Pinopsida; order Cupressales; family Cupressaceae; genus Sequoia; species Sequoia sempervirens. The sequence continues at coordinate 111,962 of VDFB02262292.1, read as the reverse complement.
ATTTCTACCAACAAAGTTTGATCTCCTTCTTGAACCAACTTTACAATCACTAGCTTTATGGCCATATTGATTACAACAAAACCAATAACCATAAAAATATAGATTGTACGTGAATGGTGTGTTCCTTCTTGCATTAAATGTTTCTTGAACTTCTTATTTTTTATTTTCATGAAGTCATCTACACCAACATCTTGGATTAGGTTATTTTCATCATCTTTTGAAAGAGTTTGAGATCACTATTTAACTTCTTTCATTTGATCATCACAACCATTTGAACTTTGACCTATCTCATAACCAAGACCAGATCTATCATTATAACCTTTTTCCTTTTCAATAGATCTTCCAATTTGTTTGTGCTATCAAACTTACCTAACTTCCTTCTCAAGGACACAATTTTTGCTTCCAATCTTTGGTAGTCCTTTATCTTCACTTCTAGCTCAATTTTGGTCACTTCTTCAACCCTTTTGGTTTCCTCAAGTTGTACTTCTAGGTCTATAATCAATTACTCAAATTCTTTAGCCTTGCTGATTAGTTTTCATTCTCCTTTAAGGTTTGATTCCTTTGCATAGTAGCCTCCTTTTTCAGTCTTTTAATCTCTCCTAGAGCACAAATCAGTTCTCCCTTGAGATCAACCCCTACTTCGCCATTTTCTTCATTCTTATCAGATTCATTTACACACTTTTCTTTTTTCCTTTTACTTGGTCTAACAACAGCCATAAATAATATCTCTTCACATTCTTCAATGGAGTCTTCAAAATTGCTATCATATGCATCAACATCTTTGATGAAGAGACTTTTCTTATTTTTGAAAGTATTCTTTCTTCTAAGAATATACTGCTTCTTTTTACCTTGTTTCCTATCATCTTCCACATCACTTTCAAAGCTTGCATAAGGACACAGGCTAGAAAAATGTACTTATTTTCCACAGTTAAAGCATTTGAAAGGGAGTTTTCGTTTGTACTTTCCTAACCCCTTCTTCAATCTTCTAACAAAATTTGACTCTTTTTCATCTAAGTCTTCAAATTCAAAGTCTATCTCTTTTTTTTTCTTTACAATTTTAAATGTTGCTTCTTTGTTTGTTGACTCATCTTTACACATCCTCATTTCATAGGTGGTGAATGTGCCATGCAACTCATCCAAGGTAAGCTTGTTTAAATCTCTTTCTTCAACAACATATACTTTAGAATCATATTTAGATGTTAGAGATCTTAACACCTTTTTAACCACTACTTTATCTTCCAAAGTTTCACCAAGACCACAAATAGCATTAACTATCTCATGTACCCTTAGAAGATAATCAACAATCTTCTCTTCTTCATCCATTTTTAATCCATCATTTTTTTCTCTAAAAGCTTGCAATTTAGCTTCTTTAACTTTGTCACAACCTTCATAAATACTAGCCAACTTGTCCCAAACTTCCTTTATAGAATTGCAATGCATAACCTTAACTAGGATTTCATTTGTCAGACCACAACAAATTATGGAATGTTTGGCCTTGGAATTACATGCATAAGATTTTTTCTCATTAGCAATGGAAGGTTTACTCTCAATATATGCATTTTCTAATGTTGTTCGTACATCATATCCTAGAGAGGATAAATAACAATTCATTCTAAACTTCCAAAAAGAAAAATTAGTGCCATCAAATAGAGGTGCATTTGACGTAGGAGCTCCTTCCTGATTAGTCATAGTATTCCACTATTAGAATCAACCCAAGTTGATTAAACTTCTACAAGGAACCTACTACTCTAATACCAATTGTAGGAATACTCACTATCATTGAGAGGGGGGGTGAATCAGTGATGTACAAAAATAAAGCAATTAAATAACTTTAAAGATTTGAAAAGCACAAACTTCAATGCAAATACATAAAGATCACCATGACACTAAATTTATAAGTGGAAAACCCTAAAAAGGGAAAAATCATTGTGTGAGTTGGACCAATCCAAACCTCACAATTTGTTCACTATTACGTCTCACTAAACAAAATATCATTGATTACAATAGAGAACCAACTCCATCATTAGATCTCACTAACCAAACTCTCATTGAGTACAATAGAGCACCAACTCCATCATTAGGTCTCACTGACCAAACTCTCACTGAGTACAAACAAAAGGAACACCAATTCCCTACACAAGAAGTACCAACTTCAAGTTCTTCAGGAGCACCAACTCTAGGTTTTTTAGGAGCACCAACTCCACAAATCAACTTCAATACAAATAAAGACAAAAAAATACAGAGTATTAATCTGTTTACAATACATTCTAGATCAACAATTTCCCCCTTTCCACACACAAACATTCAACATGTAATCCTCCTTGCATACATGAATAAAGATCTCTCTGCAAGATTCCCCTTCAACAAACACAATAAACAAATAGATATGAACAATGAACAATGGCCTCTACATACACCTTGACTATTAATCTTCTTTGAGTGCAAATTTAGGGCTTTGTCTTTGTCATCTGTGATCTTATTAAAATCACACTATTCAGTGAAAAGAACAATACATTTCATGAATGCAATCATGCAATTTGACTGTAACCTCATTTGGATGAAAAAATATATTACATACAAATAATATGAGACCTTAGTTGCATTGACATTTGTGCATACATTGTTCAACCAAACTTCCAACATCTATGCTCTCATTCACACTGCATTGAACTGTGCAAAAGAAAACAAGACTCCATGGAAAATAATACTATTATTCAAAACAACCTTCTCTTTGCATAAAATCAACATACAACTTGTATCATCATCTTCAAAACATACTCATAGAGCTCACACCACTACTAGAAACCTCTCAATACACAAGTAAAGCCCACAAATCCATCACTTTCCAAGGCAGTTACAAAAATTGTGAATAACTGAACCACATGCAATGACATCCAGATGCCCGTCAAAGTAGAAGCCTCAAGAATTAGCCATTTCTAGGTTTAAATATAGACATTTGATCTTTAACTCTCGCCAATTAATGAATCAAGCACAAACCGTTGATCTTAGAGTGAGTGGTAGAATACAAAATTTTAACCTGTCAGGTCAGTTAAGTGGTTGATTGCCAAATGAAGATGACTTCCTTAATTCATCACTTAAGTTAACCTTGACTAGTGATACCAAATCTGTGCAAACATATCATAAAGTGAATTATGCTTTAAATATATTCAAAAGACTTAAACCCTAGATATTAGGGTATAGTATATACTTAGGATTTTAGATCAACCTTAGGGTTTTAGGTCAAAGTGTATGCAAACTTCAAAAATTAAAAAAAACCCTAAAAAGAGTTACCACCATAACCTTCTAAAATAGATGAAAGCAACTTTTTGAGAGTTTGAATACTAAACTCTAAATAACCAACACACTTTGTCATTGTTATGAAGATGAAATAAGTGAATAGAACCTTTGAATACCTTCAAGAATAAACACCAAGATGAGTGAACAAGAACCCTATCAACTCACCACCATATAAACCTCTAAATGATCAATAATGGCACCACTTTGAAATGAAGCAATTATGTCATAAAGAAGGACAAAGACACCTTTACATTTTGTACCAATAGTACCTTTGACACTTATGCATCAACATTATCTTGTGAATTCTTGAACACCATACATGAAACAAAGGATGAGTGAATACCATAACACCATGAACTATGATAAGTTTCTCCTTTGCATATAACACCATGGAAAGTTCCTCAAGTTTCTTTGCACCAACACTGAGATGAATGAATATGTATCTTAGACATCAATAACACACCAAACCAAGTATCTTTGAAATCAAAGACAAACACACCAACAGGTGAGAGTTTGAAAAAATTGTTCGACAATGATATCATTTGGTTTGTCAATGAAAATCAAACACAAATGGAAGTTACACATAAAGCTCTTAAAATCAAGAATTTTTTTGAGGAGAGTACTCAATATTGTAAATGTGTCATGTCTTTCCGTATAAAATTTTATATATTGGCAAGTTAATGTAGCTGAAATGAGAAATACACTTAAATATTATTGAATTTATTTCAAAGGACAATAGGATTAGTCTATTCACTATAGTATTATTTGAGCCTTTTTTTTATGACAAAAGTGATAATCTTATGGAGCCCATTGTCTATAATGCCTTGCTATGATCTTCAATCTCGACATATTTTCCTATGGTAAATATTTTTTAACAATATACATCCACAATCCTTGGATTTTAAGAAAACATTCTAGTGGTATCTTCTATGAGGCCTAGTTTTCTCCCAAAATCTTTTCAATTTTGAAATAGGGATCTATTTTAGAAGTTTGAAAAGTACTTACACATTAAGTTACTATAGAAATATTTTATTTAGATGGTATTGTATAGTTTAATAGTGTACTTGTAATTGATTTGTTCCTTGAACTTCAAACCTCTAGTGATGTTATTTGCAATATTGGACAAAGGGCATGGAGTATGTAGATAAGTCGCATTTGACCAAACTTTGACTAGATAATTTTAGGATATGTATGACCTAAAATCCAAAAATTTAAAGTATATAGTCTAAATCAATTTTCTTGGTATTTTTTAAAATGTAAAGAAGTTAAAAAAAATCCAAAGATTGTAGTATTGCAAAGTGAATTTATTAAAAAATAAAATATTGATCAAAAACAATAATAGAAAGATCAAAATTGGACTAAATCTCCCTTATGTGAAACCCCAACCATTCTTTAAAAAAATCACTAAAACTTTATAATATATATATGTGTGAATCTTGAAAATTAAGGCTTCCTTGGAAAACACTATTGAAATGCCCTGAAAGAAAGCCACCACTACTCTATTACAATATAGAAATTAGTTTTTATCTAACCTTGGGAATGAAGAGATTAATCTTTTTAAGAAGATAAGAAATATACTCTTAAAGACTGTTAAATAAACACAAATTATAGATAATAATACTTTGATAAAACTTAATGATAAAAACAATGGGATTGGATGTACATATACACATTGAATATACATATCAAAAGAGAATAGTTGGAGGGTAAAAGTACAAAGTTGTGTCACACTTTAATAAAGGAAACAGCCAACAGTGATCCAACTTTTAAACTTGAATCACTAAAAAGTGGCATATATGTTTTGAACTTTGAAATTATGTAAACTAATAAAATGTGACTTTTTAGTATTTTTATGTTTGTATTTTTAAAAAAAATATTTAAATATAGTTTTTTATAAATTGACAATATAATTTAGTTGTTTATAAAATGCTGAAAAATGAAGTTACATGAGATGTTAATCATTATATAGTAATTTTTTTTTTTTCCTTCAATTTTTTGTGTGTACTTATAACTTGAAACTTTAGTGCATGTATTTTTTTTTCCCAATTTTGATAAATAGATATTTTTAAATAAATATTAAAATGTGTGTGAATAAAAACATAGTTGTTTCCATTCGACATCAACTTTCATATTAACAATTATCTAAAATAGAAAAAAAAATACCATCTTGATATAGATTCTTTTATCTAGTGCATCATATTTTTTTCAAATTTTTTAATAAGTTTTAGTATTTTCTATTGACATGGTAATCAACCTAATATTTTGTGTTGATAACCTACTTTTAGTAAAAATATTAAATAATAATTAAATTATTAATATATATATTTATGAAAACTACATGATGTAGGAGCATCTAGGTGCACGGACAATCCTACACAACAAAAAATATTTTAACTTTTATTGCTTGAGTTTTGTTTTAATTTTTTGGTTGCAAACATAAATTAATGAAATTCTCAACTCCTCCAACATAATAGAATTTGGTGACGGTTGTGGAAAAAATTAATTGTTAATTTGATACATTATTTTATTATTTTTAAAATTGTTGCAAAGTGTTAATTTTCCAAAAAGGAAAACCCCATGCCCAAGCTTGTGAGTGGGCATTTAATGGAAATTGTCACTCCATTTAAAATTTTGAATTTGCATTTTTGTAAAAAAATGGGAATTGAGGGTGTTGGGGAAGTGTTGTGAGTGGATTGTAAGGTAGGAAGGTAACTTTTAAAATTGTCATTAAATGTATATACCAAGAATTCAGAAGGTTTGACTAGGAGAGGGAGATTGTCTAAAGTCATATATGTGAGAACTAGTCAGTAAAATATGCATAGCTTTCTAATTTTTGAACAAAATCAAAAAATTCAAAATGTTCTGGAATGCTAGGAAGGAGGAGCATAAAACCCAAAAACCATTCAAGAAAATCAGTTCTAATGAAATAGAAGTGATATGAAGAATATGACGGTTTTGTTTTTTGTGCAATATAAATTAAAATTGATATTGTTGTTTGTTGACTTTGAAATTCAATAAAAGAGCATGAGTTTGTTTGTTGTTTATGTGGTGGATTGTGAGTTTGTTTGTGAGTAAAGTGTCTCTACAAATGATGTCTTGAGAAATTTTTGTGAGTTGTGGGTTGCGACATGCAAGTGGGAGTCCCACTTGTATCAGATGGTATTAGAGCCAGGAGATCTTGAGAGTGCAGAGTATGCACTAGGACCTGAGGGTGAAGAGTGGTGAAGAGTGAAGTAGTGAAGCCATGAAAGAAGTTGTGAGAGAACTTGTTTGTTGCAGGTGTGAAAGAGAGCATGTGACTTATATCCTCTAGCAGAGATAAAGATGTGTAGAAGGTGTAGAGTTCCTCCACTAAGAGAGGGTGGGTAGAGGAAGCATCTTCTAGAGTCTTTATTGGGTAGAGGATAGTTGTGTGAGTGAGATATTGTTACAAGGAGTACTTGTAATTGTAGAGGGACTTGTGAGTCTCTAAAAATTAATGTGAAAACAAAGATAAGATGGGTCATTGGAAGACTTGTGAGAATGCTATTTTGGGAAGAGTATTGGAAAAAAGTGAGAGAAAAGAAGCTCATTGCAGAGTTGAAGAAGATAGAAGTAAGATTGGATGCCCTTGAGGAAAGATTTGGAATGAAGAAGAAAGCTACAACAGAGGAAGATTAGAAAATAGATTAAGTTAAATTACATTGTTTGTTTCATAACGAGATTGCAAGTAATGATTTATGTGCAGGAAATGAAGAAGGAAAAGAAGTTGTAATAGAGGACAACGAAGAGAAGAAAGAAAAAAAGCCAAGGTTTGGCAAAGAGGACAACAAAAAGAAGAATGTTGAAGTGCAATGTTGCAGCCTTGTGGTGGAAAGAGCATGGAGAGAAAGACATGTTGGAGCAGCCCACACATTTGTAGTTGCAAGAAAGGAAGAAAAGAAGGGAAGCGCTAAGAAAGAATGGAGAAAGAAAGAGGTAGCAACTGATATGCATCGTGTTGAAGATAAAAGAGAAGAAAAATGAAGTTGCATGCATGAGAAAATAAGTTGTAGCAACAAAAGTAGAGGTATTATCTCCTTCTTTTGAGTTTTGCAAAGAAATTATTAATGTTGATTTGTATGCAGAAGAGGTTAAGGAAAGTGTTGGAGAGGATGATTTCAAAGTTGGGGCAGCAATTGGTTCTTGGAAGAACATAAATAAATTAAAGAAAATGAAGCAATTGAGTGCAAGGGAGGAGATGGAAGAAGAAAAGAACAAGAATGCAACAAATAATGAAGAAGAAAAAGTTGGGGCAGCAATAGAGGAGCAAGAGAACATATAGGTAAAAGGTCACTTTTGTGTTGTTTGTGAAAATGAGTTTGATGTTACATTATTTGCAAAGGAATTTAGTGAATTTTGGAATGTGGAAAATGATGATACACTAGTAGAAAAAGAGGAGAAAATAAGAGTATATGATGATTTTGCAAAATTCATTGAAGTTGAAGTTAAGGTTTATTTGTATTTTGATGAAATGGTGAAAGAAAGAGAAATGGGAGAGATGGTTAGGAGCAACAATAACAAGTTTCAAACTAAAAAACAACAAGGTGTGATGAATTTTATTGACATAGAAGAAGAGGAGGATGAAGGAAGAGAATGTAAGAAAGAAATGAAAACATAAGCCATTGACTTTTATGAATTTGTTAATGTTGACTTATATACAGGTGTTGAGAATGATAAAGTGGAATGGAAATATGAAACATGGTGCAGCCAAATGAATTTCAAGAGGGGAAGAAAGAGAGGAAGGATGAAGGAAGGAGGAGATAGGAAGTTTCAAAGCAAGGTGAAGAAAAAGAAACAGGTAGATAAAGAGGAAAGATAGTTGAAGAACAAGCACCAAATCTTTAAATTTTCATGAGCTGCAACTCATGGAATATTTTTTCTCACCCCGATGTTTGATGTAGGAGCATTTGGGTGCACGAAGAATCCTGCACGACCAAAAATATTTTAACTTTTATTGCTTGATTTTTTTTATTTTTTATTTTTGGTTGCAAGCACAAATTAATGAAATTTTCAACTCCTCCAGCATAACAGAATTTGGTGACGGTTGTGGGAAAAATTAATAGTTAATTTGATACATTGTTTTAATTTTGTTAAAATTGTTGCAAAGTGTTAATTTTCCAAAAAGGCAAATCCCATGCCCAAGCCTATGAGTGGGAATTTAATGGGAATTGTAACTCCATTTAAAAATTTGAATTTGCATTTTTGTAAAAAAAATGGGAATGCAAGGTGTTGGGGAAGTGGTGTGAGTGGATTGCAAAGCGGAAAGGTAACTTTTAAAATTGTCATTGAATGTATATGCCAAGAAGAGAAAACCCACGCCAAGGAAGGGGTCATGGGAATTCTAAAGGTTTGACTGAGAGAGGGAGATTGTCTGAAGTCGTAACTGTGAGAACGGATCTCAATAAAATATGCACAACTTTCTCATTTCTAAATGAAATCAAAAAAATAAAATGTTCTGGAAATATGGGAAGGAGAATAAAACCCAAAAAGCATTTGAGAAAATCCATTCTAATGAAATAGAAGTGGTATGAAGAATGTGATGGTCTTATTTTTTGTGCAATATGAATTAAAATTGTTGTTGTTTGTTGGCTTTGAATTCAATAAAATAGCACGAGTTTGTTTGTTGTTTATGTGGTGGATTGTGAGTTTGTTTGTGAGCAAAGAATCTCTGCATATAATGTCTTGAGCAATTTTTTGTGAGTTGTGGGTTGTGATATGCAAGTGGGAGTCCCACTTGCATCACTAGACTTATGGATCTGCAAAAGAGTATTTTTATATTTTAAAAAAATACTATTTACATGAGTAGGAGTTGTTGAAACATCAAGTTATTTAGATAATTCTTTTTTTATTGGCAAATCAGCCTCAAAGTGGTGCTACATATGCATTTAACCAGCAATTTTAGTTGGAAAATTTGTGGAGATATCTAACTTAGCTAGAACAAATCTTACTAGATCATATGTTTGACCAAAATTGATTTTTAATAGAAATACTTAAATTCACTTGTGTTGATAAGTTGGCCGAAAGTGTGACACAATTTTGTACTTTTACCCTGAAATATAACCGTAGGGGGTTGAGCTAAATAATATGTTGTCTAAAATACATAAAATAAAATTAGAAGCCCATAGACAACATTATAACTATTGTATCCATCTTAAGTAACTACTATTTTTTTTCTCTATTCAATTTAGTTCTTCCTCTCTTATTTACTTTATGCATACCATTCTATTAATACCTGAGCTTGGGGTTCAATGGTTCCTTATTTACTTTCCTTTTATTAAAATTCTTCCCCATTCACCTCCACCCTCATCCCATTTAATATCTTTCATGGTTGCATCGTATTAAATTCTTCTATCCTCCATGTCCCTTCTCCCATATGCATCTTCAACCACATCATTCATTATCATTCATATCACCCCTATTTCATCCTCTATTTCACAAGCATTTTCTAAAATAATCCCTATTGGGTAATCCATAGCCCGACCATTAGACATAAAGCATGGGTTCTAAGAAATTCATGATCAAGTCTAAGAATAATATAAGGAAAAGAGTTTTGAATTGGCAAAAAAGAAGAAGAGCTATTTATTTATCTAATATGATATAATGACCCAAAAAATCACATGATCGGTAGTCTAATCTTCAATATCCAAAATCTTTTAAATCACATGAATTTGATGAATTATCACTTTATCTAACTTGGTTGAAATTGGAGATAATAAGCCCAAGTAAAATATCTAATTTTATGAGTAAAACAGAAAAATGATTTAGAGTTTCAAAAAAATATTGAAAAGGTATATAAATTAACACAAAATCTTAAGATTGAGTAGGTGAAATACCAAGGAATTAGAAAAATAATTTGATTGATTTATTCAAAGACTGTAGAGAAGGAATATACATCTCAATGAACTAGTTGATTCCCAAAATATATTCAAAGAAATAGAAAATAAGGTCATTGATATGCAAGGAAAAACCAAACAATGAAAAATAACATAGCCTACAGAAAAAGATAAAAGTTTAAGTGGGGATAGTTACTACAATAAAGGAAATTGGCTATAATGCTTAAAAGGCCTCTCTTTTCAAGAGTTAGATATATAGCCTTCCTACATATCAGCTATTATTACTTGTAATTATTTATATATTTAATAAATGTGAGAAGGAAATAAGAATTTTGAATGAGGAACAAGTTGTGAAAAAGTGTGACCAAGACTTGGCAACATTTCCAAGGTAATAATGAAATTCAATGTCACACCCAATTCTTGATTTAAAGGCTTTGTTTTCCACGGGAGAAGCTCAAAGTTTTCTCATGAAGTAATATATTCACAAGCTACTTGAAAATACAAAAGATATGATTCAACATTTCAAAGCTAGTTAGAGATCGCTCAAAATATTGATATTACAATGTTGATCTAATAGTCCAAGTGTTGCCCCAATGGAAAAATATACCTAATATCCACGATAAAATATTTATTCTACATGGTGATCTCTCATAAGACCATAAAGAAAATGTATACACCTTACTCTTTATTCAAACTTTTCCATTGTTGGACTTGTTAGTGTACTAATCTCCCTAAGCATATGCTCATGCATATGGCAAGATCACACTAGGCTTTGGGTACTTTGTGAACAATATATAATTATCTTTAGTCCATCATATTTCCTTCAAATCAATATATTTTTCCTCTTAGCTCCTCGATTCTCCCTCTCTCATTTTCCTTAAGCTTTGTTTGTAGTTGATGTCATCAACCTAGCCAATGACATTTTCTAGTAGTTTTATTTTAGGCAATGTCATTGGCAAAATGGATGGTGTTGCTAAAATTATAATTTGGATTTAGGGTTTAGGTTTATATTTATCGGATTCTCCTTTTTCATTTCTCAAAAGTACATGAAGAACACAAATCATTTGCTCTACTTGTATGAATGCATCTACCTTAAGAAGAAGAGGCTTTAGGGTTAGACAAGCTTACACTACAAAGATGAATCAATATAAAGGTCTTGAAGTTTTGACTTACCATAAGAAGCTAGGCTTCACACTAGAACTAAAATCTTGATATGCTCTAAAATCCCCTTTTTCATTTATTTTCAATAATAAGAGTTGTGCCAATAAAATTTACCAATTCTTTAGAGTCCAAAATTATGATCTACTTAGCTCTCTTTTAAATATCTTACCTTCACCTGCAATCATCTCTCACAAAATATTGTAATTGAATGAAGAGATTAAACATTGATAAACCTACACAGTTAAATCCAAAAATATTTACTATTATTCATGAACTGGAAAAATCATACCTATTATTGATAAGCTTACCAAAATTAAATATCCCTAACCCTAATCTCTTTCTTTTTCATTTTTATGTATAATATAAAAGTAATATTGTTTATATATTGAATAGCATAATATTGATCACTAATTTATTTTTATAATCTAAATTATCATTTACATTAATCATCATACCCTTTGCTACCACGAAATGGCACCCCCTCTTATCTTAGCTTTTATGGTTGTGACATTTGCCTCTAAACTAATCTAATATTTGTGTTAGTGTTAATTTTTAGTAATAAGTTAACCTAATTATAGTTGGTAGGTGGTTATTAGGTAGGTAGTTTCTCACCAGAATATAAATGACTTCATAAAGCCTTTGTAATCAGTTTATTTTGAATGTATAGTACAGTTTATTGCATGTGTTTTCTTTTTTCTGGATGTAATTTCACCAAACAGTGGCAGAGCCATGAAGAACTTCTTGAGTTGTAAGTTTCTCGTGAACTAGTTGAAAGGAGTGTATAGTTTAGGTGGTTGGAAAGGAATAGTTTCTGTTTCATCACTCCTAAATCAATGGGGAGTGATTTCTTATTAGAGTGAAATCCCTTCTTTCTCTTTCAAGGTTGACATGACACCATCCAACATTAGTACTGGGTTGTAATTCTCTTAAGGAGTGAACATTTATTTTTCTCCTTTGTTTGGAGTAGCAGGAGAGGTTTTATGTGCTTATTACACAAATTGCTCACATGGAATAAGAGACATCCTTTCCCTATCTTACAAAGTGATATAATTTTATAAGGAAAATTGTCATCAAGGCAGGCGTGGGAATTTCCCTTGGCATTACAGTTATTTACTTTGAAAATTCAGTTAAAGAACGACATTAAAGGGATGATATAAATGCCTGGTGCATTTGCGAGCTGGTCCAAAGGTGCTTTCAAATTTTTGCATAACTGGAAGTATAAGCCTTATACCAAGCATGTAGCTAGTCAATCTATAGGTTTTTGAACAATTTGGATTCATTGAAAGTAAACATCTTTTTAGTTTAGAATCTGGTATTAATAACTGTGCTTTCAAAATTATTAAAGATATGTTTGATGATTTTTCATGTTACATTTAGTGGATAGAATTTAAGAAGGGCAAATAAGAGGTTAGAGGATCCATTGAAGGATGGAGGATTATTTTCATTTCAAGTTAGTTATTCGCTTGAAGACTATATAAGACAATGAGCAAAATTTTGATAGGAGAAGTGAGTTATTTCCAATTTCAACTTGTCATTTGTTAAAGCTTTAGTTTTTAGGTTGTAGATTAGTTTTACAATTTAGTGTTTTAGTGCAATGTTTGTTCAATTTTGCTTTTCAATTTTTTAGTGTTGATGTAGAACAAGATTCTAACAAGTGGTAAGGTCATTTTGTTTGGTAGATCTTCAAGATAAATCTATGAGCATAATTCTCTAATTTTTATATGTTATCCTTATGTCATGATAAGGATAATCCACCAAGGATGTTGATCATCTAGGTGGACAATGACATATCTTGCTTTAAATTATAGTATGGAAAAAGGCACATTAGTATGATCATGTCATGGAGGCTTTGGATCTAGAGGAATAATAGGATTGGCTCATCGCAAAGTGTGAAGGAAAGAGACAGACATCAAGAGGATGTAACACATGTCAACATAAGTTAATTAGTACTAAGATCTTAGGGGACCAAGTTGCAAAGTGGTAGGGTTGAGCAGTTGACTAGATCCACAGATACTCTAAATCATTCAACAGTGCCCCTTTTGGATCAAGGTAGGTTTGTTAGCATTTATGATTAGTATGATCCAAAAGTGTATGTTATATGTGTTGTGTTATGTTCCTATGTTTCTAGGTTAATAATTTAATATTTGTGTTAAGTGTTAGTTCCTAGCAATAAGTTAAATCAAATAAAGGGAATTTAGTTGATAGGTGTTTACAGGGTAGGTAGTTTCTTGTGGTAGATCGAATGGATTTAGAAAGCTTTGTAATTGTTTTACAATTCATTTGAACATATACTATAGTTTATTTCTTGTGTGGTAGTTTTTCTCCATTTTTTATGCATCTAATGTCAATGTCTTACAAAGTATAGCTCTTTCTTATAGCCTTAGACATTTTATGGCTCAATGTTCTTGAATGGTGTTGGATCTCGAATGATCTTCTACCTTTTTCTTATTCAAAGGGTCGTCATATTATAGACATGTTTTAGGCCCAAAACCAAAAAGAGATCAAACATTCTAAGAAATAATGGTCACCATCTATTTTAGTTTCAAGATCCTATCCATCATCAAATATAAATAAAGCATTTAGAGTTAGTAAGCCATGTAATATAAGAGCTCAAATTCTTTTTTTCTAATTTCTAACTGCTGATTGTAGGTTTTCAAAGTTTCTTTGCTTTGTGTTTCTCTTATGCCATTCATGAAATAAACATGCCAAACATATATAAAAGTTTGCAAAGATAACAATGGATAAAATTGCAATGAAAGATATATTTTTGCCTTCCCAATACTTAGACCACTGTTGTTATAATTTTCTGAGTGTGTTTGCCTTTGTATTTTCATGTGTTATTCATGGTTTCATCATGCAAATGGATAGATAACATGGAACATGAAATATAACAAGAAACTTGCTTGAAATAAGACACTTTCCACACCAAATTTGCAGCCTTAATTGCTTAGGTTAATAGCAGAAAATTATAGTCTTATGTTCTCAAAAACTAACACAGAAAATACAAGTTTTAGACCTGTTTGAGAAGCTCCTTACAGTAGTTTGAAGAACACCAATCCCAACACCTTTCACCAATGTTGTGAAACTTTGTAACCCACGATTTCCTGCCTTTAAAGTCCACGTATCAACTCCTAATCATTGTCCAACAAACGCCTATACACGCAGTAGGTCATTCTAAACTCAGCCACAACTGAGCGATTTGCATAAAGGGGCGATTTGGCACTAAAATTTCAGTTCTACTTAGAAAATTATAAATAATACCTCCTTAGAATTGCCTTAACTAGGAGCACAGTCATAACAAATACCCATAATGAAAAACTACTTCAAACAAGAGAAATATGCCAATAACCAGGTATAGGTCCACACCAAAAAGTACCCAGAAATCATGAATATCTTCACCAAAATGCAACTAGAACTTTTCCAAATCGACACCAAGTCTCCACAAGGAAAAACAAGCAAACCCACATCAAAAATCCTGAAAGATCTTCATTTTTGAATGACTAAAATCTGTAATTTGAAGGAAAAATGTGATTTATGGATGAAATCACCCTTATACCAGCTAGGGCAGGTCTTACACTGTCGAAACCAGTCCTAGATATCGAGGGTTTTCATCCTCAACTCTGATTATCAGACCTCTTAGCGAAAAACCAGCAACATCTCCTTAAGCAACCAAATCATCCATGAGCAAATGAGGTTTCAAAATGAACTTTTAAAAACTTCAACACCAAATTGGACGACCAAGCAAGTAGCAACCCTAAAACCTCTTTAAAACCCACGCCTTAGGCATATTTTCTTTTGTTTTAAATCAAATTTCAACTCAACATTAACTTTTATTTTATTTTTTACTTCATTCCTTTGCTCAGGCGTCCACCCCTTAAACAATATTCTAATCACATTTGATGCTTAAAAACAACTTAAAATTATTAACTAGGCACCCAAGGTACTTTTTCATGTCCCCCTCACCCTCAACGTTAAAATATAAAGTTACTTTATAATAATCCAATTTCGAACGGGAAAATCAAATATTAAAATGTTTTAACCTTAGACTCTTGAAACCAACTAATAATGTGCTACTGAGAAAAGCCTGACCCAGTCCAGCTTACCCAAAATTGACTTACTATTTTTAGTAAGCACAAAAAATAGCAAGTAACCACAAAAGCTCAAACTGGAGAGAAATTAAGATGCTCAAAGGGCTCACTAAAGATTGAAGCTCTGTACCAGACTCCCTGCTAAAAATAGCACTTACTAAAAATAGTAAGTGTATCCAAATCAGACTAATCTGAAAGAGAACATTAGAAATGGGGACATTACAGTTTTCCCTTCCCAAAGATTGTTTGCCCTCAAGCAATGCTAGTAAATACCTACAACCAATGATCAAATCCACACTGAAACCAGAAATGATTCCAAGGTCCCAAGTAAATCTAGGAGGTCTATAGCACCATCTGCTCAAATCTATTTGCTACGAGGTACCAACACATGAGGCCTCCTAAAAAACTCTTGTAAGAAGAGTGATAAAATACCACAAAGACTCAATTCATTCCTCAGATAAATTGCCCCCAAGAGAACCAAACTGATGTGCCACAGGAGGAAACTCCAAAAAATTAACACTAGCTCTCTCATCCCAAACGGTAGCTACACTAAAACTCTGTGTGAATCTCGGATTCCAAGTGAGTCTTAGAATGAAACTACCAAGCTAAAACCGCTCCACAGTGAACATAACTGTCAACCCAAGGTGTCCACACTGCACTCTCCTATCCCAAACTGTTGCAATTAATAAACCATCATCCAGAACAATGTATGCCCTCACAATGAAGTTACTGTAGTGAGTGTCACTCACCAAAATGGAAGCATATAATGGGTGCACTGTATCTGGAAAGGCACTCACAACCCGCTGCCCAAAAGCTTTCCCAAACTCGAAATCAATTTTCTCATCAAAAAAAGTCTTCATAACCAACACAAGAAAGTGAGGGCAGCAGTAATAAATTTGGGTCCCATTGGATTCATAGGAGAGGTAAGCAAGGAATTAGTTGAAGAACCATCCCCTAGTACCAAATCATCACTAACACTAAGGCTCATTCCCTAATACAACTCAACTGTTGAACTAGAGGAACTATCACACTCATTTGCAGATCCCAAATCGAAGTCATATGCAAGATGATTAGAAGGTGGGTAGGGGCACCAAGACTGGAAGTAGACCCACTAGTCCATTCTTAAACAACACTTCATGACAAGAAACAACACCTGGGTCCCAAACCTTGCTATTTTCACCCAATGCAGTGCTACAACTAGGAGTAATCTCATCATTCAACTCAAAAAGGGGATTTTCATATGCCATATTAGCTCCTATCTCAAACATGGGATTATAAAAAAGTGACTGTTGACCACCCTCAAAAGCTGATTGTGAATCCAAATCAGCAAGGCTACTAGGTCCTTGCTCATGTTCAACTATATGTAAAGTAAAATCTTATTTGTTCTCAAGAACAAGATCAAGGCCAACATCATCATCTATGACATCAATCATGCATAATTTTGGAGTTGAAGTCGGAACAACTCTATAGTCAAAAGTAAATTCATCCCAATTAGGTTCCTTGTCAAACTGAAGTACCATATCACCAATATTCCATGTATTAAAAGGTTGATTGCTTTATTTTTTGCACTCCTCCTGTGATGTTGTCTCTCTAAATAAATCATTCACCAACTCATCAACATACATGTCAACAAAAGAAACTCCCTCCATAGCTTGATCCTGGAAGCCAAGATTCAAACCTCCTATGTCATCATCACTGCAATCATTATTGTTTGCTATTTTGAAGGCTTCATCCATGGTGCCTCCAACAATACAATCTCCCAAAGGTGTGTTATTATTTTCAGTGTTACCAAACCTGATACTAGTGTCCACAGTTACACTAGACAGCTCCAAGGATGCATTAAAGGTTGTTTGTTATGCCTTTTTTCTTTCATTTGCTAGACTCCACACATGGCCCACCATTAGATATCCCTCTCAAACCCACGATTTTACCCTCAGATTGAAATTTCAACTCTTGGGTATGAAAATTTAGAGTAAACTCCCCCAAAGAGTGTAGCCACTGAATACCCATAACTACATCTATGTCTTCTATGTTCACCACATAAAATTCCTCCTTAACTTCATGATTTCCAAATAGTATGCTCAACTGAGGAACCACCTTAGTTCACTGAATCGTAAATCTATCAACAACCATAACTCGGAACCCGCTCACCTCTTGTGCCTAAAGGCCTCTACGTACAACCAAGCCCTCATCTATGAAATTGTGAGTAGCCCCTATATCAATCAAAGCCAACATACGCTACCCCTAGAGGACTCCTTTAATGCATAGTGACTCATTCTCAAATTAGAAGGTGATCAAAAATGACACCTGGGTCCTAAACCTTGCTATTTTCACCCAATGCAGTGCTACAACTAGGAGTAATCTCATCATTCAACTCAAAAAGGGGATTTTCATACGCCATATTCGCTCATATCTCAAACAAGGGATTATCAAAAAGTGATTGTTGACCACCCTCAAAAGCTAATTGTGAATCCAAATCAGCAAGGCTGCTAGGTCCTTGCTCATGTTCAACTATATGTAAAGTGTTGGCATTTAAATTAGTGCCTCTAGAGTGCTTATTGTAAATGGTCAGCTATTGCAAGTGTTATACTATTGCGCCTTCGGATCATAGAGAGGAAGATCTCTTTGCAGATGTAATGTGTAAGAAAGGGTAGAGTAGACTAAGGTTCCTATCTTTTTGTACTCAGCAGCAGGACACAAGGGTGGACAAACACAATGCGTCGTAGCTAAGTTTTTCTCTGGTTTCTATAGATCTTAACTATGACTAAGCTAGCTTTTAATCTAGCCTATCTCCTCAAGATAAACAAAGCATGAGGGTATAGGAGCGGGAATGGATGGTTGGATCACTTGAATCTTCCGTCTCCTTAGAATATGACCGAGGCTCTAAACTCTCATATATGCGTTGGGATAAAGATTTATACAAGCAAACACTCTTTACGGTAAGTTGGATCTGAGACTTGCCAAGGAGGAGGAACCCCTATCTGAGGTATAGGCTAGGAAACAGCTTACTAGAAACAACAAATTACGATGACTTGGCCGAAAAACTTGCTAAGGAGGAGGAACCCCTGTCCAAAGTATAGGTTGAAAGTCAATCCATTAAACAACATCACACAATAATTGTTAATAACAAATATCCAAGGAGGAGGAACCCCTATCCGAGGAGAGAGTTGAAACAACAAGCTATTTAACACAAAACATTGAAAGGACTCAAATATTTGGATCAAAATGCAACCACCTTCTGATTATATTCTTTAAATATTTTCAACGAGTTACAAAGATTGGGACATGCAAAGGCATGAAATCATGCACAATTGCTCATCAAACCAATTAACTTTCATCCAAGAGTGAAAAAATAATCACTTTCAAACTTGTGGCAATAATGGTACAACAATTTTGCATAGTAAGTAAAGGTTAAACAAATAATGAGCTCAAGACTCTTATTTATAGAACTCAAAGGAGTAGGAAACCCTAAAATCTCCTTGAGTTAACAATCAATTCTTGCCAATCAACAAGATTTATTCCTATGTCTAAAAGTAGGTGAGCAATCAGTTAACTGGAAATCTACTTCAGTTAACTGAAACCAAACAAAGAGTCAACTGGAAACTACTTTAGTTGACTGAAACTAAACTAGAGGTGAACTTTAATACAAAGTATGCCTCCAAAATAGATATCCACGTTTAGTGGAGATCTGAGATCCACAAATTATGGAAGCCAATTAGACATCCTTAATTAGTGGGATCTGACATGCATGATATGTGGGACGTGGAGTTAACTTGGAAAGAGGCATCAAGTTAACTTCAGTCACATTTAATGTCTTTTTGAGTTGACTTGGAAAGAGGCATCAAGTCAACTTTATGTTTCATAAATTCCATTTGGAGGGTAGGACGTCCTTTTTGAGGTGCATTTACAACTCACCACTAGTCAACAATGTTTCTATCCATTCGTTCACTTCTTCAGCCTCTGGGTAGTTAATGCTTTGCAGAATGATGGCGTGGCACTTTAGCATTACTTCGCCTATTATGAGTTGATGTTGAAAGTCTATACACTGGGCAACTACTTCATCGAACTTGGT
The DNA here is from genome assembly GCA_007258455.2 of Sequoia sempervirens. Lineage (NCBI taxonomy): Eukaryota > Viridiplantae > Streptophyta > Pinopsida > Cupressales > Cupressaceae > Sequoia > Sequoia sempervirens. The sequence continues at coordinate 92,490 of VDFB02262292.1, read as the reverse complement.
AGACAAAGCTGCCACCTTGGCCAACTTGCAACCATTTGGATCATCAAGGAAAGTGTTGCAGATGACATCTCTAAACTGATTCTACATTGTAACTAGCTCAATGTATTCTCCTCCCTCGCGTTGATATTCTATGTGAGGGAAGGATATTACCAACGTTCTTGTGAAGTTGATAATATTTGCGACAATCCTTCGGTACTCAATCAGCTCTATGGAATTGGCATCATAGGCTTTCACCTTGTATGCCAGTTGTTCTTTCCAAGAAAAAAGGTGTTGCTTGTTTTCCTTTGAGAAGACTGATTGATATGCCAATTGCAAGTCTGCAATTGTAACTTCATCACTTGGCCTCTTTTCTGCTATCTTTTGCTCTGATTGTTGAATCGTTGTGCAGAGTCCATGTTCTCTATCCCATAATTGGTATAGATTTTCTAGTATACATCGCCCTCTGAGAACAAACTCCTCCACTTGATCTCTCAAGTGTTTTCCATATGTCATCAACTGTTGATGGTTCTACTTTGTGGGAAGATCCAGCAATTCTTGTGGTAGGGCCGAGACGTTCGGGGTGTCGTGCATCAAGCTGGAAATGTACATCCTCAACTGTTAGTTTTCAGCCTTTAAGGCTGCTTTGTCCTTTCCATCCTTAACCATCCTCTCTTGGGCGCTCACTGTGGCGATTCTGAGAAGTTCTGCCTCCACCTGACGTGTGGTCTTTCTGAGGTTAAGTTTGGACAATGTGAAGTCCTCCACTTGTACCTCAGGTGGGGCAGTAGTCTCTATGATGAACTCATGCTCTGCATTCCTTTCCACATGAAATTGCTTCTTTAACTTCTTTGTCAGTATGTCTTGTGGGACATGGTCGAACTCTGTGAAGTCAAGTTCATAGGAGGGCTTTTCCCTCTTCCTTCCTAGGAAATCCTCAAGCCAGATAGAATCTCAGCTAGCTTCGCTGGAAGGAGGAATATGGGGTTCTTGAATACTTGATGAATGGGATTGTGATGGAGTGACGTCTCTCGGTGGCGAGTCCAAGTCGATGGGGACTTGTGACTGCTGTGATGGTGGTGATGTAGGTGGCTCTATTTCTAACATAGGCACCGTTTCTAATGTTATTTTTGGCTCTGCCTCTTCAGGATTTGTCTTTGCAGTGACTATCTCTATCACTAGCTCGGGGGTAGCAATTCCCATGACTATCTCAGGTGTGTGTGGTTGTCTCCACATATAACCCCTATGTTCTTCCTCCTATGTGTCCTAAAATTTGCATCCCTTTGGGAGGATTGCTCCATTGCTTCTACTTGGGCTTCTTCCTTGATGTGGAAGGTAGTGTAGATTGAACCTGTGGGGGCTCTGTTCTGGGAAGAACTACCTTCCTTGTCTTCTTACTGTCTAGGTAGAGTTGATTGTTCCTGACAACTCTACTCATTCTCTGCTCTATAGATGAGTTTTCCTTTGTGTACCAATCCACTCTTCCGAGTGGTTGTGAGTCCACTAAATCTACGAAGAACAAGGGGAGAATGACTTCTCCTTCATCGTCAGATAAGCCCTCAATGTCTTTCGACATGAAGTCAGCAATTTGTGAGAGCCTGAACCTACTATAGTTCCTTCTTTGTACCTCATAGTCATCGTCACAATTGACCCAGTAATATTCCATAGAAGATTCATGTGATGAGTGTTGCTCAAGATGCGCCGCATAGAGGCCTCTGGGATCATATGACCTTCCCTCAATGAGGTACATGAGATTGAGTCTCGTTGTTTCTTGGCTCATCAACTTGGCATCTATCGCTGACTTGCATCTATAGAGTCACATCTCAATAGGAAATTTCACAGTTGGCTTCTTCGGGCATAAGTGAGCGTGAACTTCAGCCAACTGACGTAGGAATTCCATGAAAACTACCCTATCTGAAGGGTAGTGTGGCATCATGGTAGGGTGACCAATGTAGCCATACACATGTATGTAGGTGAAGGTAGGGAATTGGATAAACCAATCCACCCAGTCTGCCATTACCTCCTTGGCTTCTTGCGAAATACGTACATGCATCTCATGGTCTAGGTCTCACAGAGTGTGCATGATGAAGAGGTCACTTGTCCTTTTGAAGTGTCGCTCTGCTTGAGTAAACTCAAGATGTATAAAGTGTTCATGGACCTTCTGCACACCTAAGGTCCCCACATTGTTCAGTGTCCTAAATTCGCCTTGAAAGGCGATCAGGTATACCAGGTAGGAACACATGTGGAACCTATGAGCCTCTAGAGACCTGGTAATTTGTTGGTTGAGTGTATCATTGATCAGGGTGGCCCAGTCGTAATGTTCCCTCTTGCTAATAATCTTGGTAATGACATAATACATCTACGACTGAAACTTATTTCCCTCTTCCTGTCCAGTGATTCTACTAAGTAGAGTGATCAACACTGCATACTCATCTTTGAATTCTCCTCGTCCAACCAACTTAGGAAAGCTAGCCTTTTTCACCTTCACCCATTTTTCTGCCATTATTCCTTGAAATTTGTTCTTGGATGCCTCAAATTCTCTATCGCATTCTATCATTGATGTGACCACATTGGTAGGGCATGATGGAATACCAAAACATTTTTCAATGTCCTTTGGTTTCAAACTGCAAATTACTCTCCCATCCATTGATCTGATTTCTCTCGTGGTAGGATTGTAATGTTTAATGCAAGAGATTACAAGCTCCACACTTTGTAATGTGATGGGTATGGACGCAGCTTGAAGCAACCTGGATTCCTCTATGTTCTACAATATGATTTGATTCATGCCCTCCAAGTCTTCTGGATCAACCACTGGATTCTTTTGATGTAAGCCTGTGTCGGTCGTTTTCAGGAAATCATGGTACAAGGTTGTCTTGGTCTTGTATTGTACTTGAGAATACTACATCCTTAAAAAATTAAAGATTGACTACACACATGACCATGTTCTGACAATTTTTGAAAACCCCTAAAAATAGCGCTTGTCGAGAAGTATTTTTTCGAAAAAAAATTGGCACATGGGTTTTGTTTGTGCTTCAATGCTAAACAAACCCAGTTCCTCAAAATTTTGATTCTGAAATTTTTTTGAAAAAACCCTCAAAAAATAGGGGCAGCAAGTTTGTTGTTTCTGGAAAATTTGATGAGATGGGTTTCACTAGAAAATTATTTTGATTTTGCCCAGTTGATCAAATCTGTGGTAGCCTGCTGATTTGTGTGACATGCAAGAAAACCTAAGACAAGAAAAGAGGAAGTATGCAAGAGGTGGATTGGAATTTTTTATCTGTCTCCCTGAGAAAATTTGTCTCTGAATCCAACCTCTGATAAGAAATCTTCTTTTGCCTCTGATCTTCAAAAAATATTGAAGAACTGTCAAAAACCCTTGTCAGATCTTGAAAGGACGTCCTTGAGAACTTATTGTTGTTTTGATCTTCAACCTACAAAAGAAATAATGAAGAGGGATGCCTAGATTTGCTTTATATAGACTCAAGCCTAAATCCTTGAAGTTTGGACGCCTAACTCATGATCTAAACCTGATTTGGCTTGATCTGAAGTTCAAAAGGTTGATTTCCACTGATTGTGGGATGATTTGGCCAAGTTTGCCTCCAAAATATCTTAATTGAAGTCAAAAAACTTTCCTTTGACCTTTTTAGGCGTCCATTTTGAGTTTGAGTACTTTTTCATCATTTTTCCATGTTCAATGACCTTTGTTTGATTTCAAGTTCAAAAGGTTGATTTCCACTGATCGTGGGATGATTTGGCCAAGTTTTCCTCCAAAATATCTTAACTAAAGTCAACAAAATTTCCTTTGACCATGCTCAATGACCTCTATTTGATCTGAAGTTCAAAAGGTTGATTTCCACTAACCTCTGTTTGAGTGCTTTTTCATCATTTTTCCATGTTCAATGACCTTTGTTTGATCTGAAGTTCAAAAGGTTGATTGCCACTGATCGTGGGATGATTTGGCCAAGTTTGCTCCAAAATATCTTAACTGAAGTCAACAAACTTGCCTTTGACCTTTTTAGGCGTCCATTTTGAGTTTGAGTGCTTTTTCATCATTTTTCCATGTTCAATGACCTTTGTTTGATCCTTGCTCCAGATTGATCATTTGATCCTGAGCAGCTGCTGATAGATTCATTGTTGAGCTAGATCCATGCTGAAGAGGTGTGTCTGGGAGATGCCAAGCCAGAAAACTGAGTTTGAGGCTCCAAAAGATTGGGCACCTTTCTTCAGCAAGGGCGCTTTTGCACTTGCCTTTGCCAATTTTCAATGTATGTTCTTCAACTTCTCCGTTTAGACCCTCTATGCTTTGATTTGATATCCTTGTTGACTGACGAGTCAGAAAATCTCACTTAATCATTCATCAAGTGACCAGCTCAGTCCTGAAAAGGATGGTTGTTATCTCAACCCTTGATAGTTAGTTTAAGGCCTCAAGAAGCTAGGGCTCCTTTCTTCAATAGGGGCTCTTTTGACTTCTTGACTAGTGATTTTGAAGTTATAAACTATTTCAGTTTGATCTCCATCATCGGATGATTGCCTTGTCAGAATCCTTCCTTGATGGTTTCATTGTCAAGGTTGATCCAAACACAGAAGATCATCTTGGGGATCCTTCAGCCATTTGACAGCATCTGAGTGCCCAAAAGAAAGGACGTCTTTCTTCAGCAAGGGCATCTTTTTCATGATACTTGGCACATTTTCCAATGTTCTTTCAGTCTTTCTTTTCTAGAATTTTCTACTTGATTGCTTCCTCAGTTGATCAATCACTGCAGTTGTTTGACTCATCTTGCAGGTTTGCTAATGGATTCATTGTGAAACTAGATCAGAGCTAGATAGAATTCACGAAGACAATATTTCTCAATAGATGACATCTTCATCACTCCATTCAAGGGTGCCTTTCTTTAGTAAGGGTGCCTTCTCCATGTTGAGCAGTCATTTTGGATGTTCTTCATAACAACCTCTTCATCTTTTGTTTGACATTTGTCGGCGATTACTTTATTAGATGATCTTGTTGAATGTTTCGTTGTTGAGCCAGTAGGAGAATGCAAAGGATGACTGCCTTGAACAAATCAGGTGACTGCATTTGGCCCCTGAGATTCAAGGGCGCCCCTCTTTAGTAAAGGTGCTTTTAGCATTTTGAACTGACTTCTCCTTGGTAGCATTTCTAGAATTAACCAAATTCTAGCCCTTTCTGGTTTCCAAAATCTCCTTCGTCAAACATCTTTTTAATCCTTTTCTGCCATGGTTGCATCGTTGAAGCTTTTGAAGCTTAGCTTTCAACACTTGGTACTGGCCAATTTTCCATTAATGACTGCAAAGCTCCTAACTTTGTTCCTGAAAAACAGAAATAGACCCACCAGAGTAAAACATGTCTTTTGATGATTCGAACTTGACTAGTATGATCATGAAGTCAATTAATCCTATCAAAATCATTTTCAATCATTTTTGGGAAGGTCCTATTTTTAGGAGTTTCCACGAAAATAGGGGTACGAAAACCTAATTTTCAATTTTTTGAAAATTTGCACCTATGTTCCTTGATAGAAACCCATAAAGACCTTATGTTTGGTTTGAACTAAAACAAACTTTTGACGACATTTTTACATGATTTAGCTCAATTTAAGCAGAATGCCAAAAAAATATTTTGGGTACAACATAAAGTAAAATCTGATTTGTTCTCAAGAACAAGATCAAGGCCAACATCATCATCTATGCCATCAATCATGCATAATTTTGGATTTGAAGTCAGAACAACTCTATAGTCAAAAGTAAATTCATCCCAATCAGGTTCCTTGTCAAACTGAGGTACCATCTCACCAAGATTCCATGTATTAAAAGGCCAATTGCTTTATTTTTTGCACTCCTCTTGTGATGTTTTCTCTCTGAATAAATCATTCACCAACTCATCACCATACATGTCAACACAAGAAACTCCCTCCATAGCTTGATCCTGGAAGCCAAGATTCAAACCTCCTATGTCATCATCACTACAAACATCATTGTTTGCTATTTTGAAGGCCTCATCCATGGTGCCTCCAACAGTATAATCTCCTAAAGGTGTGTTATTATTTTCAGTGTTACCAAACCTGATACTAGTGTCCACAATTACACTGGATAGCTCCAAGGACGCATTAAAGGTTGTTGTTATGCCTTTTTCCTTTCGTTTGCTAGACTCCACATGTGGCTCACCATTAGAAATCCCTCTGAAACCCACGCTCTTACCCTTGGATTGAAATTTCAACTCTAGGGTCTGAAAATTTAGAGTAAACTCCCCCAAAGAGCATAGACACTGAATACCCATAACTACATCTATGTCTCCTATTATCACCACATAAAATTCCTCCTTAACCTCACGATTTCCAAACAATATGCTCAACTCAGAAACCACCTTAGTGCACTGAATAGTAAATCCATCAACAACCATAACTCGAAACTCACTCACCTCTTGTGCCTGAAGGCCTCTATGTACAACCAAGCCCTCATCTATGAAAATGTGAGTAACTCCTGTATCAATCAAAGCCAACATACGCTGCCCATGGAGCACTCCTCTAATGTGTAGTGACTCATTCTCATGAAAACTATGAAGTTGGGCTAGTGTCCATCATGGTCCCACACCTTACCACTTTCTTTTGATGTCTTTTCACCTTCACTTTCAACAAAATCAACTTGCTGGTCTACTTTTTTTGATTCACCTTCTTCATCAAATTGGTACTTGATTAGAAGCACTTTAGCCTTGGTTGAACATTTTTGATCCTTGGTGTAAGGTTCCTTGCATGTAAAACACAATCCCTTATTTTTTAGCCCATTCAAGGTCTCACTATCTATCCTTGTGTAATTTTTATTAGGTTGCTCCTACTCCTTGGTGTCAATTTTCTTGTCTTTTTCTTTCTTGGGTTGCGAGTCCTTGGATTGAAATTTGTTCTTAAAAGTTGAAGATTCCATATCCCTAGCTTTATTTATGGCCTCCTCAAGGGTAGGTGGATTGAAGTCTTTTATCCAACCCCTTAGAGAAACAGAAAGGCCATCTATGAACAACATTATTAGTCTTCTCTCAGAAATATTTGTCACAAGCACAGATAACTTCTAGAAATCTGCAATGTAAGAATCCATTGTTCCCCATTGTTTAAGTTGAGCTAATTCCTTAAAGTGTAGTTTAGGGTCATTTTCAAATCTTTCAATCAATCTCTTAGTGAACTCCCTATATGAAGTTATTTGTGTGTGCCCCAAAGTCAACATACCATTATACCACCATTCATGAGCAACACCATGAAGGTGTATAGAAGCATACTAGATTGACCCCAACTTGGGCATGGGGTTTAGAGTGAAGTAAGTGTCAAGTTTTTGTACTCATGCTCTCGTTACCAACTTACGAGAACCATCAAAATATGGTAGTGTAAGCTTTCCCACTTTCTTGTGTAGGTCATTGTGTTGGTCCCTATTTCCGCTTGTGTTTGAGTGTCTCATTCTCAATTGAATGTAGTCTCTAAGAGATATATCCTGCTGAAAACTAGGCCTTGCATCAAGCCAATCTTGTCTAAACTAATCTTTTTGTTCCAACATAGTGAGTTCAGGATTAACCGGTGCTTCTATCCTAGGTGTAAAGTTGGGCATAAGGGGCCTTGCCAAAGCTCCCCCATTCTAATGATTACCAATTCCTTGTTGTCCTACTATGTTTCCTTGTCCCATTTGCTCCATTCTTTGTATTAATTCTAATATCCGATTATTAGTTTCATGTGCTTGTTGGGCTGCCCTACCTTATTGTTGGAATCAAGGAACAGTGAGAGGGGCTGATGAATTGGTGTTTTGCAAAATTTAACTTTATCAACTTGATCTCTAAACCACTTATAGCATTGAACCAAAAGAAAGATGCAAGAACACAAGGCAATCAACCATAACACCATAACACAAGGATTTTTACATGGAAACCATGTTAGGGGAAAAACCATGGTGGAGGTTAATCCACAATATGAGTATACTCAAAATAAGTGTTTACAAATGGAGAATGCACATGCATTCAGGCACACTGCCTAGAGCTCACTGCTCAAATACAAAAGGCTTACTGCCCAAAAGAAGACTCATTGTCTTACAGTCACATTCATAGACAACTGGAGTGGATGAACTATGAGATAGCATCTGCTAATTCCTTATTATAGTTCCGGTTAAGCACATTGAATGCATTCTTCACATGTTGTCTGATTCTGCTCTTGAAATTTTGTTTGCTTTAATTTGAATCACCAATCTTTGTTCTGCTCAAGTGAAACTGTGCACAATCAATCTATATTCCTTCTAACTCTCACATCATATCGCATCATATCACAAGATGATATGAATAATTGATTATATATATCTACAACTAGAGATTACATCAACTACATGTTGGCTTTAACAAAATATGAAATGTGCACAAACTGTCGGCCCAATTCATAAACAATTATTAATGCAAGCCAAACAATGTCAGCCAAAACATAGTAAGGACCCAAAACAATATGTCTCGAACACAAAACACTTTAAACAATTATGCCTCGAAAATCCACAACATGCTATACTCATCTAGTCGACCTTTCTGCATTGTTAGACTAAAAATCAATAAATCAGATCTTCTAACTTGTACACCAATAAATATGAGGCCCTATGATTCAAAGATAAGATATTTCATACATCAAAAGACCTTCCCTAAGATCCACAACACAAAATGATAACAGGAAATTACATATGAGGCAATGTACACAACTCTATCGGATGCCCTGTTTTAGCTTTGACAGTTAACACATATCTTCAATCTGAATTTTGGTATAAGCAATTACTGAGGTGTGGATGGGATTACTGACTAGGGTTGCCATAAATGACAGCACCAGATGACTTGTGCAGTGTCTCTTGCCAACAATCTCCCCCTTTGGCATTGATGGCAACACTTAGTGAAAAATGACTAAGTGTCAGAATCAATACCAACATGAATACAATGCAATCCTCAAAAACTTCAAAAAAAATTAAACACAACTCCCCCTAAGATGAATATGACATTTTTCACTATCCCACACTCCCCCTTTGACATCAATGGAAAAGACAGTAATCCGCATATCAAAAATCATACAAATTTTCTAATAAGGATTTATCATTAGCAATCATACACTTCAATCTACTGAACCTATTTGCATCAAATTATTTTTGGACCTTATCCTCAACTAACTTTTCAAGAGACTCAAAGTGAGTACTTATAGAGTTGATAAGTTTCTTCAGCTGACGGGAGGGAGAATCGGATGAGTCCTTGACATGTGTGGGTGGGATCTTCTCCAAGATACTGGATGCAAGACTTAGCAGCTCACTGTCCTCAATGTGTTATTTCAATATCTCCTCCCTTGCCTTGGCCTAAGCAAATGATACTACCTTCATCTTCTGAATAGGAGATAGAGTGGCCAAGTTGATAGGACCTTTAGCCAATTCAGGGTGAATCTCCTCCTATTTTTCTTCTTAAAAACTTTTTTACTGCCTTTGCAATGTCTCTTGCTTCCATAGCAACCTCTTTTTCCTCAACCTTCTTTTCTTCAATCATAGATTATGGCTTGTCTTTGGGAATCTCTATTTCTTCAACAGACATAACTTTAGGAGCTTCAGTCTCCATGGGAATTTCAGTATCTTGCATATCTAGAGGATTCTAAGTTTCCTCAATTGTGTCTTCTTTCACTTCTTCAGTATTAGCCCGAACATCTTCATCATGAGTTTCTTCTGAGACAACGTTATATATGTTCTTCAATAGAACTGCCTTAAGAATTTTCTCAGTGCCTTTTGCTACTTCCTCAGTCTGTATGATCATAAGCTTATTCACCCTTTATTTTCTCTTAAAATCCCTTATTAGCATCAATGAAGGATTTTCTTCATTTCTTTTATTGACATTACCGGACATAGATTAGCAAGTATGTGTTCTCTCATTCGTTCATCTTCAGCTCTTGCATTTACTCTCCTCATTTCTAAGACTTCATATAACCCTTTAGGTAACTCTGACATTATTTCTATGAGTTTCATATTGAAAATATTCAAATATTTTATTATGGCTTCTTCAAGAGTTCTCTGACCAGCACTATCAAAAGTGTCATACCATTCAGAAAGTAGTTTGAGATTACCATCCTTAATTAAACCTTTTTCCACTTCCTTTACAGTCATATATGATCTATCAGTTTTCACCTTTTGCTTGGCTTTTTCTACACTGGAGGGCTTGTCCTTAGAGACTTTTGTTGCCTTTGTGCCCTTATGCTTGATTTCTCTTACTTCTTCATCTGATTCAGTTTCTTCATCATCTTCAACAGCAACATAGACTCTTGTGCTTTTATCCTTCTTCCTCTTTCCTTCTCTTCTGGATGTCTTGACTTGAGCTTTTACTGGGCTTGATTTCATTGTAGAACTAGATGAGGGTGCAGAGCTCTCCAAACTTCTTCTTCTCAAAATGCAATGTGATGAATGAGGAATAGAAGTAACCTTTTATCATTCGCACACCTAACTTTTTATCGCAATAAATGCTTTTTCCCTAGGTCTTCCGGATACCCTGTTTTCATAGTTTGTGAAAGAAAATTCTTCTGCAAACCTTCAATTTTGCATAAATTTCCTCCACAAGTGTTCCCAAAAAATCTATAGATCATCAATGCAATTGTTGCAATTTGCCACATTCTGGTACCAACTACCGACAGGGGGGTAAAATATTTTCTTGAGAGCTCCCCCTAGGCCAGAGGCCTTAAACTAATTCCCAGAGGAATTTCCAGCACCATATTCTGGTGCGGATTCATTTCCCGCATCAGAAACACTTTTCTTCAACCATGTCTTCTTCATTTGATTACTGATCTCATCTACAATAACTTTTCCTTTTCCCTTATCATCCTTTTGCATATTTTTATCTTTGTTTACTAGACCCTTCCTGCTTCTACAAAATCTTGCAATGTGATTGGATTTGTTACAATTATAGCACACGACATTTCTTTGTTCAAACCAGTTATTCCATTGATTTTCTCTTGATCTACACTTGTTAGCAATATGGCCAAATCTATTGCAAGCATAACATCTAACATTTCTATTGAAAAAGTTGTTTGTCATATTTTTGCATTCAATTGACTTATGACCATACTTATTGCAATTGAAACACTAACTCGAGAATGATGGACCACTTGGATTCATTCTACTTCTACATTGAGCAGCCATATGACCAAATTTATTGCAAACAAAATAGTATCCATTGAACTTTTGAACATTGGGTTGTCTTACCAGATACCTTCTAGCTTTGCTTGTCTGATTTCCTGGCCTAAATTTCCTTTGACCAGATCCGAAGCTTTCTCCTTTCTCATATCCAAGACCTTGCTTGCCACTTCCAATCTTCTAACTTTGAATCAGTTCATCAAGCTTAGCTGATCTAATCTTGAACTTCTCCTTGTATTCATTTGCAGTAGCAAGTTCATCCCTGAGAATAACAATTTGTCTTTCAAGCTCTTCTTCATTGTTTCTGGATTGTTGCAATTCAAGCTCCAGCTGATTGAATCCATCATTAATTTTTCCGCATTCATCAGATCTTTCTTTCAAGGACTAAGTAAGATTCTCTTCATTATTCTTTTTCTCTTCAATCTCCTTGGTCATCCTCATCACAATAGATTCCATCTCATGCTTTAGGACAACATTATCTCTGGTGAGCTTTTCACATTCTTCTATCTTTTCCTTCAAGGCTTGACTTAGGTGTTCATCTTCCATGCTTTTACTCTCTTTTTGCTTGAGTTGATCACAGAGATCCTTTCTCTTTTCCCTAGACTTATTGATTTGATCTTTCAATGATTGAATGAATTTCTCAACATTCATGAGGCTTGCTTGCAATTCCCGGACTTCAAATTTGGACTGATTAAGATCATCTAGTGCCACCAAAAGTTGTTGTTGAAGACTGTCAGAATCCATTGAATCACCTTCCTGGATCTTCCCCAAGCTATTAAACTTCTTCCGAGGAACTAGGCTCTGATACCAATTGTTGGAATCAAGGAACATTGAGAGGGGGGGTGAATCAGTGTTCGTCCAAAACATAGTAAGGACCCAAAACAAGGATTTTTACGTGGAAACCCTATTAGGGGAAAAACCACGGTGGAGGTTAATCCACAATATGAGTATACTCAAAATAAGTGTTTACAAATGGGGAATGCACATGCATTCAGGCACACTGCCTAGAGCTCACTGCTCAAATACAAAAGGCTTACTACCCAAAAGAACTCACTGTCTTACAGTCACATTCATAGACAACTGGAGTGGATGAACTATGAGATAGCATCTGCTAATGCCTGATTATAGTTCTGGTTAAGCACATTGATCGCATTCTTCACATGTCTGATTCTGCTCTTGAAACTCTGTCTTCTTTAATTCGAACCACCAATCTTTGTTCTGCTCAAGTGAAACTGTGTACAATCGATCTATATTCCTTCTAACTCTCACATCATATCGCATCACATCACAAAATGATATGAATAATCGATTATATATATCCGCAACTAGAGATTACATCAACTACATGTCGGCTTTAACAAAATATGAAACGTGCACAAATTGTCGGCCCAATTCATAAACAATTATCAATGTGAGCCAAACAATGTCGGCCAAAACATAGTAAGGACCCAAAACAACATGTCTCAAACACAAAACACTTTAAACAATTATGCCTCAAAAATCTGCAACACGCTATACTCATCTAGTCGGCCTTTCTGCACTATTAGACTGAAAATCAATAAGTCGGATCTTCTAACTTCTACACCAATCAATGCGAGGCCCTATACATCAAAAGACCTTCCCTGAGATCCACAACACAAAATGATAACAGGAAATTACATATGAGTCAATGTACACAACTCTGTCAAATGCCCTGTTTTAGCTTTGACAGTTAACACATATCTTCAATATGACTTCCGGTATAAGCAATTACTGAGGTGCGAATGGGATTACTGACTAGGGTTGCGATCAATGACAACACCAGATGAATTGTGCAGTGTCTCTTTCCAACAGTCCCCTAACCAAAGCATCAAGTAAAAGCATCAATCTGTCTAGAGGTGCCTCATTCCTCTCATTCCTCTCACCTTCATCACCCCTATCTCCCATGTTTCTAGTGCTAGATGACCCACTAGATGATTGTTCAGAATGTTGCCCTTCCTCTTATGATGGCCAATGCTCCCAATAGCCCTCTTCTTTTTTCCTACTTCTTTCTAAGTATCTTCTTTCCCTATCACTCAAGCTCATAGAAATTCACACCCACCGGATGGAAGGACCTTATGTGCTCTAATACCACTATAATATAAGACCCCAAATTCTTTTTTTCTGATTTCTAACTGCTAATTGTAGGTTTTCAAAGTTTGTTTTTTGTTTCTCTTATGCCATTCATGAAATAAACATGCCAAACATATATAAAAGTTTGCAAGGATAACAATGGATAAACTTACAATGAAAGATATATTTATGCCTTCCCAATACTTAGACCACTGTTATAATTTTCTAAGTGTGTTTGCCTTTGTATTTTCATGTGTTATTCATGGTTTCATCATGCAAGTGGATGGATAACATGGAACAGGAAATATAACAAGAAACTTGCTTGAAATAAGACACTTTCCACAATGAATTTGTAGCCTTAATTGCTCAGGTGAATAGCAAAAAATTACAGTCTAATGTTCTCAAAAACTAACATAGAAAATACAAGTTTCAGACCTGTTTGAGAAGCTCCTTACAACAATTTGAAGAACACCAATGCCAACACCTTTCACCAATGCTATGACACTTTGTAACCCACGATTTCCTACCCTTAAATTCCATGTATCAGCTCCTAATCATTGTCCAAAAAACACCTATACACATAGCAAGTCATTCTGAACTCAGCCACAACTGAGCAATTTGCATAAAAGGGGTGATTTGGCACTAAAATTTTAGTACTACCCAAAAAATTATAAATAATACCTCCTTGGAATCACCTTAACTAGGAGCACAATCATAACAAATACCCATAATGAAAAATTACTCCAAACAAGAGAAATATGCCAATAACCAGGTACAGGTCCACACCAAAAAGTGCTCAGAAATCATGAATATCATCACCAAAATGCAACTAGAACTTTCCCAAATCGATACCAAGTCTCCACAAGGCAAAACAAGCAAACCCACATCAAAAATGTTGAAAGCTCTTCATTTTTGAATGACTGAAATCTGTAACTTGAAGTACAAATGTGATTTCTAGATGAAATCACCCTTCTACCAGCCCTAGATATCGAGGGTTTTCATCCTAGCGAAAAACCAGCAGCATCTCCTTAAGCAACTAAATCATCCATGAGCAAATGAGGTTTCAAAATGAACTTTTAAAAGCTTCAACACCAAATTAGGGTGACCAAGCAAGTAGCAACCCTAAAACCTCCTTAAAACCCATGCCTTAGGCATATTTGCTTTTGTTTTAAATCAAATTTCAACTCAACATTAGCTTTTATTTTAATTTTTACTTCTTCCTTTGCCTAGGCATCCACCCCTTAAACAACATTATAAATCACATTTGATGCTTAAAAACAACTTAAAGTTATTAACTAGGCGCCCAAGGTACTTTTTCATGTTCCCCTCACCCTCAACGTTAAAATATAAAGTTACTTTATAATAATCCAATTTTGAAGGGGAAAATCAAATATTAAAATGTTTTAACCTTAGCAACTTGAAACCAACTAATAATGTGCTATTGAGAAAAGCCTGACCCGGTCCAACTTACCCAAAATTGACTTACTATTTTTAGTAAGCACTAAAAATAGCAAGTAACCACAAAATCTCAAACTAGAGAGAAACTAAGATGCTCAAAGGGCTCACTGAAGACTGAAGCTTCGTACTAGACTCCCTGCTAAAAATAGCACTTACTAAAAATAGTAAATGTATCTGAATCAGACTTATCCAAAAGAGGACATCGAAAATGGGGACATTACAAGCCACCATCCCTCAAAAATATCTCTAACCATAATGATTTCCACATATCAAATTGGATCTCAAGAAAGAGCATAATTATGACTAGAGAAAGAGATTGATTGTTAAATTGGAATCTTTTTATATATTTGTCAAGTTTTGCACCCTTGTTAATATGTGTTTAGCAACGAAATAATGCAATTTGCATCAATGCATGTGAAATTCCATTCCACTACTCTTGTTAGATTTTTATATATAGTAGCAACTTATGTCTTTGTACAAACACTTGGTCCTTCAAATTTTACAACCCTTGTAAATTTCTAATAGAATTATTAGCCTTAGCATTTATTTTCTATAATATTGTATTGTCTATCATTCAAATAAATATATAATTATGCATACTAAAACATCTAATGAAATGTCTTGAGGTTCAAATATCACTTCCCTCAATCTTATGGTATATGTAGAAGATGTAAATGTTGTACTGTTAAGTCTTCTCTTTTACATATAAATGAATTCTTATCTTTAATATCAAGTTTAGATAGTTGACTGCTTATATTTTTTTAATGCTACAAGGATTATTCAAAATTTCCGGATGCTTCACTAGAAAACTAAATGATGTATTGGAATAAGTATATATTTTTTAAATTTCAATGGTTGTTGAATATTGAGCACCTAAGAAATTTTCATATTAATTTAACAAATCAGCATTCTATAACAATGCAATTCTTCAGTCCTACTATAGTGTCAATGTCACATTGATTTATCACAAGTAATTTTGACCTACAAAAACCAATATTTTAAGTTCATGTGGAATCCATTGTCAACTATTAAATCTCAAATGATGGATAGTTAAAATTGGAGATTCTTAACTATGAATAGTACTAAAGATGGGGTTGGTGATAAGCTTCTTATTAGAAGAAATAATTATATGGCAATAGATGAATAGCTTCAATTAAAAGATAGGATAGAGACAATAAGGTTTACATTTAAATAAGCTACAAACTAAAAAATTTAACAAATCAAGAATATAATATAATACTTATTAAGCACATAGATAATAATAAAATTGAAAAATGCAATTGGCATAGTAACATATTACATATCTCAATTCCTAAAGATTTAAAATTTATTTATGCTTGGGACCATATTTCCTCTTTAATACAATTACAAGGCTACAACGTTCAATATATTTAGATTCTAAAAGACACTAGCAGAAATTTATGATCCAAATCAAAATGAAGGAAAACTAAATTGGATCTTGAAAATACAAAGTTAGATATATCCTAATATTATGTTCCAAAATATAACAATGAAGTTCCACAACAAGAAAAGAAAAGAAAGATGATAATTGGATGAAATGATTCGAGACTTTGAGTGTGGAAAAAAATGCTACAAACCCTATATTTTATACAACGATAACTAGAAAATCCTATTAAAATTACATAACCAATGTAAATGCCTATAAATTGGAATCCAAATATGAAACATGAACATATGCTCATTGTGAATGGGACCTAAAAAGTAAATATGTATGTAAAAATTAATGTCAAATACAACTTAGAGCAAATGTGTATTGTAAATTCTATATGATTAGGACTCAAAGATAGAACACATTCTATAAATTTTTAACTTAACTAAGACCCCACAATGCATATTATTTAAAGCAAAGTTGACTATTTCAAATTTCAAAGGAATTGTGATGGGGTGATTAAAAAAGGTTTCTATAAAGTCTAATAAATTTGTAATGATAAGTCAAATGGTGTGATGCATTATTTCTCTAAGCTGGGTACTAAAACTTGAAATATTCATCCATTCGCAAATAGTTGCAGTAAAGTTTTCCTTTTACAAAACATTTTTCTTTAGGTTTATTATCTCATTTACATAGCATATAATATTTCAAGTTCATAGAACGTATATCAAATTTCTTGTAGCTCAAAAATGTCTCAAATGTTTGAGATGGATTTTTCTTTTTTTAGAATGACTGGTCAAATCACATAAGTAATCTTAGACCATAACCCAAATAATTCATCAAAATCCACATGAATGACATGATGAAATGTAGAATTATCATTGATTGAGCCAAAACTTATGGGATTATAGAAGGGAAAAAAACCAATTTGACTTGTAATAATCCTCCTAGATTATAAATATTTGATTATGACCACAAAAACCATCCACGAGGAATCATTGAACCATATTTAGTAAGTTCTATTTATATTTACCATAAGTTTGAAATGATTGATAAATTATTAGACTTTGGAAAATTCCCTTTGATTTTCAAATGGCCTCCTAAATCCTTTATCAGCTTAAGTCCATTCATGGATTACATCACAACATGAACCTTACTAGATTTTAGGATCCTAGTCTCAATAAAAATTGTCTTATAAGTGACTTCAACTCTATCCTAAATGATACTATGAATTTAAAATCACCTTATAACTTAGTATTGTATTTACAAGAAGATATTTATGTTTATTAAAAGAATGTGTTCTTGGAAAATCCACCCGAGAAGTAACCAAATCAGCTAAATAAATCATACAAAAGTATGTGACATGGTATGAAAAATGCACTTTACATTTAGATCTTGAGCTGTTGTAATTATTATGTTTGAAATGGGCATGCCAGTGCAAAATTTTGGAGGTTGGATCATGAATGGCATCCAAGTGACCACACCAAAGGAGAATCTAAAAAGTGTAAGAAAAATGTAACACTTTACATGTTCAAAAAGATGTCAAGAATTATTGTAGCTATTATGTTTGAAATGGACATACTAATACAAAATCTTGGAGGTTGTATCATGAATGGCATCCAAGTGACCACACCAAAGGATGATCTAAGAAGCACATGGTCACCTTGGTTGATTGAAATGGGGTGGAGATAAACAACTTGCATGTAGATATGAAATTGTCTTGAACTACAATTGATGGGTAAGAAAGCTTTTTAATATCAAAATCGAACTCAATAAGGATAAGGCAATTGTATATATCAATTATGGTTCACAATCTAACTTGACTTTGGAGGAAGTTCTAAGGGACCATGGTTTGTAAACTTATGAGCATCCACAACCAGATCCATTGTGTTGGGTGAATAAAGGTGTATTGATTGAAGTGACCAAGAAATGTAGTCAAGTTTACCACTAGATCAAAATATTTTGATAAGTTTGAAGATCTGATTTACTCAATGCAATTGATGTGTTTGGAAGTATTTAAATGTATATCAATAATGGTGTTGTCGTGAGGTGGAAAACAAATGCAAGTGGATCAAGGATGAGATCAGCTATATCATATTAACAAACTAAATCAAGACCAATCTTGCCATAGCAAGTGCTATGAAAAAAAATAAACATTCAAACAATAACAGATTTTGTTTACTCATTTTCAAGAATAAGAAATAGGATGCGCTAAAACATTTAAAAATTAAGGGTGCTATTGGTGGGTTGAAAGATTTGGATGAGCAATTGTACTTTTTTCTATAAAGTGTTTCAAGTTGCCAAAGAGTTGCCGCCACAGATACATAGAGCATTAGATTCATCTCTTTGCTAAGCATTGGATTGCATAAGAAAATCTCTTTGGAGAGTGATGAGGTGAAGAAACAATTATAATAGTTGTTGGAGCAAGCGGCCATGCCCAAGCACTTCACCAAGTGACCCCTTGTCATGATGCAAAAGAAAGATGGCTTTTGGAGAATGTGCATAGATCATAGAGCCTTGAACAAAATTGCAAAGAAGAGATATCGACTCTAATGGCTTGTTGACATGTTGGACCAATCTCAGAATGCTACGTAGTTTACAAAGTTCAATATCAAAGCCCAAGTACCATAAAGTTTGTGACGACAATGTGTGGAAAACTACTTTCAAGTCAAAACCAAGTTTATGTATGGTTGGTACTTCCTTTTGGTTTATGTTTTGCATATGCCACAATTTGAGCTTAATAAATGTTGCATATAAAGAGGGCAGAGTCCTGCCACTTGGTGTAGAGCATTCAGCCCATGTACATAAATATTTATCGCTTTTATGACCCTTGTTGACACAGCTACTCTGTTGTTCATGCAGCTCCTTTGATGTTGACCCTAAATGTCACTCAGACTAACACGAGTCTACTCTCCTCTAATGTCAATATCAAAGTCCTACCATCCATCAGCTCCATACTTCATTTTCAACAATAAAATGTCTTGTTAACAGGAATTGATTGTTTAACTCAATGAAATCATGCATATGCAATAATATATCATATAGAGTCTAGACTGTTGGAGTCATGTAAAAGTAATATAATACATACCTTTACGGCCAAAACATTTTTTATGACTGCTCACTTGTAATGACTACACAAATATTTTGATCCACATGCATTATTTAGCATTACAGGGACGTCAATAGGCACAAATAAACAAGGGTCTGGTATGTGCGAATGGGCACCAATTCCCTTGCTCTTGAACCCTTTGTTGGACGTGGGTTTCTCCTTGATCAGTTTAGGCCCATCTTCGGTCTCTTTAGGTTTTCATTTAATATACATTTATAAAATTATACATTACTTGTGTAGAATATAATAAACATAAGCTGCAAAGGATCCAATATACCCTTGAAATTCCCCTTGTGAACATAAATGTGCCAATCAGCACAAACACATAAACACACATCTTCACCAAAAAATACTCTCAAATTTCACTGGAGAAGTCCACTTGTGCTATCATAAGAGGCATGAAAGAGTTTCAAAGTTGCATGCAACTCAGATCTTCAATTCATGCTCTCTCATATTTGTATCAAAATTTGTGCATTCCTGCATGGCAAATTATGGATTGATGGATACTGTGCATCCAAGAGATTTAAACTTTTTTGTTTATCAAATTAAAGACTATAACTGCTACCAAAACTGGAAATTGATAGATTCTGCTTTAAAATGGGTGCAGTTTAAGTCCTTGACGACTAGGAAGATTCAGACTTTTAACTCAGAATGTGTGGCCCTCTTCTCCAGTTGATGCAGCAGTCAGCATGCATCTCTGGATGCATAGAACTGAGGAGCAAGTTCTGGCAACCAAGGTGCATCTATTCGTGTAATATTGCGAATATAATTCCGATTAGTGCGAACTAATTCGTTGAAAATAAGACAGTCTGGCTTTGTCCCAGACAAAACAGAAGAGGGATGAATTGAAACTATTTGGCCATTTGCCATAGCTCTGTAAGAAAATAAACTCCTGTCAAATACAAGATTGTGAATAATGAAAAGTGAATTGGCTTTTTTGAAGACAGGCAAGAGATACCCTCGTTTTAGAGCCATACCTATATGTTCCATCGGGCTGCTTACAAGCTGCATTAAGGAAAAACGAGGCACAAAGGCATCTACGTAATTGCATCCAATCTTCTTCACATGAAATTATAGGCAATCCCATTTTTTGCACATATCCTTTTAATTGCCTAGAATAATCATAGATATTAGACATCAGGTTTGAAAATGGACCAAGAACTTCAACTATAACCACAATGCTTAAAATTGTAAACAATGTTCGCAAAGTAAAGCAATATATTCTACCTGTGGATATTCATGGCATGACTGAAAGAACGACCATTCACAAAGTTTGACTTGCACCACTTTTGGATATTTTTGTTGAGGGTACTGACTTTGTAATCGCCATGATCTGTATCCTTGGTTTTCTGAACCTCCTCCAAACAAGCCTTATATATATTCACTAAAGTGATATGATCTCCATCTGGACTGCAAAAGCGTTGCCGAGCTGCTTTTGCCTACGCATAAAAGCAAATCGTTCACTGTCAAACTATCATGTAATTCAATTTTATGTGTTTGCTTACCAATAATCTTCATAAGATACCATAAATCCACATGCAACCATTACAAAAGGAGTATAGAATATCACTTAGTCATGACTCTCACCTCTCTCATCTTTTCACGGGGCGTATAAAATATAGACTCAACTGAAAGCATGGCAACCAGTGTTAACATTTCTTCTGAACATTTAAATGTACAAGAAACAAGAATGGCTTTTGCATAAAGAGGCTCAAGAGGCAACTGAGCCATTTGCAAACCAACAGGATCTGATAATTTGCCTTCATCTGTCAAAGCTCCAAGGGCATGTAAATGTTCCAGTGATTTCACAATTGCAGTCCTGTTTTCACAAAAACAACATATTCATGTTAGACTTCAACAACTATTCTAAACAGTCCAAGTAAATGAAAAGAGAAACTACCTTGAATTTCATTCATTGTGTTTCTACATCCAAAAGTAGCTGAAACCACTACTGATAACAATCTACAAATGACACTAGAATTGTCGATGAGATTCGTAGGTGATGAAATCCTGCATTAATTACTTAACCGGCAACTGGTTTCGTCTGATAACAAATGCTAGTCACTATTACAAAAAAATTATCCTACCGTCCAATATTTTACTTGAGAATTCAAATTGACCAAGGCAGAGACAAATCCTTTGATTGAAAACCGAACACAATACACAAAGTGGTTGTTTATTAAATAAATAGTAAATACTAATGGTAAAATTTATACACCAAGTCACAACACCATTATATTTAACTTGCTTAGACAATCAAAGCTTATCAGCTTGCAATTTGGCCTAGCAAAAAAAAATGCACTGATTAGAACTTTGTTGAATAATCCAAAGACCCATGGGTGACAGAATCTTGGATAAATTCCTTAAACGGTAGTTGGCTTCCATTTATACATGATAACAAAAAAAAATCACTATTACACAAAATTATGCCAGGGTCCAACATTTTCAATGTGCCAATACTTTACTTAGGAATTAGCATTGACCAGGATAGGGAACACATCCTTGTTTAAAAATGAAACGCAAAGTACACAATTTGCTCATCCGTTAAATAGATAATTATACACCAATTGGCATTTGTTAAATTTATTCACAAAGCCACATTCACTATATTTCTATGCTGGTTTTGGACGAGTACCGGAGGACAAGTTTCGTAAGAGGGTACTTTTGGGTCATTTTTTAGGGGACGGCAGGGGACGGCTGATAAAAAAATAGGGAATTTTTTAAAAATATATAGAAATTTCAAATGTTCATAGCATAACATTGATAAAGCATTCATTCTAGACATTTGTATAAGCTTAATACATATCATTAGACTTGAATTGAGATTTCACATGAGAATCGACAAACAAATTAACAAAATTCAAATGCTTTTCATTATCAATGTGCACACATATCATATAAAAGTCTGATAATTATAACCAAAATGCCCAAAGGCTCCAAGTCTCAACTATGAAATGACATGCTAAACATAAAACTAAGAAAATATATCGCTGTCCAAGGTCCCTAATCAGCATAAGGTAGGTCTAAATCAGCATCGCCCTCGCCATTAGAGCTCGAGTCTAAGTTAGTGTCAGTGTCCATGTCAATAGAAGGATCTGCCTCAACCAATGGAACCCCAACCAATCCCTCATGTGCATTCTCCTCAATCTGCATAGCATCTTTGGGATTAACATCCCAACATAAGGCTGGAGTCTGACGATACTGACTAGTTTGGCGATCCTTCACTCAGCTGCTCTTCTTTTGCTCTCCTTCACTTCACAAGCCAAATGTAAAAATGAGTTGTTTTTTCTCATTTTAGGGCATATATAAGGCATAAATTAGGTTAAGTGGCATGGGGCGTCCCTTGTGGGCCCGCCCATGCCTTTTTTTCATTTTAAAAAACTTTAATTTTTTATAAAAATGTGTTTTTTTTGCTGCTGGGCCATAGGGTACTTCTAGAAGTACCCGGTACGGATGAGGGACGGCTGGGAAGTTTCGGGTACTTCTAGAAGTACCCTACGTCCCCTGTGCCAAAAGTCCCCTGGAAGTACCGGTACTTGGAGGGAAAAGGGGACGGGGGGCGTTCCTAGTCCCCGCGTCCCCGTTTCGTGACGGGAAACGGCATAAAAACATAGGGGACGCGTCCCGTGGAGCATAGCTATATTTTACTTGATTCAATCAAAGCTTATGAGCCTCCTATTTGGCCTAGAAAATAAAAATGCTCTCCGTTAGAGATTTATTGCATGGTCCAAAGGCCCAACCAATTGTGAGGGGCCAGCCTAGGAATCCTACCAAGACAGTGTGGTACCAGCTCCTAACAGCAATAGGAAAGCTATAGACCATTTTAATCGTAGCTACAAGACTTGGACTTAGCTCAGACTCAGCAAGCTGATTTAAAACTTAGACTCGCCAAATTGAAAATCCATGAAATATAGAGATTTTTAAGGATTTAAAACTTGTATCATGCACCCTCCAATAAATAAACTTTAAAGACACAATAAACTAATAAAATAGAAGCTACTTTGAACACATATGCAAATATACATCAATCATGTGTATAAAAGCCAATTTTAGCTTAAGGAAACAACATATATATATATATATACCAAATAGAAAAAGGATTTGCTCGAAACCCGAGATTTTGGAGATATCAACAGCTCCCTAAGGTGGGCATGAGACAAATAAATAAGACTTGTTGCTATTCAGCATGCAACCTATTGCATTGAGTAAACTTGGAGAGTAGAAGCAAACCTTCTGATAATTTAAGGTGTGGCTCTCCCTAACAAAATTGTATTATCCACAAATGAGCATGATTAAGCTCATTTCCACCTTGGAAGTTGGGGATCCCAAGGAGTAGTTTTTGCTGGCCTTTTTTGTTCGAGAGTTTGGCCAAGGAATTCAACTAATATGGTGTACAAAAAAGGTGAGAAAAGGCACCCTTGTCTCAAGCCTCTAGATAGTCTGAAGAATTTAGTTGTGTTGCCATTAACCAAGGGGGCAATCCATGGGCAATTTATACATCCCTCTATCCATCCCACAGTATTGTCATCAAATCCCAAAGAGTAATGTAAACAATTTTGTAGGATTTGTTGTAAAGCGAGATTGTTCTATACCAATCTAGACTCACAAATTGTGCTTCTTTAGGAATTAAGACCAAAAATGAAGAATCGAGCCCCCTCAATGAAGTCTATGGTGCAGCTTGAGGTCTTCCACCACAGCCAAAAGATCATATATATAACCTCCCAGAAATGAAAAAAATTGCATTCAAACAACTGACATTGTCTCTGCACATGCTGAATACAATCGTTTTAGCTCCTTCATTGTTACCACCTTAAAACATTCTCTATTTTGTTCCTAGGAGACGATAAGGGGGATATTTGCCAAGAGATTGTTTAGCTCTAAGTTTCTAGCTACATTTTTTTCTTTGTAGAGCCGCATAAAATGGTTGAAGACATGCTCTCTAATACCTTCCATTGATTCAAAATGCTACCAATCAACAAAATGGAGTTTTGTATGGTGTTTGCATTTCTTCTTTGCTGAATTTTCCTGTAAAAATATTTAGTGTTGTGGTAAAAGCCAAAGCATTCTTGATTTCAGTCTCCATAGTAACTCCTCTTTATGAAGAAGGTTAAGCAACTGGTTGGAGGAATTTTGCTGCTGAATTATAAAAATTTTGGAGCCCTCTTCTTTTTATTTTGAACTTCCTCAAATTGAAGCTTAAGGGCAGAAACGTTTTGACTCTTACTATGTGATTGTAGCCATCTCCTCATGCAAGCCCTTGTAAATTGGATATATTTTTTCACCCACTGCTGTCCCAGAAAGGGATGTGAGGGGGATTCCTGCCAAATTTGAGTAATTGCATGTTTAAAGCCTCCTCCTTAAGCCACATAGAGAAGTAGTTGAAGGAGATGGAACCCTAATTTGTTTTTTGCTTTAAAAGTAAATTGAGTGTCTCATAATGAGAAGTGAGGTTTGGAAGAATTTCTAAGTCGCAAAGTGGAAACATCTCAAGAAGCCCTCCAGAGAGTAAGAATCTATCCAACCTGGCAGCTATGTATGCTGATCCAGACCTCTTGTCTTGACCAAGTGTATTCCCCTTTCCAAGGTTTCTGGCCTTTGGATGCTCATAATATCTTCCACAGCTTCCCAGTCTATATCCTGAACCGGAAGGCCCCTTGTCTTTCCAATTTAACTTAACACAAGATTGAGGTCTCCTCTAAGGACCCAAGTTGTAGGAATGTTTTGAATTTCATTTTCATTGATGGAAGCCGCTATGCACTCTTATCCAATGGATGATTTGAAGAGTACACATTACTAATATTGAATAAAATTTCTGTTGCTTTTTCTCTAAGGGTGGTTCTTATTCAGCTAGCATTCAGACTATAATCTTCAAGAGAGAAATCAAAAGACCAGACAGTAATGATCCCACCTGCAGTGTTTGAAGAAACACCAATACTTTCACAAGAAGTCCAGACTTTTTGAATTATGGAGGAAGCATCTGTACTTGTAGTTTTGGCTTCCTGAATTAGCAAAATATATGGCTTC
Source organism: Sequoia sempervirens (assembly GCA_007258455.2). Classification (NCBI taxonomy): domain Eukaryota; kingdom Viridiplantae; phylum Streptophyta; class Pinopsida; order Cupressales; family Cupressaceae; genus Sequoia; species Sequoia sempervirens. Next base: position 67,276 of record VDFB02262292.1, on the reverse strand, counting down.
CTATTGCACAAGAGCTCTTTAAGGCAATCTTTTTTATGGTTATCCCCTAAGCCTCTTATATTCCAAGAAAGCACTAACATCACTTATCTGGTTCATTTTTGCCTTTGAGGGCCAATCCTGTTGTAGCCTACATGCTAGCAACAATATTTTTTGCTGCCTCTTTTGAGCACACCCATATGTTATTTTTCTAGCCTTTGCCAGATTGAGTCTTGTGACTAGAAGATGGATAAGCAGGTTCTTCCTCTCCTAGGACTTGTTATATACCTTGAATAGGGATACTTTGTATCTCAAATTGAATTGGAGAACTTTGCTCTAGTTGTTCTTTCCCAACATTCTCCTTAGCTAAGACCTCTTCCTATGATTCATTTTTCTTCTCTTCTTCAACAATTTCATTATTCTCTTAGCAATTCCGTCTAGTGCCATGAACTAGTTTGTAGTGAGGACTCCTTGCTTGGTTGTCCTCACTTTTGGGTAAATTTGGTGCTTATTCATCTAGTTGGCTAGAATCCCTCATTCTGAAATTCATGAGATTTAGCTTCCTATGTGTTTTTTCAACAATCTTGTTGAAAGTGTATGTGTTCTTGGCATAAATTGTATTTGAAAGGAATATGTTTGTAATCAATTTTTTGAGAAACATTCATCCTCAAATTAATAGATTTAGGGAGCCCTTTGATGAGACCCACTTCCACTCAAATCTATGCTACTAAGTAGTTTATTTCTTTGGGTTCAACCCATATTTTATAGACCCCAATCATGTTCCCAATAGGCTTAAAGCATCCTAATGCCACAAGCACAAGGGGAGGAAAGGGAACCACACCCAAATAGGCACCTTATAGGGGTCTCAAAGTTAGGATTCCAATTGTTGAACAATAGACCATATGGACCCAAGAACCAAGGACCACTCCCAAAAATCATATCTTTATCCTCTTTATTTGAAAAGGAAGCTATACACAAACCTGTACCACAAAGGGAGATTTCAATGTAACCCATGATTTTTTACCTCTATTCTCTATTGACCCATTACTCTAGCATTTTGGGAGAATACTAAGCTCCAAAAAAAATTCCCACAAGCACTAGCTCTAAGAGATCAATCATCCATTCATCTATATTGCCAAGCAAAATTCCTAAAGTAGGTACTTAGGTCACCCCATCTTTTGATGACTCAAAGATCCACTCAATCCTTGATAGGTTTACTAGTAGCAGCAATGTTAAAATTTATTCAGCAACCAGTTTTTGTCATCAACAGATTAGGAATGGAGGACTTTGTCCCTATAAGGAGGAGCCATGGAAAGACCAAGCACCCCAAAGGGGAAAGGTGGCAGCAGAAAGCAATCACAATGGCAATTGTATCTCAGCCCCAAAGAAAAAATTATCCAATGCTAATCTTTTTTTTTTTTCAAAATGAACATTTTTTGTTAAGAACACACTAGTTAGGAAATAAACTAAACCCGACACATAGGAAAATTTACTTTTAAACCTGACAATGCTTACTCTTACAAACTTCTAAAAACACCTTCTTGTCTTCTTTTCTTCTCTCCATTTGATTATAACTAAATCAACACTCACACTAACCTTTGCAACACCCTCCTTTCTCCACTCCACCTCCTTTTCCTTTTTCTCGCCTCTTCTTCCTCCCACCCTCTCTTGGCTTTTATTTACCTTTCTCCATGGCTTCTTTTGTCTCCTCTCCCTCCCTTCATGCTAATTTCCTTCATCCTCAATTTTGTTGCCACCATTTTCCTACATGTCCTCATGTACTTGATCGTTATTAGATCAATATAGATTAATGTTATCTTTTTAGCATACATGTTAGCACTATGGGATATATGTTAGTTTTATATTTGTTATTAGATGGCTATCATCAGCACTTTGTTATAAGTTGTATTACGTAAGTTGTAGGTTGTTGGGAGTTTGTTCCTAAATAATAGGATTAGTTGTTTTCTTCTTTCACTTATACAATAAGCCATTCTGCAATATAAATTCAAAGGCTCAAGAATATAACAACAATAACCATGTCCTTGCCTCTCAAATTATGCTCTATCTCCTCTTCCTTAAATTGTATTGTGGCTTGCCTTGACCACCACCCTACCTTTGCACATTTTCTTAGCACTTTCCCTAATGCCACTTAGTTTGACACTAGTTCTTTTACCTCTCTCCTTTCTCCATCTCTCTCTCCTCTACTTTCTTCGTCCCCTTCTTCCACTCCCAATTCCTCTTCTTCTCTTAATACATGTTTCCAATCTACGCATACATTAGAGGATGGTGAGGCCTTCTCCTTGCTGTCATGTCCCCTTCCTAGACTTGGTCAACAAAAGACCCATTAGCCTATATTTAATTTTTCCATAGGCTATTGGCATGTAGTAAAGGAAAAAATAATTTAATAATTTAATTTAAGTCATCCAAAAGGTAACTTTATTTTAGTTAAAAAGGGACAACTTGAATTCAAATTATTAAAAGATAAAGTGTCTAAAGTATTTTAAAAAGACACTTTAAGAAAATAATATTAAAATCCCTTAGACAGCTATAAAAGAGGGGTTTGGGGTATGAGGAAGGCATCCACTTTTGAAAACAAATTTCTTCCTCCAAGATTGAACAATGTTTACCTTTCTCTTGAGGATAGAAACCCTTGAGTTTTGGATTGAAGATGACAACCTTTCAATCCCTTTCTAGTGATTTTGTACAGAAGTCATATTTGAGCTAAGTATTGCTATTTGGGTTCATTTTTGCATATCACTTGATTGATTTTTTTGCGAAAGGTGAAATCCTTGCTGCTGATCAAAATAGGGTTATGGCTGCCATAAGAGAAGATTAATTTGATATTTATTTCCAGTTGAAGCCCATACTTTCATCACTACTATAAGTAGTCCACAATTCAAAGCATTTTGAAGGGTGATTGAGAAGTTGAGTGATCTATCAACCAACTATTGATTATCTTGTTACGCCCAAATTGGGCTGATACCCTCCATTCAAACCTACAGTTTGATCACAAACCACCCCACTTCAACAATCTAGCTGCCTATGCTATTATTTGTCACATTCTTCAGGCCATATTAATTTTCAAATTGTTAGAATTGTGAATAACACAAGATGTTGGATCAAACAACGAACAAAGACACCTTCCATGCAAGAGATCTGCAAAAACAAAGATTTGCTATTCCTCAACAAGAAAACTTACAAAATGAAAAGCTTCGATGAATCTCAAGAATCTTCAAGGAGATCTAGAATTTGAGTTCAAGAGCTAATACATTGAGGGTGAGTGCTTTATAGGAGCAACCCTAAATGATAAATTGATTAAATCATGACAAGTGTTGCCATCCTCTGTGATGAGACAGAATGATCTAATAATAGCTCACTTCAGTTAATAGAAAAAAACACTCCTAAGTTTAGCTTAATTGCATGAAACGAATTAGACTAATAATCAATTAAAGATTTATTAATTATTAATTAATCTAAGTTGCCAGTTCGGGTACGGGTTCAGATATGGATGCGGGTACAGGTATGGCAGTACGACAATTTTTTTCCTTGGGTACGGGAATATATATATGTTCAAACTTATAAATTTATAAGAATAGTGATGCTCATAATTGCCAATAAATAGAATACAATATAATTTTGACATAGTAACTTATAACAGTTCAATTAATGATCACTTTACAAGTACAATAATTGATCTCCTTAAAAAATATAGTAGACAAAATAAAAACTCAAAGAAGCCTGCATACCTTACTAGTTTCTTGGTCAATATTGATCATGACTCAATGAAAAGTAGAATATTGCACTCAATGCAACATAATCATCAAACAAAATAGTCGATGTAAGTGGTACAGAAGTTAGTGTTGCCTATGTAGCAGAGATTGGTCAACATAGTCAGTATAGCAAAGCTCTTTGGTCAACATTGTCAAATAACCACATTTAAGAAGAGTCGATCAAACAAGGTCAATGCAGGTGTAGATGGTCAATGTTGAAGATATGGTGTGTTGATTCACAAATGATGTCAAAATTTATGGGCTGGCCCAGAGTTCAAACATTGTCTTTTTCCCCCTCCTACAATAGTGTTGGTCAAATGAGAGAGTAAATGATGGAAAGATGCATTCATGAGGATCAATTAATGCTATCTACACATGTTCAATTGGAAACAATAGCCCTAAATTTTTTTAAACAACGATTATAAGTTCTTGTTCTGCCAAGACAATATCAAATTTGTACTGCTCGGGTGCTTGGGTTCTTTGTGGGTCCTTCATAGAAGAACCCACAGAGAACCCAGGCACCTCAATTCTTTGTGGGTCCTTCACAGAAGAACCCACAGAGAACCCAAGCACCTGGGTTCTTTGTGGGTCCTTCACAAAAGAACCCAAGTTCCCAAGCCGTACCCGAACTGAACCCGTACCTGAACCGTACCCAACCGGGTTCTTGGGGCAAATCTGAAGAACCCGGTAACTTAGTAGTTAATGCATGATTACTCTAACACCCCCCCCTTAAGATGAACTTAGGGAGTAGCTCAAAACCCTAAAAAGTCAATGCATAAAAAGCAAAGAATGAATGATGGATCCCGACAAACAAGGCCTGATGAGGTACCCACATACAAACAATCTAATCTCTCACAGCTGGAGGAAAAGAAAAATCTCATGGGAAAAACTCCTCTCTAAAAGAGAGAAAGGCGAATGGAGGACTGAAAAGCCTCCAAAACAATGTCCCAAAAAAGAGGAACATGAAGAACATCGCTAAAGCACGATTTAGTTAATGATGATTGCTATAGTACTAAAATGAACTTTTTCCCTCTCAATCTTTTATCAACTTCAAACTCTAACACAAAATCAACTATGCAAGAATATCACAATATGAACAAGTTGACACCAAGATTTTACGTGGAAACCCTTATGGGATAAAACCACAGTACAAATAATGTACTTTATGAATTATATAAGCTTTTACAATGAAAGTAGGCACCAACCTACTTGAAACACCAATTATGTAGTTTAGTAGGCACCAACCTACAAAGAGCACCAACCCTTAATTCTGATTTAATAGGCACCAACCTACAAGGAGCATCAACCCCTAATCCTGATTTAGTAGGCACCAACCTACCGGAGGCTCCAACCCCCACTTTCCAAGCACCAACTTAGCAAAGATAATAACTTGAAAAATAATGTTCCACCTTCAATGTTGCTTCTTCAACGGATGATGGACAGTTATGCTCAAACACTCTTCTTAAAAATCTGGTATAATCTTCTTTATGGATCTATCAAATATTCCTCCTCACAAACTATGTCTTGATGACAAAACTCTTTCTATGCCTTCATCAAGATCTTCTCATTAATGATTTTTTCTTTACAAACTTGATGCAATCATATATATCTTCCTCTTTAATTCAGCCCTTTGTCAAATCTGCTCATATATTCTTCACATATCTGATCTAACACTGTCTCTTGACTGCTCAAAATCTGATTCAAAACCTACTACAAATCTCCACTAATTTCTTCAAAGTTGATCTTCAAATGATCCACACTTTTACTATAGCTTTCTTCTTCAAACTGTAGTAAACCCCTTCTCAAATTTGATCATAAATTTGCCAAGAGTATGATCACAAACTTATAGTATAACTCTGCTATAATACTCCTTATATCCTACTCAACAAACTGCTCTTCTTATCAAATATACTTGATCGTCTTTTACACAACATGCTTCCAGCACTCTGCAATTTAAATGATACTCATGGATTATATCTTTGCTTCCAGCACACCTGATTGTGTTTAGAGATATATCATTTATTCCGCCACATATCTCTTTTAATCTGATTTGAATCACATTTATATGTACATATTCTGATCAAGGATTATGACTCTTTGTTTAAGCAATGTGTCTCTTCATTAAGCAGATTGCACCATTTGGTTGCTTAATCGCCTTGGAACAAACATATCACTTCAATCCTCTTAATCATTTTTAATAAACTGAAGTTTCATCTTAAAATTGGATCACTATATTAATGAATCGCTTCTCTTCATAGATCGCATCATTTGAAATCTGTTTTTACTTTATCAAGTAATCGCACCATTCAGCTGCATGCTGAAGTCACACCTCTCCATAAGTAAATCGCACCTTTTCTAAATGAGATTGTTTGTTATACTTAATTCTGTATGATATTGAAATCATCATCTTAAAGATCCCCGCTGGATATTCCCTTCGAACTAATGATTTGCTTCTTCATAAATAGGAATTATATTTCTCTATCTGATATTATTTGTAGTTCCCTTTCTTTGTGATGCGAGTAATACTACGTGATATTTGATATTCCATTCCTTTACTTTGAGCAGCCTGAAGAAATCCCTATTGAGACTTACCTTTTTAACACAATCGATTAGATTAATCATAAAGTCATATTCAGCGATTTCCTCTAGATGATCGTCCTCAATTGACTCATAGTCTATGTCGTCTTTTCTTTCCAACGTTCGCTTAAGACTCTTCACATCATTTTGAATATGCATTGGTTGTGACTGAAGTTACCGTACGATGAATTGAGGATATCGTTCTTTGCTGAGACTGAATCTGCACATAGGTTCTTCATAAGGTTTTTTATCCCTGTTCTCATATTTGCCTTGTGTCTGATATAACTCTGATGCATTCTCTAAATAACACCACATTCAGATCTATTTTTCTGTTATATATATCATGGCATGATTTCACCTTATGCTTGTCATTTTGAATCATGGTTTTGGACTGGATGTCACTCAAAATGTGCAAAGTTCGTGTATTTATCTTATGACTTTTCTTTCCTGTCAAGTGTGCTGATATGTATAAGCTTGTTCAATGTCTTTATCCTTTATGATCTCAATGACAACTTCCTTGACTTGAGCACCTCTGACATCAATGACAATATGTTCCAACAAAGAAGACAAGAATCTACATGAGTGCCCCCAACAACACTACTCAAATCAGATGGCAAACAAAGGCAAACAACTGGAAGTCGAAGATACAAATGCAACATGAATCTACATGAGTGACCCCAACGACACTACTCAACATGCAAGATGCAAGCCGAAAATATAGGTACCAATAGTCTGAAGAACACTGATCAAATGAAAATGGAAGGTCGCCTCCAAAAATAGGAATCCAAGAATGTCCATATGTTAAATGCTCCATCTCACTGAAATGCATGGGTAACCAACCGCTGCATCCACCTAGTACATAGGAACAAGAACTAGATACATAGATCACTTCAAAAATGAAACCAAGGAAGCATTAGCGCCAATTGTAGAAACCCCCCCATAATGAGGAAAGAAAGAGCCAAGATAGGTCCACTGAAACTGTGTGTCACCAAGAAGTGCATGTCGAAGAACAAAGAACATCTGAACATGCAACTGAAAATACCTACAAATAAAAAGGGTGTGCAAACTAGGGCACACATGCATGAGGCATGAATCATTGGGATTCAATGTTGTCGTGGAAAGAACACTCACTTGACAAAGGTGTGATGGCAAAACAAAGGCACTCACAACCCACCCATGGCACTTTATATCATAGTGCAAGTACAAAAGGCACAAAAGGATGTGCAAAAATCCCCAAAAAGCATACACCAAAATGACACTTTATCTCAGTGCGTCTACAAAAGAGAAATTGCATGAAAAAGATGTTTACAATGCCCAAATAGGACAAAATGTTGGAAATACATATAGAACAGCCTAAAACAAGTCATCACATGCATACAAAAAGTTTCCAAGAGCTAAAACGTCCAAGTAATTCACCAAAATGTGAAAACACAAAAAACTAAATAAAATGTACCTGAAGAAAAAACTAGAAAAATTGCATGAATTGTTGTGAAGAGCTCTAAAATACCTTTCCAATGCCACTGAAATCGTGAAAAATGGAGAAACGAGTCAAAAGTTATGAGCTTGAAAGTGAAAAAAACACATCTAACTTTGATAGGCGAAATAATGTACCAGCAGCAAAATCTAAGAAAAAATCAGCACCATTGGATAGTGCTCGGAACTAGCTTTCCAACAATATCTCGTTTACTCAATTTTGATAACCAAGCAAATAGTTATCGTGATTTTCCCAATCTTGCTAAAATTGCCAAAAAAAAAATGTTTAGCCCCCGACCCCCACCCCCCCCAGAGGTTGGACACTGGTTGCCCATATGACCCTAGGGTGGCTGATTTTTTTTGCTTTAAAAAAAGCAAAAAAAAAACAAAGAAGATTTCAAATTTGCTCTTGTAACCCTAGTTGAGAAAAAATCCTCAAAAATCGAGAAGGAATTCATTGAATCCACAGTCTAATACCATGTTAGAATTGTGAATAACACAAGACGCGAGATCAAACAACAAACAAAGACACCTTCCACGCAAGAGATTTACAAAAACAAAGATTTGCTATTCCTCAACAAGAAAAACTTACAAAATGAAAAGCTTCCATGAATCTCAAGAATCTTCAAGGAGATCTAGAATTTGAGTTCAAGAGCTAATACAATGAGGGTGAGTGCTTTATAGGAGCAACCCTAAATGATAAAAGGGATTAGATCATGACAAGTGTCATCATCCTATGTGATGAGACAGAATGATCTAATAATAGCTCACTTCAGTACACAGAAAAAAACACTCCTAAGTTTAGCTTAACTGCATGAAATGAATTAGACTAATAATCAATCAAAGATTAATTAATTATTAGTTAATGCATGATTACTCTAACACAAACTTGGTGCTAGCTGTTGTCCTTGGCTAGGACATGAATTTTCAAGGCTAACTATTGTTACAGCAATTTATAAACAGCTAGGATTAATATTGAAATTTCTCTATCAGCCACTTCATCTTCATTTGGTCATGTTTCACATACCAAGTATTTTAAATTTCATGAGCCATGCAATTTTCTTTCCAATTGTTGGACAAAAAGTATTTTTCTAGATTGTTTGATAATTGTTTGATATGATTTCTTGAAGAAAATCATTACTTATCATTTATATTGTAAACATCTATACAATTCACCGCCATATTAACTAAGAACGCAAGTCTAGATGGGCAATGTTGACAAAATATGTTTAATTATTTAAATATTTGTGCTACATACATTCTAGAGCCGTGCGGCTTGCCACTAGCAAGTTACTATCCTAACCATCACCCACATCTAGATCTTGGCTATGTTCCACAATGCTTTGGGGACAAGGACGGGGGGATGGGTTTCGGGGACGGCGATATATGAATTTTTCAAAATATATTATCTATAGAGAGAAAGAGAGCAATCTGAAATATCAAATATGTCAATAACCGATAGCATCATAGCAACAATATCAATATGTGCATAAATTATGACAGCAGTAGTATAACAGCAGTATAAACTACATAGTATAAACAGCAATAAGTTTAAAGCTTAAACTTTAATCATGCTAATGAGATTCATGACAAGTCAACAGCATTAAATATAAAAGCATTTTGTTGCTCAAGTTTTAAAACTAAAGTTAAATAACTCAAAGACCAAAGTCTCAAACTTCAAATACAACAATCTTGGACACTATGCCTCATTCAGGCTATCAATATCAAAAGAACCATCTGTGTCACTATCACTCTTTGCTCGTGGGAGGGTCTGTGGGACCCCCACTGTAAGGACCTAGCCCTTGCGTAAATTAAAAAATTTCCAATTTTACTTCAAACATATAAAGGTAACAAGTGACAAAGGCATTACAATAAAAAAATTTCCTTTCTTCATTGATAAATGTATACAAGTTACACTATATTTCCACATGAATTCCATTTTCATTGCAAATATAAATCAGAGTACAAAAGTAATACAATTACATACATAGCTTGAGAGCTTTTGAACAAATAGTAGTAAGATGGTCTAGGTTCCTTTCCTTTCAAATCTTGGTGCATCGGTTGCTTGTTGTGGAGAAGAAACATCACTCGGGTGCTTTTCCACCAACCACGGACTTATAATGCGGTCCCCCGCACATCCATTATTTAATAGATGGCCCTCCCTTCGTCGAAGAGATTGGTAGGGTATCCTTTAACGATTACCAACTGAGCATAGTGTTGTGTCCTACACAACTAGAACCTTGCTATTTCACAATCTCAACCTAGTACAAGGATCACAATGAACTGACAGTGTAGTCTCAACTATCTCACACTTAAGTGGATGTCGTACATTTCACTACTTTGGTCAAAGTATTATGATTCAGTACTTCAAATGAAGGTCATCTATCATAAACACTACTCAGGGCCGATTTGACTTAAGGCTATCTTACTCTACGCGTAGGCTATGTCCTTCAATGGGTATTCAGTCACCCCAGACTACCTACAACAAACTATCTACTTAGAAACGAAACAGTCTACAAGTGTCTTGTAACATAACTCCTAATCCAGAAATCTTTATCCTAGGAGTGCTTAGCTTGTCTCAGTTAACCTAATAACTTAAGCCTTAAGACCATACTTGATTCTACCTTCATTTCAATCCTAATAGATAATAACTATTTCATCGTATTCTCCTTATATGGAGATCATACAAATCATGCAATATTCATTTTAAATGCATTTAAAACCCTTTCCTTATCTCTTTCACATTATTTTCCCTTTTATGCAAAGCAAATAAACCATTCCCTTAATTTCTTTTCACATAAATCCCCTTTTTACAAATTCCCTTTTTCATAGATTCCCTTTACACAAACTCCCTTTTTATGCATAACTTGTAAATATTTTCCTTAATAGTTATATCCCCTTATAACTATAGAAACCAAACAAGCACAAGAAAATAGAAACCAGCAATCAAATTAAAAGATGTAAAATGTTGAAGTTCCATGCCTGTTTAAAAGCTTTTCCTTCCCAAATCGTACTTCCAGTCCCTCTTTCAATCAAGCTTCCAGAAAAACAGTGACTTCTTACTAAAATCGACTTCCCGAATGATGGCTTCTCACTCTAAATGAACTCTCTATGAATTCTCACTCAATAATGAACTCGCAAATAATTTCTCACTCAGCCGTAATGGAACTAAACTCAGAATGTGGTAATTTGCTGACAATTTCCTTTGTCTTTTCACTCAGAAAACAGAGTTTGCATACAAAATATGAAATGGGAATGAAAGCTCAGAGAAATATTAAACTTGGATTCAACAAGAGGTGAAATGCAGAATGGCAAGGCGTCTATTTATAGGGCCTGAAATGCAACGTTTTCCACTTATGAAGGCATGAGAAATGACAGCACAAAGCCCAAAAACGTTCAAAGAGAAACATGGCGGGTTTCTAACCCCTTACTCATCAAACACAGAAGTGATTCAACTTCATTTTGAGCCAGCAAAACAAGAATAGTTCAACCCAGTAAGAGAAATCGCCACCTACAGGAAACTTACCCGTAATGGCGCCCATGTGAAAATGATTCATCATTTAGTGAATTGGTCAAGGCAATACTCCAAACACCTCACCAGCTACAGGTTGTGTCGCCCTCATTCACAGCATTGTTTGAAAACTTCTTCAAGCGACCTACATTTTTTCCTCAAGCGCCATTTTCACGGGAAAGCCCTTTCAAGGTTTACGAGCAATATTTTTCCTTTTTCAAAAGTTTTACTATTCACCTTTAAAACATTTTGATTTCTCATTGAAACTATATGTTTTAATTTCTTATAAGTGAAATAGCTCGATTCACTTTTTACTTGGTGATGAGATTTATTATTTCTCTATAGTTTAAGAGATTTATTATTTCTCTATAGTTCCATTTTAAATATTTACTCCAAGTAAAAATTTAATCTTTTAATTTTTCACTTTAGAGATTTAAAATATTTTAAACTTAGGAAATAAGTTAATTTCCAAAGTTAATTTAGAAAATAATTTGTTTTCCATAAATTGAGAAATTAAATAAAATATCATTTCATTATATATATTTTATTATATAAATATTACTATAGTCTTAAATATATTAAATATAACTATAACAATATTATATATAATCCATAATATATAATTTCATATATATATTTATATATTTAACAATTATATAAAAATATCGTGAGCCAATCAGCAACCCGATATATAAATATATACATTTTTACGTAAAGTCATCAGGCAATAATAATATTATATTATTAATATCCACAAATAATAGGTAGTGTGTATATATACACACGTATATACTCATATATACCTCAGTGTACATACTATATACATGTGTATGCATACCACTCAACCTATTCACTTATGTCCATTCACGTTATCCTCACAATGATCATAATACAGTAAGTCAGATAAACATGTAAACATCACTCACAAAGCACAAAGAAGTAAACAAGACTCCTAAAGCCTATGGATGACTTATCAAGACCAACTTAACTGACTTGGTTCCTCCAAACCTATAATGACGTGTGTGTATATGCTCAAATGGTTCTCACTACTGTTTACCCGACCAAGCTCCTCTCCCGAGTGATATTTCTCCTCTGCTTGGAGGAATGGTCCTCATACCTACATTCCATGACACGATAATGGAAGTCATATGTTCACAACAAAGCAATATACATGAAACATCTCAAAAGTTAGAATAAACATTATTCAACAACTTGCATGCAACATTCATCTAGGATTACATCAATAGAAGTAACAATCAAATGAGACAATCATTAAATGGTAACACATTCATATTGACAACAAGAACAACATGTTTTATTCATCACATTGATTCAGTCACTACAATCAATTGCCCTATGCAATAGTAGCTATACAATCAGGGTGTAACACCCACCCCCCTTTAGAAACCAATCAAATATTAAAAAAACAATAAAACGTGTTTTTGGAGTGACGCCGTGGGGGACGCCTGGCCGTTTTCAGAATGGTCGAGGGACACCCAGTATTGCTGTCCCTGGGACAACTAGGTGTCCCCTTTTGTTTTGCAGACATTTCCGAAAGAGTGGATGCATTTCCTAGCATTTCCGGAAAATGGAAAATCGGAGGGGACAGCTTGGGGATGTCCCCTGACATCCCCCCCATCCCCGAAATGCCTCAGGGGATGGGGACATAGGGTTTAGGGGTGGGGACGTGTCCCCGTGTAACACAGGATCTTGGTAATCAAGAAATGTAAGGGTTTTGCATTTCATTCTAACACTGGCAAAAAATTAACAAAAATTAGGCTAGGGACATTACGATGGTATCAGAGCTAGTGATCTTGCCAACCTAAGAAAAAGAGTTGGAAAATTTGTTTGGTACACTTCATATGTAGGGTAGTGATAAGGAGTATAGATATTTCCAAAGGGAAAGGAAAAAGACAAACTCCAAAACCTCCAATTGTAGAAAATCAAAGAACAATTTGTGAAGAGACTAACTGGGGGAAAAGAGCTATGGCAGATGTTGATACTAAATTTAATGCCCTTATCTAGGGCCAACAGCAAATAACCAACATGATGGCACAACTAGTGCAAACTTTGCAAAACATTAATATGCCAAAGGCCACCCAGTAGAATAATGGGGAAGGAAGCTCGTCAACAAACAACAACAATAATCATAAAAATAGTTCCAAAGCCACTACTAGTTTGGTTATTAGACCTTTACAATCTACCTTCCTACGAAGAGAAGAAGGGCCTCTGATAGCTAAAGAACAAAATCCCATTACAAATGACATCACAACTGACTACGAGGAGTATAGATCTCTTCCACCCAAAATCCAAGCAAAAATAACCCTAACTAATTTTTGCAACCTCAAAATAAGGAATGAGTCGAGAAATGAACAAAGGCCCCTACCTAGCCAACACAATAGAGAGTTGCAACATTCTTTAGGGAAATTAACTCTTCCCACTTTTGATGGTTCCAACAAGAGTACAGCATGAACCTAGATTCAAAAATTAGATATTTATCTATCACTCAAGCCAATGAAGCCATAAAGTTTGCCACACCACACCTTGATGGAATTGCACACAAATGGTGGTACCATGGATTGGTTACCCAAGTTCATAGCCTCATCAACACTTATGATGAGTTTAGCAAAAGGCTAATCGAATGATTTGACTAAAAAAGATCTCGAGGTCCAAAGAATTGGCCCAAATGAAATAAATCAATTCCATTGACAACTGTGTAACAAAATTTCAGTCAAGGTTCCTAACATCTCGAAAAGATGACTTACAATGTTGTTTATAGAAGGATTAACTAAACCTCTCAAAGGGTTTAGGGTTACTCAGCCAAAGATCCTGCCATCTCAAAGAGATGGAAAAACAAAGAATGAAGTAAGGAGGAAGAAACTATGTTTTACTTGCAAGGAGCCTTGGGAACCAAGACACAAATGCCTTGGTTGTGGCCAAGTTCCTTATATCCAACAAAGAGCAAGAAATAGAACTTGAATCAAAAAGTGAAACAAACCTTAAGGCAAGAAGAGTAAGTGGTTCCATGATCCATCTAGTTCTTTTGCCACATTCTCAGGAACTCCTAGATATAGCTCCTTCAAAATTTGGGGAGTATTGCAAGGGCAATGTAACAATTTTGATTGATAGTGGGCCAACCCACAATTTCATCAACAAGAGTTTGGCATATAAAAGAGGCCTTTTAACAAAAGAATTTGAAGATTTCAATGTAATGGTTGTAGATGGTTTCACTATGCCATGTTCTAAGAGGATTACACAACTCCATATCACTTTGGGCAGCTATAGCGTGCCAAATGATTTCTATGTTGTGTACATAGGAGATACAGATATGGTTTTGGGAGTTCAATGGCTCCATTCTGTTGGAGAATTCACCCAAAATCATCAAACTATGGAACTTAAGTTCCAAGTTGATGGAAAGAAAGTTGTTTTTTGTGATATGTCTAATGGCACTCCTATAAATGTGTCAACAAAAAGATGGAGAAAATTTTCAGTCACTGAGAATTTGCTTGGGCAACTCAATGCTTGATTACTCCCTCTACTTCTATAGAAAAAAAAAATCATATCATGTTGATATCCAATCTATCCTAGATAGTCATAGCAAAGTATTCAGTGACATATCTCTTGGAAGGCCTCTTGATTGAGGTTTTGAACATGTGATTGAGTTCAAAGAAGGGGCTAAGCCTATCATTACCACTCCCTATCACCATCCTAGAAGGCATAGAGAAGAGATTGAGAAAGCCATCAAGGAGCTATTGGATATGGATCACATTAGACCTAGCTCAAGTCTTTTGCCTCATATGTAGTCTTGCACAAGAAAAAGGTTGGGACAATGAGAATGTATATTGACTATATGGACTTAAATAAAAAGACCATAACAAATAGATGCCCAAATTCCAGGATTGATGAACTAATTAACAAGTTACATGGTGCAATCTATTTTTTTTAAATAGACCTCAAATCAAAGTATCACAAAATCAAAGTCTACGATGAAGACATGCATAAGACAATGTTCAAATGTTGCTACAAACACTATGAGTTTTGGCCATGCCTTTCACCTTGGCTAATGCTCCTGCTACTTTCCAAGCCTGCATTAATCAATTTTTTAAAAAGAAATTTTTTTCTTGTATTCTTTGATGATATCTTTGTTTATAGTAGGACCTAGGAAAAACATTTGTGACATTTAGATGAAGTGTTCATAATCCTAAAGGCACAAGCACTTTTCGCCAAAACATCCAAGTGTGAATTTGGAATGAAAGATCTTGTACTTGGGTCACATCATCGATGCACAAAGAGTTCAAGTGGACTAAAAAAGATAAGAGCTATCCTAGATTGGCCTCCCCAAAATACTTTAAGTCAACTATGAGGATTCAAGGGACTCTAAATCTACTATAGAAGATTCATTAAGAGGTTTTCACAATTGGCAACACCCTTGACTAATCTCGCTAAGAAAGGATCCTTCACATGGTCAAATGTCACACAACACACTTTTGATAGATTAAAAGAGGTAATCAGCTCCTATCCTATGTTGGCCATTGCCAATTTCTCTCTCCCTTTCGTGTTGGAATGTGATGCTTTTGGAGAGGGAATTGGTGCAATATTGATAAGAATAAGCATCCAATTACCTTTAAGAGCCATAAGCTTAGAGTACCAAAACAAAAAGGACCTCCACTTAGGACAAAGAGATGGTAGCCATTATACATGCTTTGGCCAAATTTAGAAAATATTTAGTCAACGACAAATTTGTGGTAAAAACAAACCGCAATTGTTTGAAGTACTTCCTCAGGTAGAAGGATTTGAATGAGCAGCAACAGAATTGGGTGAGTACACTTCAGTCTTATGACTTTGACATAGAACATATCAAGGGAAAGAACATAGTGGTTGATATTTTGTCAAGCTACCTTATGTTCAATTCCTGAGATCTCCACATATTAGAAAGCTTGCATTTTGGTCAAGTACTTCAAAAATTCTTTTCCTACTAGTATCCTAGAAGGAAATTTGTAGGATGAACAAATATAGAGTAGCAAATGAGCTCATTTTCTACAAAGGAAAAAATTATCTTATCCCAAAATCAAAGATTAAGGACAAAATCTTAATTGTAGTAGTTCATGATAACCCTCTAACAAGACATCTGAGGTATTTACAAAACTTATAAGCAAGTCAACGAGATTTTCTTGGAAGGGTCTCAAGGATGATGTCCTTAGACACATTCAAGAGTTTATGGTCTATCAACAAAATAAAGTTGAGCAAATTCGTCCCAAGGGTTTATTATAGCCCCTACCCACTCTAGATCAAAAGTGGGAAGGTATATCAATGGATTTTATAACAAGGTTTTTGAAAGTTCATGGTAAGGATTATATATATGTTGTGGTAGATAGACTTGCCAAGTTTGCTCATTTCTTTGTCATTTCTTCTTATTATAAGGCACCATAGGTAGCAGAGTTCTTTTCTAAGAAAATTTTTAGACTCCATGGGTCGCCGCAGACAATAGTCAATGGCAAGGATAGTCGATTCCTTAGCATTTTTGGTAGGAACTCTTTAGATTGACAAGAATCAAACTTACTCCCAACACTAGCTATCACTCTCAGATGGACGAGCAAACTAAGATTGTGAACAAGTGGATAGAAGGTTATCTAAGAAATTATGTGGCAGGTTAACAAAGGGCTTGGATCAAATGGCTCCATTTGGGAGACTACTACAAAACAACACATCACATGTCCATAGGCATGACCCCCTTCAAGGCCTTATATAGGCAAGAGGCTCTCTCTTTTGTTGACTTGGTTATCACAAACAATAGGGCTCTCAAGGCAAAAGACTTGGTTGGGTAAAGCCAAGAAATAATGAGAACTCTTAAGAATAACCTCCATCATGCTTAGAATCAACAAAAACTGTATAAAATTCACCATGGCACAAAGCAGGTTTTTGAGCTTGGTGACATGGTCTTCCTCAAACTACAACCATACAAGCAATCAGCACTTAAGAGGAATAGGGTAGAAAAACTTAAGCCTTGATTTTATGGTCCGTACAAGATCAAGCAAAGAATAGAAGAGATTGCCTATGAATTAGATTGCCAAAGCATAGCAAGATACACAATGTCTTCCATGTGTCATGCCTCAAGAAGGCACTAAGATAGCATATTTCTTCAGTTGAATTACCTCCATTGGATGATGAAGGGAAATTGATATTGATTTTTAAAGAAATTAGGAACAAAATCATTAAGTAGCATTTGGTTCGATGGAAGGATCTACCCTTAGAGGACACCACTTGGGAAGGAGAATAGGTGTTGGAGCATCCTAACATGCAATTGGTTGTGTGCAAGCAATTCCAAGATGGGAGGACTATCATGTCCTCTTCTTAGACTTAGGTCGACGAAAGACCCTTAGCCTATCTTTAGTTTTTTTGTAGGCTATTCAGAGTTGTAAAGGGAAAAATTATTTAATAATTTAATTTAAATCATCCAAAAGGTATCTTTATGTTTATTTAATAAGGGACAACTTAAATTCAAATTATTAAAAGATAAAGTGTCTTAAAAGTTTTTTGAGGCAGCAGAAACTTTTGTCTCACTATGAGCCTGAGTATACATCTTCAACTCAAAAATCATACCTTGAGCATGAAAATATCCTTTGGTCTCTCAGCTAGTCAGGCAGGCCAAAAGACGTATATGAGAAAGTGCATTATGATAAAAATTTCATAAGTTTCTGTATGACCGAGTAGAGGATCCTGACCCTCCAAAGTGTTTTGCAAGAAGAGTTATCCAATTCGTGTTTACACTCAAATTGGAAAAATTGATGTCTCCTTGAGTCATATGGATTACACTGAATGATTACTCCTTCCTTTAAGTATTTTTTAAAAAAAAATTAAAAATTTTTAGAGGGAAAAGATGAAAAAGGAAAATAATTCTAAAATCCCTCAAAAAGCTATAAAAGAGGGGTTTGGGGTATGAGGAAAGCCCCCATTTCTTATAACAAATTTCTTTTTTCAAGATTGAACAATGTTAATCTTTCTCTCGAGGACAGAAACCCTCCAACCCTTTTATAGTGATTTCATGCAGACGTCACATTTGAGCTAAGTATTGTTGCTTCGGTTAATTTCTACATATCACTTGATTGAAATTTTTGTGAAAGGTGAAATCCTTGCTGCTAATTAAAACAGGGCTATGGCTGCCATAAAAGAAGATTAAATTGATATTTATTTCCAATTGGAGCCAATATTTTCATCGCTACTATAAGCAGTCCACAGTTCAAAGAATTTTGAAGGGCAATTGAGCAATTGAGTGGCGTATCAGCCAACTGTTGATTACTTTGCTGCACCCATATTGGGCCGATTATCCTCCATTCAAACCTCCAGTTTGATCACAGGTCACCCTAGTTCAAAATTTGTTGGCCACACTTCTTCAAGCCATACTAATCCTCAAACTTGGTGCTAGCCACCATCCTTGCTAGGACGTGAATTTTCAGAGGTAACTAATATTACAGCAGATTATAAACAGCTGTGATAAGTATTGAAGTTTCTCTACCAGCCACTTCATCTTCATTTGGTCATGCTTCACATTCCCAGTATTTTACATTTCATGAGCTATACAGTTTGCTTTTCAACTGTTGGACAAAATATATTTTTCTAGATTATTGGACAATTTTTTGATATAATTCTTGGAATTAAAATAGAAGAGCATTTCATTACTTATCATTTATATTGTAAACATTTCAGATTACCTGGAAATGCAAGTCTGGATGGCAATGCCACCAAGATATGTTTAATTATTTAAATATTTTGTATCGCATACATTATAGAATCGTGCAGCTTGCAGCAAGCTAGTATCCTAACTACCATATGCTCTCACCTTGCCCGCATCCAGATCTTGGTGATCAAAAAGTGTGAGGGTTTTGCATTTCATTCTAAACACTTGGAAAAAATTCATAAAAATTAATTTAGCATTAAACTTTCCTATGTACCCTTGATTATACTCTTCCTACAGTTTCTAAAACTTCTTTCTTTTCACATTAATGACTTATCTTTTGATACCTTTAATGAGTCTTCCCACTATGAAGATCACATTCATGTGCCCTATGATTACTACCTTTTCTATAAACCTCCCTTGCAAATCAAGTATATATTGCTTCATATTCTTCCTCACCTTCTCATACACATCTTCCTTTCAATGAGGAGGCTATCTCTCATGATGACATTGAACAAGACGCCATCGTAGACCATTTAAAAATTTATTAATTTTGACCTTGGTTAGATGCACTTCGCTATGATGGCTCAACTTTCACTCCTACTACTGATTCTGATATTCATAATGCATCGCCCTTTATTGCTTCTTCTTCTAAATGTCTACTTTGCCTACATTTTCTAATGATGGGAATCCTACAATACCTATGCAAGCCTTTTTTTGCTTGTTTGTACGAATTTTGTTATTATGAAAACATTCTTCTTTCTTATTTTCCTACTATTTTACATGGAGATGCACTTCAATATTTTAACTTATGTGGCATGCTTTTCCCTTCTTTCTATGCATTTATGAATGCAATTCTAAGTCACTTTAAAAATAAAACTCAAACATGTCTCCCCCTTCCTCTTGTCACAAAAACAAATCATTCTTCTACTTCTCCTCCATGTCATAAGGCACAACTTATTACATATCTCACGAAGGGTTTTAATAACAAATACTTTGATCGTTCTAAGAATCTCAAACCTCTCACCCCAAATCAAACCATTTGTGCTTCTTCTCTTAATGCATCCTTCACCCCTCCTAAGATTGTCTTCCTAGAGGCACCTCCTTCTACCTTTTCTCATTCCTACTATTCTCCTTATTTCCCTAAGTCTTCTCCTTTTCCCATTCCTCCTATATCTTGCCCTATTGTCCTATGTGAGGATCCTCCTCATACTAAGTTTCATGTTGTGAACCATACTTACAATTCTAGGCATAATAGAAAGAGCCTCATTGTTCCTACTTCTTTTCCACTTAGTTCTCCTAAACTTCCCATTCCTCCCCATCTTACTTGTAAAAGCACCAAAGAGTATGAAGTTTGAAATTATTGACCAACTTCAATCCACTTGAGCTAAGGTCACCCTTTGGGACCTCATGCAAACTTCTACTTCTTGTGACATTCTTCAACAAGCCTTACAAAATATTTATGTATAATCTAATACAAAGTATATTGAATTAGACACTAAGCTAGATTCCATCCATTATGATGACCAAGACATTACCTTTCCTTCTTCTGAATTTCCATATTCTCCTATCATATAAGAAAACCTACCTTTCTTGATTGTTGTGGGCTATCAACGTATAGGAATCAAGTGTGCTTTCGTCAATAATGGTCATGGCCTTAATATATGTGGCAAAGGTTTCTTGCAAACAATTGAGGTCAATTCATCAAACTTACAAAAATCTAAGGTAATTATCGAAGGTTTTGAAAATGTAGGTCATGAAAGTTTTGGAATCATTTTTCTCCCCATCTATGTTGGTTGTATTACCCTGACCATATTGTTCCATGTCATGCCATGAAGATTTTCCTTGGTCACCCATGGACTCATGCAATGTGGATCATTCCTTCTACTTTTCACCAATCCTTGACATTTATTCACAATAACAAATCTTACATGATCTTGGCCAATGAAGACTCCTTTAAATATTTTCAAGTTACTAAGTCTCACATACACTTTACCCCCAAGTTCACCATCTCCTCCACCTCCTCGTGCAGAAGAAACTTTTGTTACTCCTTCCTGTCCTACTCAAGATACTACTCTTCTTCTAATGACCCATCCTCCTCTAATCCTAATGTTTCCCTAGGAGACGATTGGGGTTCTTTAAGTTTCACTCCCTCCTTCCTAGGTGAATATAAAGTCAATCTCAATGACACTCGCATTCTTACCTTGCATATTGACCCCCATTCCTTTGGCCAACCATCTCAACCTCAACCTACTCTACCCTTTATCAGCTCTCTCCCACTATCTTCTGCTAACACTATTCAATCTAAGATAGTTCCTACGCATTACCAATCACTCCTTTATTTTCCACCCTCTCTCCAAAAACATTTTGGCTGTAGCTTCTCTATGATACAAAAATGTGGATATAAAGGAAAAGGCCTTGGTCCCCATGGAGATGGCATTCGTGAGCCTATCAAACTTCAAGCATATTTTTGAAAAACCAATATTGAATATCACTCTTCCACATGTTAAATGTTTTTTCCTCATCCTTCCTATATTCCTTTCTACTTCTAGTTCTCATATAGTCAGGTCACATGCTAACATGGCCTTTTCTTTTCCCATGTTTTCTAGTATCTAACCTACTTCTACTTTCTTGTTCTTGTTCCTATGCTAAATTCATATGCTCACAAGGACTTCTTTTCTTTTTCCATGTTTTCTAGCATATAACCTTCCTCTACAACTTTCTTGTTCTTGTTCCAATCCCAACTCATATGCTAGCATGGCATTCTTCTCTTATTCCATGTTTTCTAGCATTTGTCCTCCTCCAACATATTGTCAAGTGACTTAGCATGGATGTTCTTCCCACTTTTCACATACAATTCCCTCCTCTTATACCTATGGGTGCTTATTCTATCTTGGGTGGACCTCATTCTCCCATGATGGGGTAATATGCTAACACAACCTTCTTTTCTCTCCCCTACATTCTTAGCATATGTTCTCTCTCTAATACTTTTTATTTCTCCTTCATATGCTAAGTCATGAATTCCTTTTCTCTTTCAATGTCCCATAGCATGTCATTCTTACTATGGAGGCATGCTTGTGGACCTCTCTCAAAAAAACCCCTCTTGTTTCTTACAGCCCCTCATTCTCTTCCTATTGCCTTATACCACTTTACACAAGTTCTCTAGCTTTCTTCATTCTTCTACTGTACATTATTATGTTACTTCATGTTTCTCAATAGGCCTTGCCTTGGTATTACTGCAACTCATTTCCTTAAACATACCATCTCTTCTGTTCTCTTTCCTATATGCTCAAAACAATTTCTAGACACTTAGA
This sequence comes from Sequoia sempervirens, assembly GCA_007258455.2. Lineage (NCBI taxonomy): Eukaryota > Viridiplantae > Streptophyta > Pinopsida > Cupressales > Cupressaceae > Sequoia > Sequoia sempervirens. The sequence continues at coordinate 44,983 of VDFB02262292.1, read as the reverse complement.
TACTTTAGTTTTCCCCTGCATCCCCTTCTTACTCCACTTATCATGTTCTACCTTTATTTACCTCCTCTCATACCATACTCCTACCCCCACCATATAGCCCTTGTTATGTGGCCTAGCTCCTTTCCTTGTTTTCTCTCTCATAAACAATTTCTCATACTGTCTCTTTCCTATGTCATTTCCTCTTGATCCCAATGTTTTTTATATGTTGATACCAAAATCTCATATCCCCCTTTGTCCCCATCCCAAAACTCTACTGAACATCATTTAGGGATGGCTTTTCTTTTTGTCAAAAACACCCCAAAACTTTGCATCATTCATAAACAAATGTCATGCATATAGAAATCAGGCAATTCCTAGAAAGCACCACAACAATTTACATGATCGATGATTATTTTTCATTTAAAATAATAAGAAGATTCACAATTTAATTTACTACGGGGTATTTCACACTCATCCCACAAGGACACCTAATGAAAATTGCAAGAACTATATGTATATGCACGTTTTTAAAAAACCTCCCTTTTTAAGAGCTTACTAAATCTACTTGTTTCTATAATTCTCATGTGGTAAGCCAATACAATTTAATACTAATTGCTTTCAAAATATTATGGTATATAGTTGAAATTTGATATCAATTATTATAGTCCTATGACTAGTTCATTATTTAAAAATATTTAATCCTGTTAAATTTTCCTATATAAGAGATGCCTAGGTTTAGATTATATAACAATCTCTGAACTCACATGTTGTACCGCTCTTTAAGTTCACCTGCATATAGTCATTCTTGATGCTATTCATTGGTTCTGTATAAATTTTGAAGTTGAGTGCACACAATTTTGTATAGTAATATGTGTTTGAAATTGTAAGAACCATTTTAGAAGATTACATTAGTTACTTAGATGAAACAACAATTCTGAAAGATGCTACTCAAAGATGTATGTTCACAGATCATTGTGCAAACAAACCAATGATACTATCTTATGCATATAACTAGGTGGGCAATAAAAAAAACTCTACCCTAAAGGCACAAGAAACAATCATAACATACATTTACAAAGTGTACAGAAACTCACTTGGAAGGTTTATCCATAAAGTCAAATCCAATCACGTCATTGATTCCCAAGGCCTTAAGCTGGAGTACAACATTGGAAAGATTGCAACGCTTTATTTCAGGGACAGTTGAGTCTGCAAGTTTTCCAAACTCTTCCTCAGTATAGAGGCAAAAACATTTTCCTGGTCCTTCTCGCCCTGCACGCCCACTGAAAGAACAAAATGAAACAAATACAAAAGGCAAAGGACAATTAAAAATAACGGACTTACTAGAGTATCTAAATCTACAAAGATGCAAACAACTTCTAGTCATATGTTATATAGCTCAAAATAGTATGGAGCCCTGCAACTGCAAATCTTCCACAGATGCCAAAACATCACTTCAATTTTACTAGCGGCAAACCATCAATCAATTAGTCCTATAGGTTATAAAATCAAAATGGTATACCTCTTTCATTTTAAATTGGTGATTAGATTCTATCCACTGTTAACTTGTTCTAGTCAATAACTGGCAGCCAAGAACCTTACAAAATGTTTTCATTTGATTTTAACAAATAACATTTCCCATAGACTTAATAAGCTAATCATAAAAAACTGTCCGACACAAACTGGTTTTTTAAAGAGTAGATATATCCTTGATAGCTTGATTACCAGTTGCAAAGGTTTGAGCTGTGACATATCCTTGGGTCAAAATGTCTACAAGGCTTTTATAGACTTTGAAATGATGTGACAGAATCGAATAGGCCTTTACAGGAATTGTGCTCAGAACAATTGGACTAGGAGAGCTGTTTATTAGAATGGACATGATTCTTTTACAAGATGCTTCAGCACGAGTTGGTATGGATGGGGGATTATCATAATTCTTCCAGATCCAAATATCTACTGGATAAGGGTCCCCAGTTGCCTCCACATTATTTCTTTTGGAAATGGAAGACATTGACTTTCAGTAAAGAGATTGTCAGTTTGGTAAACCAATAAGAGGAACAAATCTCCCTAATAAAGAAATACTACTTTATATCCTATTCTTGATAAGGATAATATGACCACTTTGCAAGAAACCTGGATGTATATTGCATTGCTTCATGATCTGAGATAGATGTAATGTCCCCTCCTTAGCCAGTTCAGTGTTGTGGTGGATTAGCCTATCAACGGGTCCTCGTAGGCTAATGTTGGTGTTCAAAGGGCCTTATTTGGGAGTTATCTTCTCCAAAGTTTGGTGATATTCAGGGATAACCTTCCTGAGGTGTTTCAGGCTCTGTTTGCACTCACTATTTTTAGTAAGTCACTTGGACATTTGGGTCCAACCTTACTATTTATAGTAAGCCATTTTGATGAGTAGTGGAAGCAATGGGTAACCTTGTGGTGTTGGCAGAATCAATTAAATGTTGATATAATAGATTTTTATGGAGTTATGATTTATTAATTATTATTAAAGTATTAACTTTAATAATAATTAAATTATAAGTGAATATTATGAATGGAGTTTAATGACCTTATAATATATGATTTTCATTTTATTAATCAAAAGGTCAATTTAAAAAGCAATGCCAACATGAGGTTATTAACATGAAATAAAAAGGCAAATATTTGATTATATTTAATGGATTAAAAAGCCATGGGAAATCGCACTTTTTAGAGGAGATATAAAAGGGTTTCAAAAAGCACATTCATTCATTCATTCAACTTTTACAAACTTGATGCTTTTGTTGTGGAGAAGAAACAAGGGTTTCAGTCTGAAATTCGATCTTGGAGAACAAAAACTCTCTTAGATTCGGTGATCTACAGGTGTGAAATGTCACCCAAGGATTGCTCTTCAGGTGGCTTCATTCAAGAGCTGCATTCATGCATATTGGAGTTGATTATCTCAAAGAAATTTCAAAGGTTTGAGTGCAATCAGAATTGATTGAAGGACAAACATTGCTGATCATAGTTATTGCTGTTTGCACCTATCTTTTTGGCACGTGAGGGTATTGAGGCAGGTCGTACATCATTGAAGCTGGCCATACAATCTGCAGTTTAGACGTGGGGTTCTCAAGGCTCAAAACGCTTAAGCATTTGTCATCTAACCTTCACCATCTTGGCATCTAAGGCATACAATTCATTGTGCAGCGAATTCAAGGTGTGGAAATCAGTCTATGGTGAGGGGCGTCCAAATCAAGGGTTTCTAGTTTGCTGATAAAATGATTTCAGATTTTCAATATATTCATACTTGATTACCGGATATGAATGCTATGTATTTACCAAGCATTGAATAAAAATCTGAATTGATAGTTTAAGTTATTTGCTTAAGTATTTCTTTATTCTGCAATTAGTTTGCATTTACCTTGCATTCCTGGGAAATACTTCAAAAACACAAAAAAAACAAAAAAACTATAAAACCAAAAAACAAACGAGCTGTCAAAATTCAAATAGCAAATATCCTATCAGGGGTGGGATATTTCAGATGTGCATATATCTCACTTGTTGGGATGGGAAAGCAACACTGTGCAGTGAACAACAAAATAGGGGTGGCAATGGCATGGACCTTGTAGTGAGTATCTTGGAATCCATTTTTCTGTTGAACGGTGAACTATCCTTGAAAGCAATGCGAGATCTATTTCTTCAAAAATTTGGCAAAAATTCAGTAAGTGGCAAACTCGTATGATGACAAGGCATATAGATTTCAGATGTGTCAAAAAATTATTTCTTCATTCAATGTCTATTAGTAATCATGCTGGACCACTGGTTATTCACCAACTCCAACTTTGACCAATTGGACAATATGGTTAGGGACTTTCTCTGGTCCTATGGAGAAGGTTATTAGAAAAGACTTGCAATTGGATGGTAATATTGTATCAGACATAAGAAGTATGGATTGGGGCTTTAAAAAATAAAGCTATAAGGAACCACCTAGGCTACAAAATGGATAATGTGAGCTATGCAAGGAAACACACATGGAAAATATTAATGAGGTATAACATTAAAAGCGTTTATCCTAAGAGGAAGCCTAATTAAATTAACCTATTGTATAGTGATTTCTCAATCCAAAGTCCAAGGGTCAAGACCATTCAACTCCACTTGGAAGGTATGAAATGCAAGGAAGACAACTTGGCTGTCAGTTGTAATGTCCCCTTCTCAAGCATAGCCAACAGGTGTGACCATTAGCCTATTCTTGAGTTCTTGTAGGCTAATTGGTGGTGGTTAGGGGACTCCAAGGATCTTGGAGAGCTCGGTTTTGGTTTTTCTTAGTTGTTGTTGGTGTTGAGCTCAATTGGTGATTTGGTTTGTTGTGACGCTTTCTAAAGTGTTTTTGGCCTCTTGGGCTGTTCTCTACACTTCTTGGAGGGCATGCATGTTTTTAGTAAATCCCTAAGTTGGTGCCGGTTTCCATCCCACTACCTCAGCTTCATCTTGGCATGCTCAATTTCAATTTTTGATGCCTCGGCAATGCTTTCCGCAACTCGAATAGGAGTATTTAAAATATGCACTAAAGTTCTAATGTTAATGTTATAATATTTTACTTTAGTGTTATATTTTTATAAAGTTATGTTATGTCTCCTCAAGTGGACGCTTAGGGAAGGGGGACTTGCACATTAAGTCATTTTTATAATTTGAAATATGCTTTTGGGGGGGAATTTTGAAATTTTAAATTCACCTTGTTTCCTGCCAACTCTATAAAAGGTCATCATCTCTCATTTGGTTTATGCAAAAGAGTATGCATAACAGGATGCTGCCGGATTGAACCTGCGAGGTCTTCTAAGATCGATTGAGAACAAAAACTCTCTTTTGGTTGCTGGTTTCGGATCTAAAAGATGATCCCTAGCTGGTTGGAGTGATTCCACACCATTATTATTCGTAGAGTTTCAGACAAGGGTTTCAAGAAATGATGATTTTTATGGTATTTTGATGTGCAAATATTTTGGAGTTCTGTTTTGAGAATTTTGTTGAGTTGTTTATGGTGAATTTGAAGATTTTACAGAGCCCATCGTTGCTGGTCAAATAGACATGATTCCAGCACTACCCTAGCAAGTCGTACCACATGTTTTTGAATTGGGAGAGTTGAATCAAGGTTTGTTAACATCAGAAATGGCGCCAAATGTCTTCTACTAGCAATTCGACTCCATAATGATGGATTTTGGTGTTGATTGCTGCTGGCTCGAATTCCTAGGTGAGTCATACTTCTTCCCTTGATCACCTAGAGCTGAGCGTGAGACCTTTTTGGGTCAAGTAATGCCTTTTAAGGGGTCTTTCATCATCAATTTGGGGGTGATTTGATAGTTGCTAAGCATTGTTGACTGTTTGAAGGTGAATTTAAGGTGTTTGTGTGTATATATGGAAGCCGTACAGTTCTAAGTAAGGACTGAAACCCTATGATAGACCTGTTCCTGTCCATTATTTGGCTTTAAAACTATGTTATCGGTCCATAGCTCTTGACAGGCAGATACTAGTCTGACAGGTAGATACTAGTCTGGTCCAGCCCGGATCCGGTTTGGCCTGGGTTCGAACAGGGTTCAAGAAAGTCTCTTTGGGTTTGTCTGGAATGGTCTGGGCGAATTTCTGACGTTTTTCTTTGTTGTTGCCCTTGTTGACGAACGCTACGAATTTCCGTTAAGTAGTCAAGGTTGCAACAACGAGGCATTGCATGACTATATACATAACAATGTTGATGTTATCTGACAGCATCGGGTGTCTATTCCAGCCGATCTCCTTTACAATGCTAAATAAATTAAATAATAGCCATTGGCTATTTAATTTATAGAGATAGCGATTTATGATGAAGAGGCACGCCTCTTGTATTAAATGATAATTAATAATGGAGGCTTGAATTCATGAAGAGGCACGATCTTGGTGAGGCCGACATCATGCATATTGGACATGATTTTTGAAGAGACACATTCCTTTATTGTGGACGCGATTTAATGAAGGGACGCATTCTTCTATGAAGGCCGACATGATGCTTTGAAGGGTCACGTCCTCCACTCCATCTTGTATATATGACCGATGGTGGTTCATGTTTGACATTCATTCATATCCATTCATTTGTTCATTACAAGTTCAAGTTTCATAAGTGCAAGTTTGTCTCAAGTGCAAATTGATATCTTTGTTGAAGGCTGAGACTATTATCAACAGATTGCATCACCCTGTTACTGTATTGGCATCAGATTGTGATGCTTCTTATTGGCCTTCTTATCAGCCCTTTGTAAAGGAGATATTTCTTGTGACATTCAATATATAAGTGATATATTGTTGTTGGGTTTTTCTCCCTCAAGTGGAGGGTTTTCCCAGGGTATCTACTGTGTTATTGTGTTGCTTTTGAATTAAATTTTGTCTATCTAATCTGATCATAAAACTGACATGGTATCAGAACGGGTTTGAAGAAGATCTTGATCAGATTTAGTCTTGCAGCGATACTCTTTATTCTCTTTCTCATCTTTGATCACATCTATCTCTTCATCAAGATGGTGAATGGACTCAAGATTGAGGACAGACTTGAGGGAGCAACAAATTTCACATCTTGGAGATTCAGAATTATGCTCACCTTGGAGGAAAATGAATTGGTTGAGTTTGTGGAGAGCAAAGTCCCTGAGCCTACTGATGAGGAAGAGAAGATTCAATGCAAGAAGAAAGATACTAAGACGAAGAAGATGTTAGTTGATTCCGTGAAAGACCATATTGTTCCAATCATCTCTAAGTTGAAGACAGCAAGAGAGATGCTTAAGACTTTGGAGGAGATGTATGAGATCAACAACACAAGCCATGCACTTGCATTAAAGCAACAACTTCATCATGTTAAGATGGCAAAAGGAGAATCTGTCATCGCTTACTTCATGAAGATTTCCGAATTGAGAGATCAGCTCTCTACTATTGGTCATATTGTTGACGACAAGGACTTGACCATGTTGGCTCTTAATGGTCTTCCTTCATCTTGGGAGTCATACATTCAAGGAATCAGTGCGAAATCAAAACTTCCCAAGTTTGATCGTTTGAGAGCGGATTGTATTCAAGAAGAGTCTAGGTTGGTTGCGAGAGGTATTGGTCAAAGCTCTACTAATGAAGATATTCATGTTCTTGCTACTCAATCCTCGAAGAAGAAAGGGAAAGATGGAAAGAAAGGATATTTCAAGAGGAATAGAGATAAGGGATCTAATGGTGCTCCTGCATTCAAGAAGAAGAAGGATCTATCTCGTGTTCAATGTTTTAGATGTGACAAGTATGGTCACTATGCAAAGGATTGTCCAACCAAGCCTAAGCAGCAAGCTTCCATTGCTGATATTGATGAGATCTCTCCGCAGAAGGATTCAGGTGGTTTCTATTCTATTCAGCTCTTTCAAGCAGTGTGCCTACCAACAACAATACTTGGTTGATTGATAGTGGTGCCTCTCGCCACATTACCGGATTTAGAGAGCATCTAACTGATTTGATGGAGAGAGATTCTAGTGAACAAGTCATTATTGGAGATGATGCTAGCTATTATGTGAAAGGAGTTGGGACCTCCTCTCTTCACTTGGATTCCGGCATTTTCTTGCAGCTGAGTGATGTGCTATTTGTTTCAGGCATCAAGCGAAACCTTGTCTCAATTTCAACCTTGGAGGACAAGGGGTACCAAGTTGCATTTTCAGAAGACAAAGTTCTTGCATGGACGAAGAACTCTAGTATCAAGACTGCTCGAGTGATTGGAGTTCGACATGAGAGCCTCTACAGACTTTGCACCCATCCACTTCAGGCTTTGGTGCATGATTCATCAAGTTCGTGTGAATTATGGCATAGAAGATTGGCTCACCTTCACTTTCGAGCACTTCCTACCATGGAGAAGATGGTTTCAGGCCTTCCGAAACTCAACCAGGAGCATGAAGGCACTTGCAGAAGTTGCGCATTGGGTAAGAATACTAAAGGTCCATTTCATAGTAGTGAAAGTAGATCTAAATGTATTCTTGATCTTATTCATTCTGATTTATGTGGTCCAATGTATGTTGCTTCTTTGAGTGGTTTCTTGTATTACATTATTTTTATTGATGACTACTCTAGAAAGACTTGGATTTATTTCTTGAAATCTAAAGAATTTGAGGAGGTATTAGAGAGGTTCAAAGAATTCAAAGCTCAGGTAGAGAACTTGTCCGGGAAGAGGATCAAGGTTCTGAGATCCGATAATGGTGAAGAGTACATTTCCGGCAGCTTCCGTAACTTTTGCATTGAAGCAGGGATTAAGAGGGAGTTTTGTGTCCCTTATAATCCTCAACAAACGGTGTTGCTAAAAGGAAGAACAGATCTATTGTAGAAGCAGCCAAAGCTATGATTCATGACCAAGATCTACAAACCTTCCTTTGGGCAAAAGCATCTAGGACAGCAGTCTATGTTCAGAATAGAAGTCCTCGCCGCATTTTGGAGAACATTACTCCCGAAGAAGCATTCATAGGGGTGAAGCCGGAAGTGAGTCATTTGAGGATCTTTGGTTGTCCAGTGTATGTCCATGTACCGAAAGATAAAAGGACAAAGTTGGAACCTTCTGGCAAGAAGGGAATATTTGTAGGTTATAGCGAGACATCAAAAGCCTACAGAATCTACATTTCGGGTCAAAAGTTGATTGAGATCAGTAGAGATGTCACATTTGAGGAGGATGTTGCATTCAGAAGATCCAAGGGCACTCACTTGGAGATAGATAATGAAGAGTCTCCTCAGGATATGGAAGTTGACCATGCTCCTGAGATTCAGAGGGAGGCTCCAGAACCTAAAGAAGATGATGATCCAGTTGAGCCCTTGGAACCTACTGATGGGCCTACAGATATTGTGATTGGTAGAAAAAGACCTCTTTGGGCCAGGCAAACAATGCAGGAGGCAGAAAGGTTTGCAGCTCCAAGAGGAACATTCAAAGAAAGCAAGAGACCTCATAAGTTTTCCAGCTATGTTGCATTAATGAGTCAAATCATTGAATCTGAGCCTTCCAGTGTTGAGGAAGCTACTAGTCAACAGGTTTGGAGAGATGCTATGTCTAAAGAGTATCAATCCATTCTCAAGAATGATGTTTGGGACATCGTACCTAGACCCGAAGGAAAATCTGTGGTATCTTCTAAATGGCTCTTCAAGATCAAGCATGCGGCTGATGGGAGCATTGAGAAGTACAAGGCTAGGTTCGTGGCTAGAGGATTCTCACAGAAAGAGGGAGTTGACTATGAGGAAACCTTTGCTCCAATTGCTCGCTATACTTCAGTCAGGACCATCATTGCTATTGCAGCATCTAAAGGATGGAAGATTCACCAGATGGATGTGAAGACAACATTTTTGAATGGTGTAATCAAGGAAAGTATATATCGAGCAACCTGATGGCTTTGAGGTGCATGGGAAGGAGTCTCATGTTTGTAGGCTGAAGAAGGCTTTGTATGGCCTCAAGCACTAGTACGAAAGAATTGATCGTTACTTGATGAGCTTGGGTTTCTCCAAGAATGATGTTGATTCAAACCTCTACTTCAAGGTAATTGATGGTGAAGCATTAATCTTGGTCCTCTATGTTGATGACTTAATTCTTACTGGAGAAGATCACCTCATTATCAAATGCAAGAAGGAGTTAGCTTCTGAATTTGAAATGAAGGATCTTGGTATCATGCACTACTTCCTTGGTTTAGAAGTATGGCAGAAGCCTGATGAGATGATTCTAAGTCAAGGGAAGTATACCATTGATATTCTGAAGAGATTTGGTATGATAGATTGCAAATCCATGTCTACGCCTATGGAGACCAACCTGCATAAGTTGAAAGAGGCTGCAGCTAGTTCAGATCTGGTGGATTCCACAATGTACAGGCAGTTGATTGGATCGTTGATGTATCTAGTCAATACTAAACCAGATATTTGCTATGCAGTGAGTGCACTTAGTCAGTTCATGTGTGAACCAAGGCAAATACATCTAGTTGCTGCAAAGCATATCCTGAGATACTTACGTGGCACAGTTGGATATGGATTGAGATATTCTTCAGGTGTGGATTTAAAACTGCATGGTTATACTGATTCTGATTGGGCAGGGTGTTTAACTAATCGGAAAAGCACCTCTGGATGTTGCTTCAGTTTGGGGTCTGCGATGATATCCTGGTGTAGCAGGAAGCAGTCTTCTGTGGCACCGAGTACAGCAAAGGCCGAGTATATTGCAGCTTGTGTGGCAGCTGAGAAGCAGTGTGGCTTCGGAAGCTCCTTGCAAGGATTGTTTGGTCAATCAATGGAGCCAACTATCATTCATTGTGATAACTAGAGCTGTGTAAAGCTTTTTGTCAATAATTGTATTGAGGAAAGCAATTTAGTTGAGGTATATCAGCACTGATGAGCAGACGGCAGACATTCTCACCAAGCCTCTCTCCAGGATAAAGTTTGTGTACTTTCGAGACAAGCTTGGTATGGTGGAGAATGAAGCCCTAGCTGAGAAGGAGTCTCAGTATCAATGATCTTCTTTAATGCATTTCTCTTTGAGAGAGATTTGAGGTGCAAGCCCTTGTTAATGCATTTCTCTTTGAGAGAGATTTGAGGTGAAAGCCCTTGTTTCCACCCTCTGGGAGAGCCATGGTGGATGTCATGTGTGTGACTCCATGACAACATCACGTGAGAGAATTCGTGATGATTTTCTTATACTTGTGTTTTCACCCTCTGGGAGAGCCATGGTGAATGTCATGATGAGGTGACAACATCACGTTGAGTAATGAGCACTTGTACATACCATACATGGGTGTAGCCATGATGGTTGATATCACGATGAGGTGATATCTTTCCTTTCCACATATGGGAGTAGCCATTGTGGTTGACATCACGATGAGGTGATATGTCTTATGCAGCTGGAAGTATCCTGCCTAGCTGAGAGGGAGTGTTGATGTTATCTGACAGTGTCGGGTGTCTATTCCAGCCGATCTCCTTTACAATGCTGAATAAATTAAATAATAGCCGTTGGCTATTTAATTTATAGAGATAGCGATTTATGAAGGGGCACGCCTCTTGTATTAAATGATAATTAATAATGGAGGCTCAAATTCATGAAGAGGCAAGATCTTGGTGAGGCCGACATCATGCATATTGGACGTGATTTTTGAAGGGACACATTCCTTTATTGTGGACGCAATTTAATGAAGGGATGCATTCTTCTATGAAGGCCAACATGATGCTTTGAAGGGTCACGTCCTCCACTCCATCTTGTATATATGATCGATGGTGGTTCATTGTTTGACATTCATTCATATCCATTCATTTGTTCATTACAAGTTCGAGTTTCATAAGTGCGAGTTTGTCTCAAGTGCAGATTGATATCTTTGTTGAAGGCTGAGATTATTATCAACAGATTGCATCATATGTTACTGTATTTGCATCAGATTGTGGTGCTTCTTATTGGCCTTCTTATCGGCCCTTTGTAAAGGAGATATTTCTTGTGACATTCAATATATAAGTGATATATTGTTGCTGGGTTTTTCTCCCTCAAGTGGAAGGTTTTCCCAGGGTATCTACTGTGTTATTGTGTTGATTTTGAATTAAATTCTGTCTATCTAATCTGATCATAAAACTAACAAACAATACCAGCCAACTCCAATCTATAACTAATCCTTTAAATTTTAAAACAATATATACTCCACAATCAAAGAGATTGGGTTCTTAAAAAGATACCTCGACCACGCAATCGTGAAAAATAGTTTTGACCCATGAGACAGCAGTATTACCATGCTCTTGATAGAGATTATACACTTGCTCGAACGCCAATCAAAAATTGTTGTATTTGGGAATGACACCGCCATCAAAGAAGATCTCACTAGTGTCTGTTCCATAGTGCAGGATTTCCATATTTATGTATGTATCTATATTTATGAATACCAATAATTTGACAAGAAAAAGGAATTTAAAACTAATTATGTATTAATATTATTTTTTTATTATTTTTTTATAATTTTATTATTATATTAATATATTATAACATTATATATTAATTTATTAATATTAATTATTATATTATATATTAACTTTATTATTTATTAATATTAACTTTGCATTATAATTTTATTACTATATTAATATATTATAATGTTATGTATTATTAATTTATTAATATTATATAACATTTATATATTTAATAATGTATTATTAATACTTTATAGCATTTATATATTTAGTAATATATAAACGTTATACAATATTAATAATATATAATATTATTAATTATAATATAATAATAATATTATAAAAGAAAGTTAATATTAATAAAATTAATTATTAATATATAATGTTATAATATAAATATACTATAATAATATTGTACATTAAAAATATGTATATTACATCTATAAATATATATATTTTATATGTTTTTGTACCAATGAACCCAAAATGAACCCAACCCCAAATTTTTTTTTGACCAAACCTGTGAACTGAATCCTCGAACCCAAACCGATAACTTAGCTTTAAAAGGCTGTTTGAAGACTGCTGGGTCATTGCAACACTGGTCTGAGTTATTGGGAGAAGTATTTGCATATTGGGTGATGGATTTTGGTGGTTCTTGGCTGCATTGGCCTGCAAATAGTGAGCTACAGCTCCTAAATTCAGTTTCAGACCTGCAACAATTAACTCTATCACCATATCCAAGGTATTTCTCATATGAGAGTGTTATATGTACCTCTGCTTCATGTATTTACCTCTTATGAAAGTTATTCTACTGGATTCTTGTAACAGCAGATGAATGAATGTTGCAATTTTTATAGCAGACCTTGTAATAGCAGTAAACCTTTAATTGCAAGTCTATGTTATTGATTCTTATTGCCAAAAAAATAAAAATAAAATTAGGGGTGTTTATTACACCAGTATCATGTGTCATGTGTTTGGATCTCTAGGGTGGAACCTGAACTACAGTAATACAGAACTTGTGTGCTTAAGAAGATTTTCTGAGAAATAGTCTAAGCAATGTATTAAAATTTGGTGAAATGTGTGATGGTGTTGGATGGTGGGATTGTAACCAGCTAAAAGGAATCTAGTCATTATCTAACTCTAAGAAAACAGCATATTCATATTTGATCAAATCTTTGTGTGAACCCCCTGATTGAATGGAGTTAGAATGGGAACAAGACATTTGGGAGAACCTGAAATAGATTATTGCAATAGAATTCCTGTTCTCTACCTCTCAGGATTTATACACACTGGCAACTTCAGACTAGCAGTATAGACCACCTAAAAACTAAATGAGATCTGGTATGTTTCTGACACCTCTCAAAATTGGTATTGACAGTACAATATTGTTTGTGTTTCCTATTTAGAACCTAAAAAAGTCTGTTTTTAGATGGTTGTTTATTTGATTAACACTTGTTGCTGCTTCTTATGCCAGACTTGGAAGTTGGAACACAAGTTGGTAATTGTCTTGTCTTTAACCAAAAAGAGTCCATAAAAAATTTCACCATAGCCCCTTCGCTTGTAATTCTTCGAAAAATATGTTATAAGGTTAGCTAGTGTGTGCAAATAGACTGTTTACATGGAAAGATATTTGGTCCTGCTCTCTAGAAAATGCCAAGCATTCTCAGTGTTCTGATATTTAATGGCTTGCCATGCCTACTGAAGTTCTATGGTGGTAGTGAACAAAGCCAAAATAAACACACTTTTGAAATGGATGACAATATCCCTACCGACTTCATCTGTGAAGTCAAATTTGGAATTGTCTCTCTTCAGCTTATTTTCCAGTTACATGTTCAACAGGAGGATGTTCAGAAATTCACACCAACAGGATAGTTTGCCAAAAAAATATTGCACGAAAAATTGGGAGGCAAATTGCAGTGGCCTCCGCCACCTAATGTGCAGCAAGTGAAAGAAGAAAATGTAGCTCCTTGCAGTAAGAATGTTCTAGTTTATTGCACGAAGAATGAGAGGCAGAGAATAGATGGAGATAGAAACAGAGACATGGTAGAGTGGGTAGGAAACAAGGTTATGATTGGGAAGAAGATTTATGGCACACATATCCTATATCACTAATACAACAAAATCAGAGTTAGTATGACCCCTTGATTGTGCATGCATAATCAAGACAAATGAATAAAGACTTTGCTATAAAAGGGTCTCTACCACCTCTAGTGACAGCTAGTTTGACAAACTCAACCTATGAGGTATAAGTAGTGGCAGATCAGAATCAGGATAATCCCAAATGTACATGTAAATGGTTTTAGAAAGGAAAACATAAATATTGTTTTGGGTCGTGCTGGATGGAAAAGCAAAAATTTTCCCTTTATTTTATTGAAATAACACATTCAATGCTTTCTTCCTGTTTTATGAATTTTTCAACAGTTTATAGACTCCCAACTTATTGAATTCCATTTATAATTTTGGTCTGTCCATTCAATCTCAATTTTGACTAATGCTACTAAGATAAAATACACTCATGTGTTCTCTAAATTCATTCTTTATGTCTGTCATGCATTATTTAAGTTTAAACTCTATTTTGTGTATTTATATAAAAAAATATTTGCAGACTTTTTGTTAAGTCCCAAGTCCAAGTCAAAATTTTGGGCTGCCAAGTTTTTGCCTAGCCTGAGTTCTTGAACTGTGATTCCATATGTCATTTTCATTCAATGATATTGCTAAGAAAATGACAAAATTTATCTCAATTTAGCAGTCTTGGCACAGCTTCCACTTGTTTCTTTAGAGAACAGGAGGAATATCAACTTGAATTTTGTCGACTTTTAATTTTACAGTTATAAATAACACAACTTGGTAACTTGAGCTTGAGCTTTTGAAATGGGTTCAGATGTCTTTTGGGATTCTCACCTCCTTTGAAGAGCTTGAGCTTTTGAAATGGGTATCACAACCAATGATTCCATTCCTATACGAGGATCATATGCACGTGCTTTTACCAATCCTGGATCTATTACATATCGGATTCCAGGAATTGTCACCGAAGTTTCAGCAATATTTGTTGCCAGGATAACCTGGACCAAAACAAAAATGTAAGGAACAGAAAAGTAAAAACATAATAGAATTTGTATTAGTTACCAAACAAATTAACTTAAGATAGAAATTATTCAATCACCAAAATAAGTCTTGTCCTTTCATTTTGATTTCAACATGATGTAACACTAAATCAAGAAATGAGGTTATAGTACTTTGGAAGCCAAAACAACACATTTTTGAAAGATATTAAACAGAAGATTATTCCTCCTGCATACACCCATTCCCTTGCAACTTTCTGTGCTTCTGCAACTCCCCATCTGCGCCCACTCCCTCTCCACCCAAAACCCTGTGCTTGCCCCATCCTCAATCAAATGAGTTAGGATATGAGAAGAAAAAGCAATAAACAGCCAAGATAAGTGGGTTAAACCCAAGCAGGAGCCTTGAAATTGAACTTTGGAGCATCTCTAAAGGCAATCCTGGCTTTTTGGCAGTAAGAAACATTTTAAGATTGAAGATTGGTAAGGTTTTAAGGGCCGATCCTATCAGTTTGGCTTTAATTGTAATTATATGGAAGAAGGTGAAGTCCTTATAGCAGATTTTAGGCCACACACCCTCATGGATATTAAAAGCACTATTGTTAAAGGTGATTCTGCCCTAATTATTAAAGCCACAAATGGAGTCAGATGCCAATACATTTGAATTAAGGAGCTTCTAGGTTAGGTTATCTTTCACAAATATCATTTTGGGGACTTAGCTTAAAAACTGCAACACACCTGTAATCTGTTAGTAAATAACACTGTCAATTCTGTTCAGAGGTATGTTGCTAACTTTGTAAAGGCTGAAAAGGGAATTTTTCCAGAGATTAATGGTCTCAAGGAATCATATTAAAATATAACTTTCAGTCATACAATCATCGACAACTAGCAATTATGACTAATGATTAAACTCAAGCATTCATAATTATTACAGTTCCCAGACTTTGACATCATTCCATGAATGGACGGCTCCAGCATCACATTTTTGTATCATATCGCTTCTATTCAGTTCTTCAAAGAGAATGCCCAAGATATATAAGATCATGCAAACTAACAATTCGTAGTGGAGTTCTTGATCATTGCATTGGATTTGAGTAGTATATTGATTTCATCTACTGCTTCTTTAAACATTCATTTGACTGGCCTAAGGGGTTTCCCTACTTCCTAAAACTATTTATGGAAAAAGAAAATGCATACAAGGATAAAACTATACAATAATCAATCTAACACTGAGTGGTACAATAAAGTTGTAACACACTGTCCTTAAATAAGGATCACAATTATACATAAAGAAAATCAAAAGGAAGGACATGAGGGCAGATGTGAAATACTATATTGTCAGATGAATAATACTAATTAAATAAGCATCAGCGGCACAAGATAATTGTTCAAAAAAAAAACCCAAGTAAACAGAATATAGAGCATTGTAAGAAGAAACGTAAATAAACAGAATGTGGAGCATGGAAATTTATAATACAAAGTTGAACACAGGTGTAGCAGCTCTCACAAAAAAGTTTGGTATTGGCGATCACCATTATTAGCCATGCATTTATGCTGATGCTTCATTGTATAGCTCTGCCAATTACATCTTGCACACAAATATAGTCATCTCTCATTACCCCTCATTAGTAAATAATAAGGAGAGAGCCAAGAAATAGATTTATAATGAAGCTTCCTGGTCATTTCCACACATATGATGTGCTAGAATTTAGACCATAATAGTTTTTTGTTTTTTTGAAAAACAGAAAAAACAATAATAAAGAAGAAAAAGAATTACTTGCTATATGTCAAGTATGGTACGTAGCCAGACCAGAAATGGCCATTGTAGGGTTTGAACCTAAAAAATAAAAATTAAGAATACAAGGTATGGGCTCTTTTCAAAACCCTCAACCTAAAACAAACCCACTTACACTAAAAAACATAAAAACACATGCATTGTGCCATTTTGCCATATTGTGAGAAGGGAAAGAAAGGAAAGGAGAATAGAAGAGAACAGTAGTGAGAAGAAAGACCATCAACACTTCATCATTTGAGATAAGTTTGGCATCCCATGTTCATTTTTTCAAATCCTTTTTGAAGTTTTTTCTTTTTTCTTTAAAGTTTCAAACTCTTAGGCATTTTTTTTTTCAGATTGCAGCTGGTTTTTTCACAAAACAAAAATATGAACAGCCGTGAGGAATATTTTAGCAAAGAGGTTGAGATTGAACAAACAAGCCAAAAAAGTGATGGGTGTTATTCAGAATATAAGAGTGTTGTAGGTGAAGTGGAAAACAACCCTTCTGAATGCCCTTCTGCTCTCCTAAAAGCTTGTGTGAAATGCCAATTCAAGACCACCAAACTCTTTTTCAATTTGTGATAATTTTAAACAAAACCAAAAAAATCAAGGGGAAATAATCGTTGGTTGTGCCATGTGTACAAAAGGGATTTCAAAGGGAGCTACACTAAATTTCTAATAATCTTTTGTGCATACAATTAGGATCTGCCTTCTTTCACAAGTTGCAAGTTCTTTTGTTGCCAAGAGGAATTAATCCATATAAAGCTTCATTAATCTATCAAGAGGAATAGGCTCGACTCTAAACAAATGAAGTTAGTGGTTGTGCACAGTGCCTTGTGACTTCAAGATTAACAGATTCCTGAGTATCATTTGACTCCAACCACATGTGTGTGTGTTGATACCAAAGATGTCACATTAGATTGATAAGGCACAAGAAGGATTGGTTGGGATATCATTGAATGAAATAGTCCCTAATATTGGGAATTACTCAAACTCAAAGTATAATTTTGATTCAGATGAAGATTAGGCGTGGCAGCAGCAAATCTAGTTGCCATGTTGTTTTTCTAATTTTTTGTCATTTTGTAGGTGTTGCCTTTGGGCCTTTTATTGTACTTGTTATTTATGCACATTGACAATGAAAACAATATTTTTTGTTAATTTGTGTGTCAACTCTCATGTGAATTCTCAATTCAACTCTATTGTTAGGTAATGTGGCTAGATAATGAAAATGATGAACACCTTATAATATGAATAATTTAAATTCCTATATTTTTTACATTTTCTCTATTTTTTTTAATTGTCATTCCCCAATGTCCCCAAAAAAAGGGCCTCACATTCCCAATCATCCCAGAAACTCATTGCCATGTTTCTTGCCATCTTTGTCCTTGAAACACAATACAACATAGGTGCATTGCAAATGTTTTTTCCTTTTTTAAGTCCTTATAATCCAAAGTTAGTTGTGCTTGCAGAATGACCTAGTGCCATGAAGGGAATATATTGACCCTATATTTTGTCTAGATAAAAGACCCGAAAGAATGGGGCTAAAAATTAGCTGCACAGGGCAGCTTAGCATTCTTCAGTCTTTGTGAAAGTGTTTTTGGAAAATAAAATTAAAAGTTAAATATATAGAATTTTTAAAATTAATCTTGATTATGAAACCTATAGAGTTTGATACCAATACCACTGCAAGGCTGGGCCAAACCAATGAAATTGGGGAAGTGCTTTTGAATTATTAGGAATATTATTTATCTATCTTGCTTTTCATGAAGGTCATCAATAGTCTGGGCTCCACATCCACAAACATTGCAAGCTATACCAGGAGTACAAATACATTTTGTGGGATCATCAATGCAACTATATGTTGTTGAGATATAAGGCAGCCCAAGAATGCCCCGATGTTTATGGTCAGGTCATTCTTTGAAAGCACCACAGACTCTACCGCAAAGCTGTACAAGAAAATTGTCATGAGTATCTCATCAATATTTTGAAGCCAAACTTTTAAGGCTGGTCAACATTCTGGTATCCCACCACTTAGCTGCTTACTTCATAGAAAATGTCATCTCAACCAGTCTGAAACATTTGGAGGAACTGGAACTTCTGTGTATTTATTCCACAGACTGTGGACTCCTTCCAAGGCTGTAAATGGACATTGCTGATGACATTGCTTTCCTATACCCACTTGATGATTTCCCTAGTAGCCTCATTATTGAAAGACTTGGCTACAACTTAGGGCTATCATCTCCTTACTCAGCCCACACATCATCTCTATTATACATCTTTCAAAATCAGGAGCTCTAGAGGATGAGGTGAGCTACTATCTCCATGTGCATATTGAGCACTTGGAGAGGAATTGGAATAAGTGGCAGCATTTGCAGCTGATTCATGTGACTGCAAGAAATATCAGCATGGTCAGCCTAGGGCCAACTTTCTTGTGTGAATCAAACCGTTCTCCACCTATGTCAAAAGGCCGAATGTTTCTTGCACAATACAACCAACCATGGGTTGGATCATCATGGCTATATGCAAGATTATGGCCCAGAGATAGTATAGGAAAGCAATGTCATCAGAGGATGTGAGGTCGGCAGGGATTCACTCATGGAGCTAACTGAACCAAAAGTTGAAATCAAATAGTGTCTCCATGAGGGCATGTTTGATATTAGTGAACTGGTCCAATAGGGAGATATTGTCACCATGCTCTTTTAAGTGATCACAAAGTAGTTGGCCCAATGAATCCCAGTCATGTATGGATGCAAACCTTCTATACCACACTAAAGCTTTACCCTTGAAACAAGCAAAGAACAATCTCAGTGCCATATGGCTTCAATAAAAAATAGTGCACTTGTGTTTGCCAAATCATAAATAGGCTCTTTAGGAGAAATAGAGGCATCACCAATGAAAAGAGGTAGTATCTTGACCATGGAAGGTGGGAGATCAACCGAATGGGTAATGACAAGTGAACTCCCAGCATTCTACATGACAAAAGATCAATTCCTCGCTATCCCTGTAGATGTGTTATTCACTTGCACTGCAGCAATAGGAGGAAGAGAACGAGCTTTTCTGGTTTTCAACTGGAGTGGAAAATGCACTACAACAAATTGATTTTGCATGCTTGATCATGTCTGAATGTCTCATAAAAATGAAGACAACGTGCATGTTAGCCAAAAAGATAGTCACCAAGTGATGTAGAAATCTTTGAAAAGAAAGAGAACTTTAAGATTTACCACAGATCTAAAGGAAATAATATCAATGTATGAGAACTTGTCTCATAAGTAATAGTTTGAGCAAAAAGGTTAGGTATAGATAGTGTAACCTTGGCTCTTTTTGAAGTTGTTTGAGCACAAATTTAAGCAATGATAATACAATGGGAAGAATGAGTTGAGTCCCACTAGGTATGCTAGAAATATTATTGGCAGTTCAAGGCATTGCACCCAACATTTGGCAAAATGGATTTGGGCTGCACCCATGGTAACAAGGATGATCAAAGGAGGAAATGTGGCCCCAACCAAGGGCAAACATAGGGATTCCTACTACACCAGTCACCAAACCTAATAGTGATTTGCACCCATGTAACAGCCATGTATTGGCATGTAGGGTGTGGCAAAAGGTGATTCAACTTACTTGCATAGTCTAACTAGCAACCAAAATGCATTCCATTCAATAGAACTTAAAGCATCACATAACAAGCAATCATGCAAGCTACTTAAATTTTAGATGACTTCCGCCTAAGGACCATGAGCAAGCACAAATCACTTGAACACTTTGCATCCAAGGATCCTCTCCAAGATGAGATCTTGAGTAACAAAATGTAGAGATAGTTTCATCACACGAGTCAAAAGATGGTTACAAGAGGGGCAAAGCCCATATTTATACAATAAGGCAAGCCACAAAATTATGCCACCTACAGTGATCTAACCTATAAAAGAATTATAGTACAATAGAAAAGAGAGAATGAGCAAATGAAGGGAGGAGAGGATATCCATCTAATGATCAATTGTAGATGTTGAATGGACAGCTCAGATGTGTGAGGAAGACAATTAACACCCCTCAATCTACAATGATGCTACATGTGAGGAGCTCAAAGGGGAATTTGTTAACAAGCATAGTGTGCCCATGAGATTTGACTAAGGATGGTCATCAAATGAAGTCATGGAAGTGATTACAACATCAAGCAGGATATCATTCTAGAATGTGTGTCGGGTGATTGGGGCTATAATGTACAATTGGATGCTAACACCTCTAGTTTGAAAGCTAAGTAAGAGCAGATAAGAAAGACATTTGAAGGTGAGTAAGCAAGACATTGAGGTGAGTGAGCAAGATGCAAGCAAAAGAGGGTCCAAAGAGGATTCGCACTAAATGTTAGCACTCACAAATTTCCATTGCTAAAAGGATAACCATCAAAGATGAATACAAGTGGTGGAATCTACACACTTTGGGGTCCGCTCAAAGAGATATGTCTACATTGTCTAATCAAGGAATTGACAACTATCATTCTTTTGTTCTAACAAGGGAGCCTTGGAACATTTCAAAGTTCCACTCTACTTGCAGATCCCAACTCCAAGAGAGTCTACTTGCACAGGTTTGCTTGGAGGCAGCCAAGGACATATCAGTCCCACTTCTATTGAGGATGCATTCTGAGACATTTGAGGATGGAAGAGTGATGTACTACAGAGTTCTTGCGATCAATGGTGTGAATAGCAAAGTACAACACTTAGCAAATGTGCATTCAATCATTATGACCTTGAATGATCCTTACCAAATGATGACACATAAGCTGGTCCTCTAAAATTAGTATATTAAGTTAGATCAGCATTAGTATTATTTTTTATCTCAAAGTTGTAAGCCCTTGACTTAAGGGTGTGTGATAGCCATGACCAATATAGATAGTCAGCTATGTAACACCACGCTAATAGGAAATGGTGGGGGAGTGATGATTTCTAACCATCAATATTTACATCCATGTTTAAAAGATTCACCTTATGAAAACTTCATCAGATATTTCAACAAGAAAAAAAATTTAATCATTCACAAAATTTAATCCTACATAACATCTAGTTGAGATTGCACCTCATTCCATATTTTTTGTAGGTTTTTACTTTTTTCTTAAGGTTAGATTTAATCCAAACCTTCAGAGATGTCAACAAATAAAGATATTTAGTTATTCACAAAATGCAACCGACATAGCATCGAGTTGAGACTGAACTTCATTCCTACACTTTCAGGCAAAGAAAAGAATTAGTTTTTTATAAGAGTTTAGTCTGACTCTGTTATGCATACATGTAAGCAACTGACTAAATATTTTATTAGAGGGCAGGGTGACATTGTATTGTACAGTTTGTAATTAACAAATTCATCATGACAGATCTAATAGTTCATTGTGTATAGTTATTGTTTTTATTTTCTTAGCCATGCTTTCACCATAATTTTCAAAGCAGTCCAGACATGAATGCATGAAAGGGAACCTCAAGAGGAGGCGGGCACTCCGCAAATGGGAGATTCAATGGCCGTCGGCCATTAGGGTTTGGTAATCCGTACCCATTATTTGCTCCTTTTTATCTTGCTTTCTTTCCTCATGTTCTTTGCTCTCCTCTTAATTGTTCTTATCGAAGAATTGTGTGTCTTGAGATTCGTTCCCACTTTGGCAATGTGCCTTTTCCCCATCGAAAGTACCATTAATGTGGGGGCTAGTTGGTAAGATTAGCAACCGCATTTAATGGATAGTGGGGATCCAACCTCAGGGAACCCTCTAGATGGTGCGGATTCAGTAGGTGTATTAAAATATTAAATGGAATATTAATGGTCATCTTAGCTTTTATTAGTCGTTAGTTAACTAAGTTTTTAGTAACTTTTGTTTGCACTTTAGTTCATTTTAACTTCTTTCTGTTTTTAGCGTTAGTTTGCTTCAGTTAACAATTGTTTCTTTTAGAAACATCGTCTTGTAAATTTCTTTATAAGGAGCTTTCATCTCCTGTTGTAATAATGCAATTATGAATATCAGTAATCTTTTCATGGTATCAGAGCTCGGGCTCGAAACTAACTAATTTTAGCCGATTTTTTTTAGAAATTTTTAAAAATCAAAGTATTTTTAGTGAAGAATTTTGAAGGAATTTTTTATGGGTTTCTAAAGCTGAAGATTTCGTGATAATTTTTTGGTGGATTTTTGTGAAGGTTTTCAAAAGATTTTGAGGGTTTTCAAGGAGATCGCAAATATTTTTGTGGTTTGGTTCATGGGTTTGTCTAAGCTGAATCACGAACGTTTTTTTTAAGGTTACTAATCACACATTTCTCTTGACCAGTTCTGACGCAATTTCGAGGCGCACGACCTGAGAAAGCCACATCAGTTTTTCATCAAAAATCATGGCCATCACGTGAAGTTTTTTGGGTCGTCTTCTCAACGTTTTTTCTAAAGCTTTTCGCGGCATTTTTTCTGCTCTTTCTTCCGCGTTGGAGGGTTTCTTACTACCCGCGATCTGTAGAATTTTTCCTCCGCTCATGTTTATTTGTTGCGACTTGCTTTTTTTTCCTTGGCGCACAATTTGTTGTGAAGGGCTTCTCTTAAGTTCGTGGGCATTCCGCCAAATCCGTGTGAAAGTTTCCTGAGTTCCGACTAGGGTTTTCTATAGAACAGCCGAGGGTTTTTTTTTTTGCAATCGAATATTTCCTTATGTTTCCTGCTTGTACTATTTGGCGTGAGAACTTCTAAGACACGTTTCTAGATTTTGCTCAAACAGCGACGGGTTTTGAAGTTTTTTTTTTGAGACTTTTACAACTTGTTTGCCAAATCGCGTTTGGTTTCTACATGTTTTTGTCTAGTGCAATCTGAAAATTGAGATTTCCTGTCTCTGTGACAAGTCTTCATTAGAATTTGTGCAAAGTATTGGGAAGGAAAATGCCTAGGGTTTGCAACGCCTAGGATTTTTCTTCTATTCACCGCATGAAGGATTTGTGATCAGGTTTTTGCTGTAATCATGGGTTTCTTTTTCTGAAGATTGCAAAAACTATTTTGAATTTTTTGAAAAAAAAATTTGCTAAGTGTTTTTGGGACGGATCTACATGGGTTTTCAATCATTTCTCTGGAGTTTGTGGAGTTTTTTGAAGTTTCAAAGATTTTGTTTTGTGTCAGGTTCGCGTGATTTTCTAATATTTCATGGCAACCTGAAAAGTTTTTGTTAGCCAGTTTTGACAAAAAAATTTGGGAAAATAAAAAATCTGCAAAGAGTTTTCAAAATATTTTCTGAAAAAATTTACTAAGTGTTGTTTTATGGAGAGTTTTTTGACAATTTTTTTCCTATCTGAAAAATCGTGGGTTGCTGCTAGGGTTTGCAGACCAATTTTTTGGGCGATCTTTTTCTCAACAAAAAATCATGCACCTGAAAATTTTAAAGAGTTTTTGAAAAAAAAATTATAAAAAATTTGCAGTTTAGAAGTTTTTTGAGGATTTTTTCTGAAAAAATCTTAATTTTTCAGAGTTTTTGAAGGTTTTTCTAAAAAATCTTACAATTCGGGAGTTGTGCTAGCTGATTGTCCAGTGTTTTGCCAACTGATCACAAAATTACCTCGTTTTTTGTGCTTTGGAAAATAGGAGGGATGGCTACTTTGTCCAACATCATGTTGGAAAGTATGCAGAGGTTCAATGAAAAAAGTTATACTACCTGGAAGCAAAGGAAGCTCACAATTTTCAAGTGCCAATGTCTTGATTTGATTGTTCTGCGGGAAAGGATATGTAACCGCGAGACAGTTATGCTTTTCCAGTTACCAGTCACCGATGATATGTTTCCAGAAGATTATGGGTAGACTTAGTTTTTGTTTGTACAATGACCATTAAGGGAGGGTATTAAAATATTAAATGTAATATTATGGTCATCTTAGCTTTGATTAGTCGTTAGTTAACTAAGTTAGTTTTTAGTAACTTTTGTTTGCACTTTAGTTCGTTTTAACTTCTTTATGTTTTTAGCGTTAGTTTGCTTCAATTAACAATTGTTTCTTTTTAGAAACATTGTCTCGTAAATTTCTTTATAAAGAGCTTCCGTCTCCTGTTGTAATAATGCAATTATGAATATCAATTATCTTTTCAAGGTGTAGTTAATGAATCCTGTGAACAAATTTTAGGGAAAAGAACAATCTTTCAAGGATATCGTTGTGCGCAGTGAGGAAGGAAGTGCCTCGTTATAGGTGAAGTTTGAGAAGGGAGGCGTTGGCTGGTTCGATGGCAGCCATGCAGAGCTCGGAAGAATAGGGAAGGGCTCTCTGACTAGCTTTCAAAAGTATGTTCTGGCTCCGAACCCTGAAATGATAAAAGCTATCAATAAGGAAGAAGTTAGGTTAAATAAGGTTGCGATTTTTTTTGCAGCCCTAGATTGCAATAAAGTTCCTTCTAGGAAATACATGGACAAATGGTTCAATAATGTTTGGATTAAAAAGTTTGGAATAAATCTCACTTTTTGTAGAATGCTACAGCGTGGTCTATTTTTGGTTTTTTTCAAAAATCAAGCAATGCAAGAAAAACCATAACGAAAGAGTTCTCAAACATTGGGAGCACCATGTTTAGGGCAATGGCATGGCGCCCGAAGGTATTAAACAAGGAAGTAATGGTGCTGTCATACCTGAGGTGCATAACTGTAAAGAATGTTCCTCCTCAAATTTGGGCATTTCTGCCACAATTGATCTCCACATTAGGAAATGTTTTGAAACTAGAAGAAACCAAATCAACCCTTCTTCACATGGATGCAAGAATGTTAGTTGCCTTATATCCAGGTGTGGATTTTCTTGATGAAATAGAAATTGAAACCTCCAAAAAAATGATTAACTACAAAATTGAAGTCATGGGTCATGGGTGGGCTCAACACATGTTTTCTCTGTAAAAATGAAGGGCACTTGAGGAGAAATTGCCCAATCCTCAAAGGAAAAAGCAGCAACCTAAAATTAAACCCCAATGCTTCAAACCCCAACCTAATTGGGGGGGATGATATGGTTTTCAAAAATAAAGGTGCAAATTCAGAGACTAAAAATAAGAATGGTAATCACAGGTCGAAATCTAATGTAAGTATCAAAACAAATCTATCCAAAGATAGTTCTCTGGCTATTGCAAAGGATTTAGGTATAAAGAACGTAGTTTCAAACCCTGCAAGGGCAAATGAAACTACAAACTCCAAGTTGGTAAGTCCTGTTATGCAATTGGGGAATTTTGAAGTTGAAGAAAAAACTACCCCTGACGAATAAATTCCTCCCCAGATGGAGCAAAACCCCAGTTTAGTTGTTGATACTTATTTTTTCCAAGGGAAAAAAAAAAAGAATTCCCAAGAGCTGGCTATGGAAAAAATCAGACAAAGGATTGCTCAAAATATTAATTCCAAAACTTCTTCTGCTATCTAGGATAGTCAGTGCAAAGATAGCTTTGAAAAATCAGAAAATAATTTATTAATTGTTGCAGAAAATCCCCACTGTGATTCGACCCAAGAATTAAGTAATAAATTTCAATTCATAATGAAATTTTACCTGGAATAATAGGAAACATAGATACAGAAATTATTCCAGTGAGTCATAAAGATGGGTTGATTGAAACCAACCATAATTTGCTTGAGATGCCTATGACTAATCCTGGGAAAAAGGACGTTGCCAAAGGACTAGCCCTAGACATGAAGCAACAAGAAAGTAAAACAGAATCTTGCAAAGAAAAGGGGCATAAATTGGAGGATCCTACTTGGAATAAAAATGGTAATCAATGTTGTTTATTTTCCTTGTTAACACTAACCAGAACAAGGAAAAAAAAATAATCTTGGATTAGTATTAAACAAAGAAAATCCAAAACAATCAGATAAAAGAAATTTCTCCAAGGAAGAGATTCCAAAAGGGGAAATAGAGAAATTAACAATTGAGGAGGGCATAGAGAAGCTGCTGCCCACAGATGAAATTGCCTATACTCAACATAGCGAAAATTGTGATGCTAAGGAAGAATCAGACCTCATGGTAGGTACTAAATGGGTTAAAAGAAAATTGAAAAGAAAAAGGCAGATTAGGAAAATAGAAAGAGATCCATACCCAAAGAGAAAGGTAAGGGTTAAAAGCTTCCTAAATGCTTTGACAAATTTAGGAGCAGTAATGATGGAGCTCAAAACATGGAATTTGATGATATTTAAATGCTCTAGTTGGAATGTCAGGGGACTTCAGTCCCCTGACAGAAAATACTTAGAAGATATTTAAATCTTGTGAGATCCAAAGATGTTGTCTATCTCCAAGAAGTTAAAGCTGTTAAATTCACACTGGAAACCAATCTCAAATTTATATGGAAGGATGCATCCCAATTTTGTTCCAATCATGATAGGGATAAGTGAGGAGTTGACATTCTATTAGCTAATAAATGGACTAAATTCGTAACTAAATTTGGAGTCTCTCCCTACAATAGGGCAGTTTGGGTAATCAATGAAAAGGAAAATATGAGATTTGGAATTTGCTCAGTCTATGCCTCCAATGGCTACGGAGGAAGAATTGAAATCTGGAGGTGGTTGTGCGATCTTCAAAACATCCCCTGGATTGTACGGGTGATTTTAATATGATTGAGCATAAAGAGGACAAAATTGGAGGTATAGACATGGGCTGAAAAGGCAATGAAAAGTTCTTTTGGGAAAAAATGAAAGTAAACTTAAACTATATGATCCCCTAGAAGGAATGAAAAAGGAAAGTAAAAATATATGGTTTACCTGGTGTAATTCACAAAAAAGGCAGTAAAAGGATATACTGCAGGCTAAACAGATTCTATGCCAACAAAGACTACTTCTTCTTTGATAAAATAGAGGAAGAAGGTAAAGGTTTTACCCTTACACTCTATCAGATCATGATCCAATTAATGTCAAAATCATAGTAGCTAAAGAAAAACCTAAAGAAGTTAAGAAGGAAGGAAAATTTCTGCTAAACACTAAATTGCTTTTAGATGAGGATTGTAATGAAGCTATATTTACACGAGAAATTAATAAATGGACGCTAAAAGACATGTCAGCCATAGGAAAATGGAATAAAAATGTAAAAGGTTGGACAATTATATTCCAGACTATAGGAAAGAAAAAAGCTATGGAGAGCAGAAAAAATGAAAATATTCTCCGTCAAAAACTTCACAATTTGGAATACCAATTACAAACTAATCCAAAAAATGAAGTTCTAAATGATGATCTAATCATAAGTAAAAACAAATTGAGGAAAATACAGTCAGAGAAAATCCAAGGAGAAAACGCAAGAGCAAAAATGATTTGGTTAAAAAATGGGCATAAAGATTCTAAATTCTTCTTCAATTTCATTAAAGAGAAAAATATCAAAGAAAAAGTAGTATGTATTTGGTCAAGAGACACTCTCATTAGAAACCCAGAGGAAATGCAAGCACTGCAAAAAACTAATTCCAAAAAAGGTGTCTGAAAACTGGGCTGAAAAGCTTAGAAAGAGATAACCAAGGAAGAAATTATTCAGACCATACAAACTCTTAGTATTGATAAGTCTCCAGGAGCCGATGGCCTGCCTGTAGAATTATATAAGGAAAATATAAACTAGATAAGTGACGATCTGCTTCAAGTGTACACTGAAGCAATTAATAAGGGTTCACTAGGTAAAGAGATCAACAAAGGAATAATTAAGCTAATTCTTAAAGATGGGGACAAGTCACTAATTAAAAATTGGAGACCAATTACATTATTAAATGTCTCTTACAAGATCCTAACGAAGTTATTGGCCCTGAGATGAGTAGACATTCTCCCCTCATTCATCAATTGCACCCAAACAGGATTTATTAAAGAGAGATATATATTAGAAAACCTGATAACAAGTTGGGAAGTTGTGGATTGGGCAAAAAGATCCAATCAAAATATAGGAATGCTCCTATTGGACTTTGAAAAGGCATATGATAGGATTGAATGGCCTTTCCTAATGAGGGCTCTGAAAGCCTTTGGGTTCCCAAATGAGTTTTGTAAGATGGTTAATACCTTACTACAGGATTGTACTGCACAGGTAGATATAAACAAATCAATGACACATCAATTTGCTCTCCATAGATCAATAAGGTAGGGCTGCCCCTCGCCCCTGCGTTGTTTGTAAGTGCTTCTAATGCTATATTTTATCTATTAAGAGACTCTACTTCTAGTCCCAAAATAAAAGGGTTAACTCTGCCCAAAGGTGATGATCTAATAAACATACACTCCACAGATGATACTGCCCTTTCTATAAACCTTGAAAAAGACAACTTTGATAACCTAATGCAAAAGTAAACTATTTTTTGTGATACTTCTAGGGGAAAACTATCCAAATTAAAATCCATATTGTTAAGTTGGGATTCACCCTCCCGTGAATGGTTTAAAAAATATGAATTCCAATGGGGAGGCCCAAATAAGCAAGTTAGATACTTGGACATTCCCTTTGCAGTTAATCCATGCCTGAAGACATGTGGGAATGGGTTAAAAACAAAATAGAAAGCAAATTAGATAAGTGGAAAATACAGTATTTATCATTAGTAGGGAGAGTCCAAGTTTTTCAAAAAACTATATCTTCTTATACTCTTTACTACTCTTTAGTATGGCTATTTTGTACTTATCAAATTGATGAAATTCGAAGGAAAATAAGACAGTTCCTTTTGCAGATGGTAGGGGTAACAAAAAGAAGCATGTTGTTAAATGGGACTGGTACTGTTTAATTAAAGTAAACGGAGGTTTAGGTCTAAAGGATCTAAAAAACCCTTGATGTTAAATGGATTATTAATCACTGTATGGAAATGAATCCTGGAAAATACTAGTTAGAAATAACATCCAACAAGCTATCCCTAGTAAGGCAAAATCCTGGAAACATCTACCTATTTGTGACTTACTATTAGGGAATTTCCCTGTCACCCCTACTGGCTCCAACGTTTTCAAAACCATTTGGAAGGCTTGGGAGCAAATTAGAAGTCTGATCAAAAACTATGACAAGGTAGAGAAAGGAAAAAATAAAATCTGTAGGTCTAGCTCAATATGGTGGAATTTGAACCATAATGAGAAGCCTCTTGCCTTACTACAAGGCTACTAGGCTAAAGTATGGGCAAACAAAGGTATTAACTGTTTTAATGATATTATTTGTAATTCTCAGTTAAAATACTGGGTTGCTCTCAGCACAGAATATGATCTGCCCCATACCCAATGGAGAACATACTCTGTTTTGAGAGAGACATGTAAAACTTTTAGTTCCCTGGTAACTATAACTATTGATGTGATAACTTGGCTAGCTATAAATGGACAGATGGATCTGAATTGTCTAAGATTGTTATTGAAAGATAGCGTCGGTCAGATCTGGAAAAGCGATTGCTGCAAGCACCATCGTATCTGATTGATCCTATCGCTAATTCTGAAAATCGTTGAGTATAAAATGCGAATCATAGTTGTATTCTAAATCAATATTTATAGTGATATTCGCTGGTTAGTAAATATGTTATGCTAAACGCATTGTTAACTATGTGTTAACACGGACTCTAAAGAGCACGTCCCATGAGTGGACGTGTCTCCACTCTTGGAGACACGTCCTCTCATGAGACGTGTCTCTTAGAGGCCTGTTTTCTTAAACATATATTTTGCGAATCCCTCAATGATATGCAGTCATAGAAATCTGATAATGTTCTGCAATCAGTACATTAAAATCTAAATCTGTAAGTCGAAATTCTGTCTCTCTGAAAGTCGAAAATCTGTATCTTAACTTTTGTAGATTTTGAAATCAAGAATTATTGTAGAACCCTTGAATCCCTCATTCTTGCTAATAGATTTGTTTACATTTACATGGTATCAGAGCCAGGCTGTGCGTATCCCAAACAAATCTAATTACCAGGTTGCTCTAAGAAATTCGTATTTTCCAAAAAATCGAATTTTACTCATTTTTCATAATGTCAAGTGTGATCAGATTTGAAGATCGCCTTGCAGGAGCAGAAAATTTCACATCATGGAAATTTAGAATCATGATGATCCTTAAGGAACATAAAGTAGACTCTCTTGTAAGAGAAAATTTGGAGCAACCCAAGTCTGAACCTGAGAGAACTCAATGGGTAGAAAACAATGAAAAGGCCATGAAAATACTTGTAGATGCAGTTAGGGATCACATAGTGCCTATCCTAGCTAAACATGAATCTGCCTACCTCATGTTCAAATCTCTTGAGAGTACCTATGAGATCAACAACACCTGCAGGACTCTTGCTTTGAAAAGGCAAATCAACAATGTTCAGATAAACAAAGGAGAGTCCATTAATGCATACTTCATGAGGATTACTGAACTGAGAGATCAATTATCCACCATTGGATATCAGATTGACAGCAAAGAGTTAGCCCTAATTGCTCTAGGAGGTCTCCCAAACTCTTGGGAGTCTTTTGTTCAAGGTATAAGTGCAAGATCTAAACTCCCTAAGTTTGATAGGCTAAGATCTGACTGTCTTCAAGAAGAATCCAGACTCTCCTCTAAAGAGAATAAACAAAAGAAAATAGATGAAGACATCCTTGCACTCAACTCAACATCTAATAAACAGAGTAAGAAAAAATCTTTCAAGAAAGGGTCTTCCAAAAGAAAGAGAAATTCAAATGGAAAGGGTCCTCATAAGAAGAAAGATATTTCTCAAGTACAATGCTTTAGATGTGATCAATATGGTCACTATGCATTGAAGTGCCCTAATAGGACTAAACAACAAACTTCCTTTGCTAAAGTAGGAAAGTCAAATTCAGATCATGAACCTGAAAATTTTGTGTTCCATTCAGCCCTTTCTAGTCAACTATCCGAACCCACTCTCAATTGGGTGATTGACAGTGGTGCTTCTAGACATATCACAGGATTCAGAGAACACTTAGATACTTTGACCGAAAGGTTTGATGAAGAAGTAACCATCGGGGATGATTCAGCACACCCTGTAAGAGGGGTTGGAACTTGTTCTATCAAGTTGAAATTTGGGCTTTCTCTTCAACTCTCTGAAGTCTTGTTTGTACCTGGAATAAAGAGGAATCTTATATCCGTATCTGCCCTTGAAGACAATGGTTATAGAGTTACCTTTATAGATGGAAAAGTTCTTGCCTGGCCTAAAAACTCATCCATCAAGAAAGCCCTCACCATAGGTATAAGACAAGGGTACCTTTATAAACTATGCATTGAAGTTAATCAAGCCCTTACCATTGACACCTTTGATTCAAATGAGATTTGGCATAGAAGATTAGGTCACCTTCATTTCCGTGCCCTACCTTCTGTGGAAAAACTTGTAACAGGCTTACCTAAGTTAAACCCATCTCATGAAGGAACTTGCAAAGGTTGTGCCTTAGGGAAGAATTCAAAGGGATCCTTTCCCTCTAGTTTGAGCAAAACTCTTAATGTGTTAGAATTGGTTCACTCAGACTTATGTGGACCCATGTCTGTACCCTCTAAAGCAGGATTTCTTTACTATGTCATATTTGTAGATGACTTCTCTAGGAAAACCTGGATCTACTTCCTTAAGTGTAAAGAATCATTAGAAATCCTCAAAAGGTTCAAAGAGTTCAAAGCCATCTCTGAAAATTTCTCCGGAAAGAAAATAAAGATCTTAAGAACAGACAATGGGAAAGAATACACCTCTGAGATTTTTAAGGAATTTTGCCTAGAAGCTGGAATTAAGAGGGAGTTCACAGTTGCCTACAATCCCCAGCAAAATGGGGTTGCTGAAAGGAAAAACAGAACCATTGTAGAAGCTGCTAAGGCAATGCTACTTGACCAAAACATTGATACTTCTTTTTGGGCAAAAGCATCTAGGACTGCTGTCTATATTCAAAATAGATGTCCTCATTCACATCTTGATAACAAAACTCCTGAAGAAGCCTTTACCGGTGTGAAACCTGACATCAGTCATTTTAGGATCTTTGGCTGTCCTGTCTATATTCATGTACCTAAAGAGAAGAGATCCAAACTAGAACCTTCCGGAAAGAAGGGGGTGTTTATGGGTTATAGTGAAAATTCCAAAGCATACAGGATTTACATTCCCGGGCAGAATCAAATTGAGTTGAGTCGAGATGTCATCTTTGAAGAAGACATTGCATTCAAAAGGGCAAGAAGCTCCTCTGAGTTAGAAACCCTTTCTCCTAGTGTACCCGAGGTGGAACCTGATTCTGAAATTCAGAGGGAGCATTCTGAGGAAATGTCACTCGAACTTCCATCAAGTGAGAATCCAAATGATAATAAGAGACCACTTTGGGCCAGGAAAATGCTCAAGGAAGCTGAGGTTCATGCAGCACCCAAAGGAACGTTCAGGGAGAGTAAAAGACCCAAACGTTTCTCTGGCTATGTTGCTCTAATAAACAACATCTTAAACTCAGAACCTGACTGTGTTTCAGAAGCCCTTCAACATCAAGCATGGAAAGATGCAATGACGGAGGAATATCAGTCCATTCTAAAGAATGATGTATGGGATGTAGTGCCTAGACCAAAAGGGAAATCTGTTGTCTCTTCCAAATGGCTCTTTAAAATCAAGCATGCTGCTGATGGCAGTATAGAAAAATATAAAGCACGTTTTGTGGCAAGAGGTTTTTCTCAAAAGGAAGGCATTGATTACGAAGAAACATTTGCACCTGTTGCCCGTTACACATCAGTGAGAGCAGTGATAGCCATTGCAGCAGCTAAAGGTTGGAAGATCCATCAAATGGATGTGAAAACTGCCTTTCTAAATGGAACCATTGAAGAAGAAGTCTATCTGGAACAGCCTGAAGGTTTTGTGATATATAAACCTGACTCACATGTATGCAGACTGAAGAAAGCTCTTTATGGACTTAAACAGGCTCCCAGGGTCTGGTATGAAAGAATTGACAGCTATCTCTTGGGATTAGGATTTTCCAAGAATGAGGCCGACTCCAATCTCTACTTCAAGGTAATCAAAGGTGATATGCTAATAATTATTTTATATGTTGATGATCTGCTAATAACAGGAGAGGATCACCTCATTGCTCAAGGAAAGCAGGATCTAATCTCTGAATTTGACATGAAAGACTTGGGTATCCTACACTACTTCCTAGGTTTAGAAGTATGGCAGAAATCAGAAGGCATTATACTAAACCAAGGGAAGTATACTATAGACATTCTGAAAAGATTTGGAATGTTGGATTGTAGACCGATGTCTACACCTATGGAAACCAACCTTCACAAATTAAAAGAAGCAGCAGTAGAATCCAAGTGTGCAGATCCAACCCTTTACAGACAAATGATTGGATCCTTGATGTATCTGGTTAACACCAGACCTGATATTTGCTATGCAGTGAATGTTCTCAGCCAGTTCATGTGTGAGCCAAAGGAAATTCACTTAATGGCTGTGAAACATATTTTGAGATATCTTCAAGGCACTATTGGATATGGTCTTCTTTACAAAAATGTTCAATTAGATCTTCATGGGTACTCTGATTCAGATTGGGCTGGAAATGTAACCGATTGAAAAAGCACATCAAGATGTTGCTTCAGTTTAGGATCGGCTATGATCTCCTGGATTTGCAGAAAACAATCTTCAGTTGCACAGAGCTCAACAGAAGCTGAATACATTGCAGCCTCAATGGGAGCAAGAGAAGCAGTGTGGCTTCGTAAATTGCTTGTGGGACTCTTTGGTGAGCCCTTGGATCCTACAATTATTCATTGTGACAATCAAAGTTGCATCAAACTCTCTGTAAATCCTGTCTTTCATGATAGATCGAAGCACATTGAGATCCCCTATCATTATGTAAGAGATATGGTGGAAAAGAAAGTAATTCAGTTGGAGTATATTAGTACAAATGATCAAACTGCGGACATTCTCACCAAGCCTCTCTCCCGAATCAAGTTGGAACACTTCAGGAAGAAACTTGGTATGGTTGAAATGTAATTTGTTATTTATGTTTGAAATACAAATTGTTTATAAATTGTACTAATATAAAGATGTTTAATGTGTAAACTCTTTTGTCATGTGTGTGACTCCATGACTTTATGGGCCTATTTTTCTTGTATGCATTATTGAAAGGTGACGATCTTTCTAATAATGTACACTTGTAATTGACATTGTAAAGTGACGACTCTACAATGATCAAACTATCATGGCAGATATCATGTGACTTGATATTATGGACATGTCATGATAGTGTCTCTTATTGATATCATGGGACTTGATATCATTTGTAGATCATTATGATCATTAAGAGATAATCATGGTGGATATTTATATCCATGGATATGCCATGAATTATGGTAGACATCATGTGACTTGATGTCAGTGCACATACCATAATAATAAGATATGATATGAAGAATGTCATGTGACTTGACAATATTGAGAAATCATATTATGTCTTAGATATCACGTGTTTAGGTGATATCTCTAGTTATTAGATTTGATACATCTTCCCTAGCTAAGAGGGAGTGTTATTGAAAGATAGCGTCGGTCAGATCTGGAAAAGCGATTGCTGCAAGCACCATCGTATCTGATTGATCCTATCGCTAATTCTGAAAATCGTTGAGTATAAAATGCGAATCATAGTTGTATTCTAAATCAATATTTATAGTGATATTCGCTGGTTAGTAAATATGTTATGCTAAACGCATTGTTAACTATGTGTTAACACGGACTCTAAAGAGCACGTCCCATGAGTGGACGTGTCTCCACTCTTGGAGACACATCCTCTCATGAGACGTGTCTCTTAGAGGCTTGTTTTCTTAAACATATATTTTGCGAATCCCTCAATGATATGCAGTCATAGAAATCTGATAATGTTCTGCAATCAGTACATTAAAATCTAAATCTGTAAGTCGAAATTCTGTCTCTCTGAAAATCGAAAATCTGTATCTTAACTTTTGTAGATTTTGAAATCAAGAATTATTGTAGAACCCTTGAATCCCTCATTCTTGCTATTAGATTTGTTTACATTTACAAAGATTAAACCCAAAACCATTTATAAATCCTTGAGCGACACTCAGGATATCAGTAGACACTTAAACAAATGCTGGAACATTAGAGATGGAGAAAAAAAATGGTCAAATATTTTTAAAGGGACCTGGAATAGTGTATTTGAACCCAAGAAAGCTTGCTTTAAATGGCTGCTAATACTGCAAAAACTGCCTTATTCAATTTCTGCTACAAAAAGAGGATTATGTGAGTGTAATGTCCCCTCCTAGCCTCTGATCAATTCCCGAGTTCCGGTTGGCTAGGAAGGTTCAGTTAGGGACTCTTTTTCCAGTGGAGCTTGGACAGTGACTCACTATTTTTAGCATTTACTAAAAATAGTAAGTCCTTTTTTGGGGGCTTTGGTTCTGGCCAAGATGGTTCATGGAGCATTTCCAGTTGGTTAGTCACTTTGGAGAAATTATTTAAATTTTTGTCTTTTGCTTGGAGTTGGAATTAAATAAAGTGACTTTATAAGCTTTAGTTATTAAAGGGGGTCATAAGGGGGACTTTATAAAAGTGACCAAGGCACCTAGCCTTATCACTTTAAAGTTGTTTTTAAAAAGCTAAATACTCCCCTTACCTTGGGCGTCCCACTTTGGAGGGAGAAGTTTGAAATCAAATTTAAAATTTAAACTTCAACACATGGCATGGGCTTAGGGTTTTGGGCGCCCAACTCAAGGAAGGAAAATAAACACTTTTGGAGGCTCATTTGGGAGGGTATGCTAGAGATTGTTTATGGTGATATGCCGTTGGTTTGAAGCCAGAGATTGCAGGACGGAGTTGAGGACGATACCCCTCAGTTCTAAGACTAGCCCCGGCAATGAAAGACCTTGCTCAAGCTGGTGTAGGGTGCTTTCAATCAGAGAACACAACTGGGCTTTCAAGAATGCAGATATGTCAGTACTTTTAGGTGGTTTGTAGTAGGATTTTTGGTGTGAGATTGTTGGTGTGGTGTGGTGTGCTTAATATTTTCAGTTTGGGTGTGATTTTGGTGAGCTTTCTGGAGTTTTCAGTTTGCCTGGTGAATCATATTTTTGTTCACAAGTCAAAAAGGGCTAAAGATTTCCAAATGGGTATTTAAGCTATCTCTTCTCCTATCAAGGGCAACCATTTCAAGGGCAAGTGCAGGTTTTTTTGGTGAAGATTCTGATTTCCTAGAGAAAATCACCCCAGTTAGAGAGGTACGGCCTTCTAGGGAGCAGTGCACAGGGTTGCTGAGTTGTTTGAAGGTGACTTGACTGATTTTGAGGACCCATTTGCCTATCAAGGATGCCTATCAGCTTGGACGCAGCATTTAGAGACTTGGGTTAGGCGTGGATTTTCAAGAGGGCTTCATATATTGCTGTTTTGGTGCTTTTCCAAGTCTGATATAAAGTTAAATTTCTGATTATATGCTATTTTATAAGACTAAAAATTATATTGAAGAAATCAGAAATTTAGTACTTCTGAAAGTGTTATTTACAGTTCTTTATGCTCTCTTTATATTACTGTTTATGCACAATGTTTCAAATCAAACATGCAATGTAAACTCTTCAAAAAACTTCAAGGAAAAACAAGCATAAACAGCAGACAGTCAAGGGGTAAAAAAACAGAAAAAAAAAATTGGGGTTGTTTATTACAGTGAGGTATGTAGGAAGCCTGAAAATTGTACACATCTTTTTTGAATGTTTCTTTGCAAAAGAAGTCTAGAACATGTTTTGTGCAGACCTAGGGGGCTGGGGAGAATTAGGAAAAGTTAATTGGCAGGAAATTCTGTTTGGTTTAATAGAAGGATTAGATAAATCTTTAAACTTATTTTGGCTGTTACTTTCTACTGAATTTTTGTGGTTTTTATAGAAAGCAAGAAACGAGGAAAGATTTCAAAGTAAAAAGAAAGCACTTACTAAGTCTTTTAGAAGACTCATATATTACACTATTTTTGTGCAGGTAACTATCACAATGGAGATTTTGTAAGGAAAATTTGTAAAGTTGCTGAAAGAAGGAAAGGTAGAAGTCAGCAAAGGAGAAATCAAATATGCGAGACATTGGCCGTTCAACAAAGATAATAGCGTTCCTTTTCAAAAGAACTATTTGGAATTTCAAAGAAAATATAACAAAAAATACAACCTGGAAACTTTAAAAAGAGATCTAGGAGTTCAGGGAGGTGCAACATTTTTTGTGAACCAAGGGGAAGATCTGGCAGTGGAAGTGGTGAGATCCAGTTCAGATATATCAGCTATAGATCCACCAATTGGGTGGAATGGTCTAGATAACTGCAGTGAAAGCATAAATTTTTGAAACACTTATGTACAAAGCTAAAAAGTATTAACTCTTATGGTTTAGTTCTCTATTTTCAGACTTAAAACCTATAAGTAATGCCTTGCATGGCATCATATAATTTATGTTCTGTGCTGTTATAATTCCTGTGCTGATATAGGTTTTCAATTATGAAAACCATGATGTAAAAGTCCCTTTTTCTGATGTTGATATACTACAATTAATACAAAAAAATCATCATAACAAACTCTGGTTTTTAAAAGTAGCTTTGCAATCCTTATGAATAATATCCATGATAACGCATCCTTGTGATTCAAAGAAAAACTTAATTGGGACCATCAATAGATAACAGTCCTAAGTACAATGTAATTCAAAGGAAAACTTAAGTGCGAATATCAAAAAAATAACAGTCCTAAGTTCCATGTGTTTCACAAGTGCAGGTAAACACTGATGTAACCTACCTTGCGAAAACCAATGGGGGCCGGTTTGAAAACTTGCATTTGCTGCTCACAGGGAAGAGCTGCATATATAGGTACAACCAAAATCTTTTGCATGTTTTCAGGCAAGTGTTCAGCACGTTCTCGAAGAAGTCTCTCCATGGACTCAATTTCTTCTTGCCCGGTCAAGAATACAAGAATATCTCCCGGAGCCTCCTCCATATGAATCTAGATGATCAAACACCTATTATAGTTAAAACAGATGTTTATCTACTGTTAACACAGTCATTCATAAAATACCAATCAGTTTACTCTACTAATGGACAAGATAGGAAACAATGATCCTAGGAGATGTCAGGTTAAGATAGAATGCAACAATAGTACATGTAGTTGTAGAAGTTTATAGTTCATAGATATTAGTATCAAAGTAATTTTCTCTCAGAACCAGAATAATGCCTGAAATAAAATGATAGGATTAGTTGGGCACCATTTATGCTTTGTAATTCACATCAAATTGAAAATAAAAAGCAACTACACAGCTACCTGAAAGACAGTAACCAGTGATGCATCAAGATAGTCTGGCTCTACAGTGTATGTATACATGATTTCTACAGGATGCTGTCGTCCTTGAATGTAAACAGCTTTTGCACCAGCAAAATATTCAGAAAAAACCCTAGCATCCAAAGTTGCAGACATGACTACCAATTTTAAGGGATCCACTTCTGTATCTGGAGGTAACTTGCACCTTTTCATAAGTGAACTATCATTTTCATTCAAGTCGTCTCTATTTTCTTGCATTGATTGTTGAAAGTCTTCATTTTCTTTTTCCATATGATCATTTT
This sequence comes from Sequoia sempervirens, assembly GCA_007258455.2. NCBI lineage: Eukaryota > Viridiplantae > Streptophyta > Pinopsida > Cupressales > Cupressaceae > Sequoia > Sequoia sempervirens. The sequence continues at coordinate 5,843 of VDFB02262292.1, read as the reverse complement.
TCCCAGCAACTGAAAGAAATCTTCTCTTTTGTACATCTTTCAACAGACCTAATAGCACATCCGTGTGCACTGTTCTCTCATGTGCCTCATCTACAATGATAACAGAATACTTAAGAAGAAGTGGGTCCAGCAAAGCTTCCCTGAACATCATTAGAAGTATAAGTGAAAAAAACAATTGTGTACCTCATAACACTTCTATTTTTAATTTATATAATTTAATACCATATAATGGGCATCCAGTCTCTGATTATCTGAAGCCACAGAGATACTATTTAAAATTTTATTTGTTTTGCAAGACTTCACCCAGTAAAAGTTTCCTTAACAGTAATTTCACTATAGTCAAATTATAAACATCTTTATCTAGACTTCAAAAAGGAACAAACATATAAATGATTCACAAAAGAAGACAAAACCCACCTCAGCAACATGCCATCTGTCATGTACTTGATCTTGGTTGTTCTAGAGGTTGCATCTTCAAATCTGATTGAATATCCAACCTCCTGACCCAACTTGACGGAAGCTTCCTCGGCCACTCTTGTGGCAACTGTAACAGCCGCAACTCGCCGAGGTTGAGTGATCCCAATGACCTTCTCGCCACGACAAAAACCAGCATGGAACAAGAATTGTGGCAATTCTGCAGCGATAATTAGCAAAGTAAAATATTTTATTTACTCAAGATGTGAGCAGTCGAATCTTAGTAGCATTCATTCATGTTTAAAAAAAACAGATTTCAACTGAGCACAAAGTATAGTTGTACGTGCATTTTCTAGTTGCATTTCACTTCCTTCATCTAACATTTCAAGGAAAATTCTGCACCAAACGTTGGCTGATCAAATATTCTCATATTCATCACCAATAACATCCCATATGTATTTCTCCACTCTATGTAGGAAGTTGTTGGATGTGTTGATGTGAATTACTTTTTCATCTACAATATTAGAAATTGTAGGCACCCACAAAGCTGCATGGTGTAAAATTCTAATACTTCTGAAGATGCTTATCAATTTCCATGTAGGATACAGTTAAGAGAGATAAGACAACACAACCAATTTCCAGCATTCAGTTTTCAAGATTCACATTCCATGAAGAATGTTTTGGTGCCAGTAAGCCATTTGGTGTAAGGAAATAAATTTACAAAACAGCATTTATTACTTCGGGAGGCATAACTACAAAGGCAGCAAAGGGAACTGGAATGGAGTGAGTCAATAGCAAAAACCTAAAGTTGCATGGACACAAACATAGATACAGCCATTTTTAAAGAACCCTAAAATGGATACAACTAGATACAACATTCATAAAACACATACACATATATATAACACCATTTTCTAAGCTATTAGAGGAGATTTTCATCACATTAAAAGCAATATAGACACATAATTGCTACATATTCCAAAATGTTTATATTTAAATATAGTTTCATCATCAAAGCAAAATTCAAATACAATGATAGAATCACATGCTATCAAAAATATCATCACTGTTCTCTTGAAATTGGAGTTCTAGATCATCGAGATTCTTTGGAAAGCCGGATTAGTTGGATTGAGTACAACCACCAACTAGACTCTCGAAACCAAATGAAGATGCACTAGAGGATTCTCCTAGTATGTCAGAATTTTCAACAATAGAATTGAGATCTATCAATGCATTTATGGATAAATCTATGTTATTCATCTCAAGCTAGGCATGCCAAAGTCTTCTAGGTCTCTTCATGTAGTCTATGGAAGAATGCAACAAAATAGGAAGATTGGAATGAAGTTTGAACATATATTAGGTCCTCTACTTTACTAGCTGCCAGCCTATTTCATTTCATGGATGAAACCATATGTGCTCCAATTTGTCTCAAATGTAGAACTCAAAACCTATAAAATTGATATTACAAGTTACAAAGATGTAGACAATCGAATAAAAAATAAAATAAGAAATAATTTAAATTGGAATAGAATTCATATAATGTTAAACTTGTGATAGAACTTTGATATATTTTTTGGAAATGTCTAGTTTTGGCACCATGGAAGTTCCACCACTTCACAAAGTCCATTTCTTTTTCATCTACCATTGCATCAACATCTACATAAGTTGCATTAGAGAATGTAAAAGTCTCAAACTCATCTCAAATCTCTATAGCAACTCTAGGATTTGTAAACATCTTTTTGAAGGATTTTTATATCCGTCAACTACCTCAACATCCATGCTTGGTGTTGTTTTATTTGGCAATACCAACATGGTAATACTTAGGGTTCAAAGCATATGCCAAAAGTTGCAAAGGAGTTGTCATTTTACCCCACCTATTCTTGATTACTTCATATATCTGATTATAAAAAATTTGGAGGGCTCTTGCTCTTTTGCTATGATTATAATTATAACCTACTCCACCATAGTATCTATGAAATCATAGATGTTTCCCAATATTGGCATATCTATGTCACAACAGCAAATAAATGTGTATATTGGTTCAGTGAAAGACAGCAAGTAGTCTAGTTGAGCCTACCAATCATCATCAATAATGAGTGCCTTGATATTATTCACTCCATCTATTCGAAATTGCCTCCAAACTACCCAAATATCATAATCACCATATTTTTTAGTGCTTGTTTCACATCCACAAACTTTTTAAGAACAACGCCCCTCCTTGTGTATGGTACAGCCTACCTAGGATAGTTCGACCCCTTACAAATCTCCCTCAAATCAGTATGAACCTCCAAACAGCAGCAAATAGCAAGAGAAAATGACAGTTTCAAGCCCTCCAAATATTCATTCTCAGACTTGCAGGTGATACGACCTCTATGACTAGTACAAGAGTATGGGAGTGTATGGCCTGCACTAAGAATGGTGTGGCCGGCAGCAAATTCCTCCAAAACGTCCTTCAATATCTTCATCAAAAACTCACAATCAAACCAAAAATATTAGTCAATCAAAACACATCAAAAAAATCCATCTTCAACAATCAACCGAAATCTTCACTTGCAAGCACACTAGTGATTCCAGGATGAAATCACTCTAGCCAACTAGGGAGGTTTTCGTCCCCGAAACTAGTATTTTCAAGAGGGTTTTTGTCCTAAAAAAACTAGAGATGAACATGAATTCTCTCTATAGCAAATGCAAAATCATAACATGGCTAACCTCTCAAATGAGCCCTCAACTCCTTTTTAAAACATGTAGGAGAGAAAAATATAATAATAAAAAATAATAATTCCTTTTTTCCTCCACAAATACACTTTTAAAAATAAATAATAATTTCTCGTGTAAAAACGCCCCCTTTGAGGCACAACTTAAAACACCTTCTTAATAAATAATTACACTTAGTTGCATTTTTAATAATTTCTACTTAGAACAACTAAAGTAATAATTACTTAATATTTTAATAAATCACCCAAGTTGCGTAAAGTATCCAAATGACACAAATATGAAATTTTGACTATACTAGTATGTCACTAAGGATAAAGGACGAAGAACTAAAGTGTTGGCGTTACAATTCGCACCTCTGGAGTGTGTATTGGCAACGGACAGCTATGCATAGTGCGTAATGACTGCTCTTCAAATTAGGAGGGGAAGCTCCCTCTTTTGCTGATATGCGTGAAAAAGTAAATGATCTAAATCCTATCTTTTTGACTCAACTAGAAGAGGCACAAGGTCAAGAAAACCAATACATTGCAGCTAAGGATTTTCTCTAGTTTTGCAGATCTTAACTACAACTAACTAAATGCTTTAACTATCCTATTTCCTCAAGAGAAACAAAGCATGAGGACTTAGGAGCAGGGAATTGGTATATGACAATCTTCACTTCTAAATTCCCAAGGAGGAGACGGCTCCTATCCGAGGTGTACATATAAAACAAAGATTATTAAACACAACACACGATAAACCTTACTTATAAATTCCCAAGGAGGAGATGGCTCCTATCCGAGGTGTAGATATGAAACAAAGCTTATTAATCACAACAACACACAATAAACCTTACTTCTAAATTCCCAAGGAGGAGACAACTCTTATCTAAGGTGTAGATATGAAACAAAGCTTATTAATCACAACATGAAATAATAACTAGGACAGCAAATCGTACAAAGGACCTATCAATACAATTAACGATCAAACCAGCACTTATATTTAACTAAGGTGAACAAGTACAGAATAATAGCATTCAGGCGAGGCGGCTCAGCAATTTATTATCACAATAAAAGTTCTTGAACAAATACTGAATAGCAATACTACAGGCAAGGTGGCTCAACATGTATGCTATCACGCGCAAAAGTTAATTACAAATGAGCAAGGGTGTTCTTATTTATAGAACTTCAAGGTGTAGGGAACCCTAAAATCACCTTGAGTTAGCATGAGTTTTGCAAGCATGCAATAGTTTATTGCTAAACCTAAATAAATGAAACTATACAGTTAATTGGAAAGCTACCATCAGTTAACTGAAACAAGACTAAACTAAATGGACATGTGCAACATGCAAGTCCTTATTGAAATGAAAGTTAACTGATAACTAACATCAGTTAACTGAATCCTAACTGAAAGTTCCACATAGGTGACTCCAAAATAGATGTGCACAAAGGTAGGACAGCAAGTTAACTCAAAAAGAGGCATCAAGTTAATTGTTGTGTCAAATGTCTATCTTGAAGAGGTGGGACGTCCTGTCCACTGGTTGTGATCCCGAGCAATTAACCCCTCCACGAGGTTGTTGATCGCATCACCATCTGGAGATCATCACATGTCTTAACTGTCAATTCACTACTTGTCAGCAACTTGAGCAATCCTGGAAATATCTACACACTTCAACTGGCAGTTCATTGATTGGTAACTCTGGCAACTCCGCAACTGGAGTGATGGCCTCTGTTTCCTCTGCAACTTTACACTTCTGACGCTTTTCACACTTTTCACGTTTTTCTCAATGGAAGAGTGTTGCATGACGAAACTGCGAAGTTTGACCGCAAACACTCTAGTTGTGAGAAATGCACACAAATCGTTGCACAAGCAGAATTCCAACGGTATCAACCCTCTAAAGTGGCCTCGAAAGGCTATCAGCTCTATGAGGTATGAAATCATGTGGACTTTGAGTGTCTACGCCTACCAAATTGTCTAAATCAACCCTCCGGATGCGCTTGATGCAAATCTGTGTCAGTAATTTTGATGAAATCATGAATTAAGATTGATTTGGTCTTAAATTCAGTTTGAGTGAACGGCATTCTTAAAAACTCGCCTGTTGACTATGAACACAGCTATATTCTGACAAATTTTTCCAGAAAGCTAAAATAGCTCCTTATGAGGCTAAAAATACCCTATCGAGGGGCAATTTTCACGAAAAATTACAAGATGTGGGTTTTGTAGAGAAAATGATTCTAAGCAAACCCACAATGTCAAAAATTTCAAAAAACGCCTTTTAGCTTGACATGCAAAGACTTTTTGGAAAAAAGCAACAAAGGGCAGCAAGGGCTGCGGAAGCTTTTTCTGACAAAAAATTCTGACATATGGGTTTTGTAGCCGCCTAAGAGCTGATCAAACCCAACTTCTCTGTTTTCTCAAAATTTGACTTTTTCACGACCATGCAAAGGAATCTACGGAAAAAAACACAGTACTTCAAAATGTGAACGGGGCAATTTTCACGAAAAATTCTGGCACATGGGTTTTGTAGGTGCCAATAAGTTGAACGGACCTAGATCCTTCATTTTTGGAAAAAAATGAGTTTTTGACCCGCATGCAAAAGAATCTTCGAAAAAAAAGCACAATAGTCAAAATGTGAAATAACAAGCCAATTTTCTCGAAAAATTCAAAAACATGGGTTTTGTTGCTAATGCTTAATTAAGTGAACCCAGATGATCAGATTCTGAAAATGATGTCATTTA